>OX454272.1:4821415-5307969 GCA_949715065.1 Periphyllus acericola
CAACGTTATTTTATCGACCGCTATCCAGTATCCTAATAGTTATACTCTTAATATCTTCTTCCAGATAGTTATCTAGCACGTACGATTGGTACGATGACTTAGTGTTGAAAGTCTACTTGCGCGTTAGGCTTCATTAAGTACACCTTTTAAAAGTCTCACGAATTCGTGTTGGGGGAAAACTGGTTACACTAATCTCGTATTCCCACGCGCTATTTTAGAATATCTCTAATGATTAAAACGAAATAAACATCATAGTAAAATTTAAATTAAAAATCCAATATAACTAACCCTGTTATACATAATATATATTTAAGATAATAGTTCGACCAGACTACTAGAGGAACAAGCATATATTGCACGAATGATGTATAGAAAATTAACACAACAAAAGTTGCGTGTCGACGTTTTTGCGAAAACTAAACAACGTCCAAAGAAAAAATAATTGTAACAGAAGAATAATAATATCCCTGATACGCTGTACCCCTTTGGGGGAGGTATAAGTACGCGAAGCACATAAAAAATATATTTATTATTTACACGATTTATATCGTGCGAGTTCGTTCGCCGGTAAGCTCATAAGAAATGCAAACTGCACTTTACCAACCGAATGGAAAACAAGGGACGGAGAGAAATATATATACGTATATACGCTACACCACAATAAGTCATAAAAATTGTATGGTAAAAAAAAAAATCGGTTATAAGGAAGAAAGTCTGCACGGCAGTCGAAATACGAGTACATGTCGTGTTAGCTCTATTGACTGTTTGATAGTCGTATAGTCGTACAATGTCGATATCTTTTAAAAATTCGCGCTAATAAAACTTTTATGGCCCTCGTGCTATATAGGTACCTGATATTATAAGCTTTATATTGCAATAGCCCTTAGATGGAATAATTCCGTACAGTTTTTCGCAGTGTATATATTTTTTTTCATCAAGTAGATACCATCAAATTAAGACGACGTTTGTTATTTTGGTCGAGAGAAAAAATTAACATCGCTTTCGTTTGTTTTGCTTGTTTCTCGGTGAAAACCCTTTCACGGATTTCGTCGCTTTACATAATATTAAACGTGCGACTTTTCTTGCTCGATTAAAATACTCTCCCCCCCCTTCATCTCCTGCCATTCATACAAAAAAGAAGAGAGAGAAAGGGCGAAGAAAACACTGGTTTCTCTCGGGCAACAATAAGGGTTAATGGTTCCTCGGTAAGGGACAGAATCGCAAAACAGCATCTGCGCGCCCGTGCACTTAGTTTAATTCCGGTAATTTGTATTCTAAATCCGTTGCGCGCGTTGCTCACGTGAACAATTAGTACACCGTGTATATGGACGGTACTTATTCGAAGCTCGCAAAAACCTAGTCACGAGCGCTCAATTTTGGGCACGTTTAGTGGGTCAAAAAAAAATTTTTATCCCAAAATAGCTGCATTTAACCCTATCGTAAAATTCCGTTGTATTTCATACATATTTATAATGTACTTTATAAAAGCGTAGTAGAACATTTCCGGTAAATATTTCCAGTCTATACTCTTCATTGTAATGTTTGTCGCTAAACCGCTCAATAATATTGAATATCGGCACAACTCGTAAGCTTATTATTATGTACTCGTATACTATAATACGGTTATCGTGTGTACGAATTAATTCATATGGACAGATAGATAGCATTATTGTGAGATGATTTTGAATGTTCATTTTTTTCGTTATTAGCTCTATACAGTTACTATTATACTGAATTGGTAAACATTTTTTTGCACACTATAATTAGCATGCTACTTTTTAAGTTTGCCACGACAATGACGGACGTGTTTTGAATGGAATCGATTGTCAACCCTTTTGCACACCCTCATTTCCGATCTTTTGTGTCCGTGCGCGCAGTTCAGCGTTGCATTATGAAACGCAGTCTACCGCAATCGGCCACGTCAATGTCCCTTCATGCAAACAACTGCAAGGCAACCATCTGCCATTAATTGTTACTAATGGAAAAGTCACGTTCTTGAGTATTTACAACAAATATTTTACAAAACTTTAAAAAAAATTGTTTATTATGAATCATTTTATGGCATCATTCTAACATGTATTTTATGGTCTATCTATTATATTCTTAAATCTTTGAATGGAGAATATTCCGTAATTTAAAATTAATATATTATATAATTGTGTATGTTTCCCAAAAATAAATCAAAAAAGATAAATACCTGCATGAAGTGAAAATTTAAAATGTGTCTTAAAGTTTTCCCCGGTTAATCGTTTCCATTGTTGGTATACTATACTAAACACCGAAGAAATGACCCGTTAAGTCGGGCGATAAGGCAGGAAGTTCGCGTGTTATTTTGAGTGCATCTTTAACCATAGTTATATTAACGGCTTAAAGAAAACTGCGAGTGGGCTACCCGTGCATCGTTCCGAAATTCAACGTATGATGAACACGCCAAAATTTAATCGATCGCAGCAATTTAATTCCGTCTTGATGTCGATTTTATTTCAGGTTTCGTAACTATTTATTTATAATGAATAAAATATAACCGTTTCCAATCTACATGAACGTATAATATTACTTTTTTGCTGATTCCACTCACATTATGTATACTTTAATTAAACAACCGAAACGTCAGCAGGTTTTTGAAGTGGTGTTTATTTCATTTTTTTTTTTATTCTTTAGCATTGTTTGCGCAGTCAATAATCAAAATGTTCAGGTAAATGGTGAGGTTCGTTTTTCAAGAAATAAAACCACGAACACGCGTTTTATGTACGAATCCCGTCGAGTTTAGAAACACACATGTACTACATAATTGCCATCCGTGACAATACTATTGAAAATGTTAAGACGTATTCCAAAAAATCGCCAGTTCGTCCCTATCCCCTGAATCCCCTCTCCGGGTTTGAAAATAAAAAAAATTGAAAGCATTCCTCGGAAATCTCGACGGCAGAAAACGCAAAGTAACCTTTTTCAAACGATGACTTACCAAGCGAAATAATTTACCATAACAGTATAGCATTATAGCTGTGTTTATTCTATTTCATATTTATTCTACTTCATTTATTCTATGCAACATTATACGCGCGTAGTGTCGAACCGTTAACTGTAAGATTGCAAAAATGTCCGTTGTTCAAAAAAATATAAGAACTATAAAAAAATAAAAATATAAAAACTATCCGTTGTTTTTCCAGCTAAAGACGTTGCGCGTTCATCCTACACGGGACTCCGGCGCAAAATTAAAACGCGCGCGGCATAGATTCGCTTAAGGGGGAAAAATACAACCGTGTCAACCGTGTACGCATATTTTGGCCGTCATAAATCCTAGTCTCGTACCTTCGCTGCTGGTATTTCCACGCCCACATGCATTTACCGTGGCGTGTATAATTAAATTTAATAGTTGCCGCGTGCATGAAACATCGTCGATTACGTCGTTTTATCATCCCTGCAGTTGTTCGACCAACAATGGCGCGCATTACAGCATCAGAACTCAGAGGTGCCTACACGGCGTTTCGATTACAATCGCAAGTTTTCCATCAAATCCCAATTATTTCGTGTGACTGCGAACGCACGCGTGTAATAAACGAGAAAATTTCATAACGCGATGAACAATCTACCTATTGTTTATTCTGTATGTTTTTTTTCCCCCGGAATGATAAACCGGCTGAACGCGTTTTTATTGAACACTTTCAAGACGATTCGTATAATGCTTCTATCCCCAAAAATGTCACTTGTACATCAAAGTCAACTCGGTACACCCAATGTGCACGTGTCATAGGCCGTAAATATTAAATGCCCGGGAATATAGGAGCCCTTCGAAATGTAAGTTTCACACGCCCTGGGGTCACTGCCCCGCAGAAATTACAGCGCATATAATATTTAAAATGAATACTAAGCTCTAAAACTGTTATGAGAATTTTTTTTTTTTGGAAACAAGATTATTTCAAGTATCGATAGTGAATAGACTATAAGAATTCGAAAAACATATTATATTATAGTTAATATAGTTTCTAACTTAAGAGTTTTAGCTTATAAAATCAAACAATATGAAATGCTTTTAATTTCTTTTTTCTAGTTTCGCACAGGATCAAAGCCATTTTTAATTCATTACATTCCAGTAACAAATTTATTTATATGGACAAGTAAAATACTTCAGTAAATTAATGTTCAATACATTTTTTAACCAAACTATCAAAACGACGTTATCGACATTGTTATAGGTTTGTGTGTTCAATATTAATTATACGAGTGATAGGTTTTGAATATTTATGAATTGTTATTACCATAAATATGACTTTAAAATACTAATTTTAAATACATTCAATAATAATACACACAAATCAACCAGCAGTTGCTGTAAAATTTATTTTTGGTTAACGTAAGAAAAAAATTTAAAAAACTTAACCTCGAACATTATAATTTAGAAATACGTAATACTATGAATATATACTTGTATTATTATACTATACTATCATAACTATTTTAATTTTTTACTTGTATTGTATTAAAAACACGTTACTACTTTCTATATTTAGTCACACCAATGCTTTTAATTGGAATATAATTCCTTAAATATTCTATGATAAATGTATAGGTAATTAAAAAATAATGCAAACAAGTATGGTAATGATGTAATTTTAAAATACCGTTTGAGTCTCGGTGTGCGAACATTAAAACCTTCACACGCAGCTTTAGGTTTAATTAGATGTTTTAGGACGATGTTTTATATAAGATAATAGATCTTTACCGTAAGCCTAAAACTTTATTAAAAACTTTTGCGTTTCACGCTGAACCGACACTAAACTACGTTGCGGTTTTAAGATCGGCAATATGAGAAGATGACTCCTCAAAAGTTTGTTCGAAACTAAGAAACTGCAGAATTCTTGATCTGCCGGCTTATTGTGTCAGAGAATTTGATGTTTGAGTATTAGAGGTATCGGCTTGGTACCTCGGGACAATACGTCCTTATAAGTTAACACCCTTATATAGTATTTAACCGGTAGATCGTCATTAACGGCTATCGTCGTGATTAAGGGACCCATGGGGGTCTGTTGTGGCTCGTTTTTGCTAACGGGTAGAAGTACAAAACTTTTTCGATCGCGGTGTACGGACGATAATCAAAACGGTCGTTGACTATATTATATACTCGTTTTGACAGACTCGCGTTTTGTATAAGTGCCTACTCATAATAGACATACAATGACACGCGGTGCGGTATCGCTTACGGGACGTGCGGTGTTTATGATATTGCAATCAGCACGCGGTAATCCTATCTGTATAATTACACCCGACGATCCGGATTAACAATTTGATGAGTTTATATGAAAATACCCTCGAGTGTAATGTGTTGGCCGGGGTGCAACAAAACCGGTAGAGACGTTAATGAATACGTTGATGAGGGTTAAAAATATTTCGTGGGCTTTTAGCCCGGTCATTTTGTGGTGCAGAGACTATGTTATTAACCTGCCTTATCAGCGAGCGAAATATTATAATATACGGTACTCCTCCACCCAAAATCGGATTATTTTCATTGGAAAAGAATAACGGCGAGGGGTACATAATATATTATATAATACCACCGATATTCTGTTGACGATCGATAAACGAAACAAAATATGTTACTTCACTATAAATATTTTACTTACATCATGATGAATCGGACTTTGTCTAAAAATATGTGTTGAGGTACAGTATTCGCTATTTGATGATAGCTGCAGCACAAAATAGCCGTAATTAATAGTTTTCATAAACTTTATAACTTTCATTAATATTAATTAAACTTGTCGAGCTTCGTGAAAATTAAATGGTCATATCTGTCTATTCATTGCGTATATATATATATATATATATATTCATATATATATACAGTTATGAGTTGAATTTTAATATTAATATTTGACTTTTTTCAAAGACATTCCGTGATTCAGGGTATTATGATTACGTAAGGTTTCTAAAAGGTATAGATATAGGAAGACGGTTTAATTTTGTTTTGTTTCTCGTATTGTAATTTATAATTATGAACAAAGAGCTAAGGCGTTTGACAATTCGACATCAATGGGTTCAGGATGTTCGGGTATTGATTTCCATTTGACATTAAAGTAAATTGCATCAAAGACGACTCTTACCCCACGCCAAACATTCGTGATGGTGAAAGGACGTGCGCTTATATAGTACGTAATTGATAACATCAAGTGTACCGAAGCGATAAACGAGGCGGTCGTGTGCTCGCTCGTATTCAACTTGCACCCCTCATGGTGCTGCTGTCCCGAGCCGACAAATTATCATCTTGTGTGTCGTCGAAACGGAAGACTTCACGTCGAGTTATCCTCGCGGGATTATATCGTACACGAATTTAGGGATTATATATCATATGCATGATATATGTGTTACAATTGTTACATTATGTATGATGTACATCGTAATGTACGTTTTTATTTCAACAAATCTAACAGTGTTGTATGCATCTGATTTCAGATGGCGAATACAGTGATACCGTGGCCGAAGAAGGTAAGATTTATATTAATATTATTCCTATTAACTCTAAGATTATACCTGTAAAAGTAAAAAAACTCATCATACAACTACGATTTTTATATTACCTTTAAAATGAATCGTGCTGTAGTTAATGAAGTCATTATATTATATGATCGTATACAATACGAGTATTAACTACACAAAACGTAAGCTTCTATAACTGGCCGGATAATATAATAGATCGCGGTCCAAATTGAATAGGCGTTTCGTTGTTATTATTATCTTTATTTTTATTTTTTATCTGAACAAAAATAAATAATTGAACTTCCATGTAAACCAATGTAATAATTTCGGGTTTTAACATTCTTTGTTAGACTATAACAGGGTTATAACATTATAATGGAGACCGTCAGTATTCTAGTAAATTCAATGTACAAGAAGATTAAAAAATCATTGCGGTAAAATAAACTTAATTTGACGTTTGATGCGTTTTACTACTAATTTCTATCCCAGCGGATTCGTGGGAGTAGAGGCATACATTTAATTCGATGCATTGAATAAAAACCAAAAAAAAACTAAATTAATGAATCCAAACTTCAAACTACACGCGCACTGAAACAAAAGCCATTCAATATTCGAATACTTTTTTAAAAGTTGAAAACGTTTTATGTATATATATAAATATTTTTTCAATTATTTGGCCGGCCTAAAATCGTATTTTTGCGCATCAAATATTAAGATGGCGGGTGGCGGACGAAATAAAATGCTTAATTCGATTAAGGGTATAACTGGAAACGTGTACCAGGTGTTACTACGGCGTGGACGAAAAACGGGGGATTAAAAACTGGGCGGCGAAACGTACACCCGGTCGTCATTTTTGCATAATTCATTATAAAGTTTTTAGCGCTCAACTTTGCATGACGATAATCGCGCAGTCGTAATTTCACTCGGTCGCTCGAAACCCTTAAAAGGTAGGTGCCGCATAGGCGTGGAATACGACAAAAAAATTAAAAAAATTGAAGAAATTCAAATGTACGTGTGTACAGTGAATTTTACATATTTACATACGCGGCGCGCGAAAATTCGGACCGTCCGAATAAATCATTCGCGACGGCACACCACGGTTTCGACGAGATATGTGTGTGCGCAGCAGTAGTAAACTTCGAGGGTGACCCCGACGATTTATGGGTTTTGAAAGATTTTTATCGTTGACCGGCCAATTAAATTTTCGGGGAGGAGGTAGGAGTCGGGGGTACGTTGACCGCCGCCATTAGTGCGAATTCCCTGCACTGCAGCTCTGCACGCGGCTCATTTTCTCTCTCTCTCTCACTATCTCTCTCTCTGACATGGATGTCTCAACCCTTGTGCGCATGCGTGTGTGTTTGCATGTGAATATTCATTGTGTTCGGAGGCATAAATTAACCGCCGCGGATGTGCGGCAATAATTGCTGGCCCCGGCTTTACCGCGGCCCGCGCGCGTACACCGAATGGGTCGAGCTGCTGCGGGCTTCGGACAGGGGTCGTGGTTGAGGTTACGGAAGATTGATCGGAACTTGTATAGTGTCGATTTTGGCAAACTGGCCGAGCCCTACCACGGCGAATGCTGTAATACGAATGGCTCGAGGCCAAAAAAATAAAACGCCGAAAATCATCTATATCCGACGAATATGTTCGCTAATGGAATTATATTGATTCAACCCACCCTGCTCGCCCGGAGGCTCAAACGTTTCCCAACGGTTGTCTATTTTACTAAGATGCTTTCAGCTATTTTCGACCGTTTTATTTTTAAATGCTTTTTTCGCCTCGAGTTTTTTTTAAATTAAAATGAAGATTTTTTTTCATTTGACTTTTAATTTATTCGAAACTAACCATAGTTTTTTCTGCAATAAATACATAGAACAGTCATACCTAGGTCGCTGATTTTTTTAAGTTCCATTTTTCTACAGCAACTATGACTCATTTTTAATTTTTTTTTTTTTTATTCGTCTTAAAATAAAATAGCTTTCCTACTTTTATTAAAAACGCACTTTTACAATAAGAACAATATGTACAAGTATAATTTTATACTTATGTGTTTAATACGTACTGTGCGTATGTGTCGGCCAACTGTTGTCTCTGAATTAAAGCATTATTGTTTGTTTTACTATAATATGCGTATCCTATTCATTTAGTTGGACGGTTGATGGGACTATTTTGATTAATGCAGATCCGTATCGTCGCCGTGGCGGTTCAACACAAAACTATTAATATGTATCATATTTATTTTTTAAAAAAATTATTTTTCCCCACCACAAAGGACGGCGATCATTTAAAAACAATTTGCTTGTGGAAACGCGGTAGGTGTTCCCCGGGGACAGTCGCGCAGCGCTATTATTACTACGTACGCGAGGCCCCTGGGGTAGTGCAGGGACAGGGTGGCGTGCACAAGACAAATGACCCCGAGGGTTTTCGAGGCGCATACACACGAATTTGAATTGAAACAATAGCCGAGCACTAATTCAAAACTGGTTAGGGCCGGGCGCGGGGTGGCAGGAAGTAGACGGGTCGCATTATTGCGGTTTTAACGTGTACCAGCAGTATTGTACACATTGTACAGCAGTGGCGGCGGCCGGTCGGACGTTACGGCGAAAGGGGTGTCGGCGGCGTCAATTCCGGCTGCTTGCTTGCTGTGTATATATATATATGTGTATGTGTGTGTGTCCGTGTGTGTGTGTGTATGTGTGTGTTTAATGCGCCGCGAACAATGTGCCTGCGGGCCACGTGACAGTTGGCAAAGGAGATTTTATTCTCAAGTGTGGCGTTGTACTCCTGCAGGGCTTAACAAACGGTTTCTGTGGGTGTTGATCTATTGTGGGCGGCGGACATCGGTTAATTAATTCAAAAAGAATAAACATTATCACCGCTGTATATATGACCATACATACAGATACTTGCGGGAAGGAAAATGTCCGATTAATGATAGAAACTCGCGGAAAGATTTTGTGACCTCGTAATAATCCATTTTCTCGAGCCCATTTCCAGACTAATTATTATTGAAACAGTTAAAATCGACTGTGCACTTCAGTCGGGTCACTCTGTGCGACTAAAACAGTCGGTCATGCAACAGTGATGGTTAGATAAATAACTATTAGCATATATGGATCACCGCCGCCACCGCTATGGATCAATACATATACAGCTCGTCTCTAACACGCTCCGAAGAAAGTGCCTGTTTAAAATGCATTTATCGCTGAACCCTCTTGAGAATAGCTGTTTTTGAACGCGTGGGGTGAGATATCCGCTGAGGGCCTTTTCTACTCTAACCCCCATTCAAGTGCTAATGGCTCGGTGAATACTCTGTTTAGATGAGAGGGGCCGGCGAGAAGTTGACCGAGAGATGAATTATTATAATATCGGGTCAGGTACCAAAAATCTCTGACAACGGTGTTTTCGGCCGACCAACTTGAAAATGATTGATCATTCGGCTGGTCGTTTGTACGAATTTAAATATTTTTATGGCTTGTTGGTTTTTTTTAACCGTATATAAAACACTTTACTTCAAACTTTCTAATTCCACAAACTGATAGCACCTAACTGTAGAATTCGAATATTTTTTGGTACGTAAAATCATATATTATTTATAACTTTTACGACTAAAATAATAAATAACATAGTTCTTCATTTTATTTTGTGAAACGTTTTTTCCCACCTATCGCACATTGCAGCTAATGTTAATGTAAATTATGTGTTTATGGAGTTCGGAAACGTGTGCTTATAGAAGTCTTTTACAAACACGGATAGCCGTTAGTTAAATCGGCCGGAAAAGTAAACTCTGATCTGTAGATGTGTACGTAGTAGGTTCGGGCTTTTACGATTTTATGACCAAAATAAATATATGTTACGACTACTTTCGAGCCCCAAACTGGCCAGTATATCTTATCTGCTATACGTTACAAGAGCTTTTGCCCGAAAAACGGTTAGGTTTTTTTTTTATATACCCATTCTAAACCTATAACCTTTAAAATACATATAGCATGTTTCAACGCACTTTCGTGAAACATATGGCAAATGAAAAATGTACTTTACCTGTATTTTCCTTTTCAGCTATCGATGGTCATTGGTCAGTTTGGACTCCGTGGTCACCGTGTGGTGTCGACTGTCGTCATCATCGCACTAGAACGTGTACTTCTCCCAGCCCTTCAAACGGTGGACGATACTGTACGGGCAGAGATACATTGACCGGCAACTGTTCAGGCGGATCTTGTATAGGTAAACGCTAATAACAGATAAATAATATAACATTATATTGTATATTACTTCTTGAGAAAATAATATATTTATAGTATATATTTGAAGTAATGTTTATCAATATAAAATAAGTCTCTGGATTTTTCAACATAAATTGTTTACTAGGTACATCACAATTTATTTTAAAGCGGTAATTCTCTAGTGCCGATAAATGTATTTTATTTATGCTCTTAACTTTATTCGCCCTTTCGCCGTACCTATTTGCATACAAGTATTTTGTAAATTGAATTTTCATTATTAAACACATAACTATGGAAATAAAAATGCGAATTTTATGATGCAGAAAAATATTATCTTACACAAAGAATAAAAAAATAACTTTTATTATATGCCTACTTGTTGTTTCAGGTGGCAGAGATGACCCTGTGAATTATGATGATGAACAATTCACTGAAGAAGGTACGTGAAACTCGATACATGATACTTATATATTATATTATACTTACCGTTTTTATGGTCCGGCTATTCGTGATATAGCGCAAGTGTGTATTGATTTTAAGAACCTTTAAGGATGTTATGTTGTATCGAACCACCTCGATGTAATAAAACAAGGCATAAATTTCAAAATGTTTTCTTGTAAAAAAGAAATAATGTTTGAATTTTATATTACATTATACTTCATTGCCGCATTCCACACAAATTGACGACAAAGTTCATGTAAGGATGTAAGCCTTTAACACATTTTTAGCGTGTTTACGCGCCATTATGAGAAAATTGAATTGGAACTATCACGTGTTATTAAATAATAATAATGTTTAATTGTACACAAATATTTGATATGTAGACGTAAAAAATACACTCGAAGAATTTGTTTAAACCGTGAGATATGTATATTGTTGAATCTCGCAAAGGACTTATAATGGAATGAAGCTTTAATAATATATTTTCCCATCTACACATAAGTATTAATGTGTGTGCACGTTCGTGTGCTTGTGTGTGTGTCTAACGGTTGTCGCCCAGAAAGTTTGGCAGCTATTATGATTGGATTGGGAGAGAGGGTAGTTGAAGATTGAATCTCTCGCGCACTGCTGTGCAGGATATACAGAGAAATTCAATTATATCAACAGGAAATTAAAATTGCCCTACGTAAAAAAAAGGGGAGGAAATAGCAAAATGATATGACCGTTTTAATTTCGTCCTCAAACATTGGCCATCCGTTACGAAAAAATATTTACCAAACACCCATAAACATAATAATATTCCAGAAATTCCTTTTTTTTTTATATATATATATATATACGTTCCTTTTGGTGACTTATATTATTTAAATAATCTTAGAACACTTATAGGACACCGTAATTCGATTGTAGTAATTGAGTCTTAAAAAGGGACGTGTTTTTTTGATGGTAAAGTTGAATTAAAAAAATAAAAGTTCCCGAGGTATTAACACGCAGCTCAAAAGAAGCGTGCTACGATGTCATTCCAATGATCCAAACGGTCGTCGAGTATTATTCGTCGGTAACACTACAATTACCCGAGAGACTCTGGGTGTAAATGGTTCTTTCACAACTAGCCGGAAATTACAAGATAAAACCTCCGTGACGGGAAATCCATTTCCACGTGATATATATATTTATTTCCCTGTTCGCTCGTTTTTGGATGAATTTCACATCGAACGTTTTTGTTTTTCTATGTAAAAGCTCCAGATATTGTTGGAACACCCCTAAAGCTTTATTGATGGGGGTGTGTGTGGCAGGCGGCAGCCCCTCTTTTTGATTCTGTGTTCAATGGTTTTAAAACGATAGGCTCCTAAATCATTCTCGGATGTGTCATGCCATAAAATATGAAGTATGAAATCATCTTTAGAGCACGCGACGACGGACGCGTTGGAATGTGGTTTGGGTTGAAATGTAGCTCATGGGTGGGCAAAGGGATCGTTGAATTTCATACGAATATTTAGGATCTCTTCTCCGGGGTACGATATGGTTTCCGGTGATGTGACGTATGGACAAATTGTCTTCGTAACGACCCCGACATGTAACTTCCAACCCCTTAGCTTGTTCCGAACAAAAGCAGTCTATGAGATAGGGATGATGAAGTGACACCGGAAGGAACAAGTTTATCCGTGCAGGGGAAAGAATCGTAACGAAAATAATTGCTGTGCTTCGGTTTTTCGTCTTAGGGTGGAGTGTCTCGCTATAAAGTTGACAATGATAGCCAACGAAAACATTAGTCATACTGTCCATCTCAATTATATGTTATTGATTTTCACTCTGTGTTGGATTTATTCTCAACTTTTTATATACACAGTAAAAAAACATTATAATAACAATTAACACTTCGACGTTGAAACAATGATAAATCTATGTAACTTTACAACTTGTAAAATTATTATTGATACTAAATATCAGCACTCCAAATTTCAATGTATCAGCAATTGTCCAAAAGCCGTATCAATTGTTCTTAAATGAGTTGCTACAATGAAGTATTTATTGTATGACATTTACAAACAATACCATGGTGTCCTTTGTCTTATTATAATTGATTAGGGGGTTTTAAAAAGAAAACTATAATTCAAAACACAGCGGTAGTCAATAAAAATAACATAAATTATACTCGTAATTAAATTAGATCGAAGTAATAAAATTACGTAAAATAAAATATATACCAAAACCGAAATAATTTCATATGTTTAATAATCGTAGTTCAACAAAATTTAAAATAAAAATATAGCTAAACACATTTTTGCTTAACATACAGTTTCAAAAAATGTTCTCGGATATTATATTAATCAAAATTACATTTTTTTTTTTTATTGTAAAAATAAAAGTAGTATATTGCCGACTGATGTAAGTGCATATAATATCCAAGAGGTACCAACTTAAGTTGAATGTACATGATTCGACAACAGATAGATGATATCATATACTCAAAAAATAAATTTTCACTCAAAATTAGTGGAAAACATATAATTGATAATGTTCGCTTCTCACATATATAAAGGTATGTATACCTACATGTATCATTGGAAAGTTTTCGATTACATCTGCTCCCGATCAAAGACACCAAAACAAAAGATTCACATTCAAACTGACGAGGGACAGTCGCGGTGGTGGAGAATCCACTGTCGACCGTTTCTCAATACTTATAATGAAATAGTTCTGTTGAATCGCATCCGAATTACTTCAGGAATAGGGTCTTTCATGTATAAGACAATCTGTGAAAAGGATACCGCTAGTGGATGACCCTCCCATCCAAGCCGGTATCATTCCTTTTACATCGGATTTTCTTCGGTTGATTGGCCGACTGATATAATTGAACACCCGGTGGTGCTTTTTGACTTCTGACAGTTAGTTTTAATCTCACCAAAAAGTTCAACCTCCTTTTGCCCACACACACGAATCTTAATTAAACTTTAAACCGTCTGCACTCCGGTTCGATTGAAAACATTCTCCAGCGGATTCCTAAGAATCCAATGCGACGGGTCAAATATTTCAGTTTATTTGAACTTATACTATACTGCTGGACATTGGTAAAGTTTTTGCGACCTTATCCGCGTGGTATGAAACCCACCCACACACACACACATCTTATATAGCTTACGATATTACTGTAAATAAAACAGGTGCGGGTTTTAAGTGAAAAAATCGATGAAACCTCAGTCGGCATTAAAACGCTCGGCGTTTGGTCTCAATGTGGACTAATCCTTTAATTGAACCTACCTACCAAGTCTGAACTTAATTGGTTTGCAGATAAACTATTGTTGTGCGATGTTGCGGCAGTAGTGGTTTTATCGCATAAAAGTTTTTTTTTTTGTTGTAGCACCCGGCACTTTGTTTCACATGTAACTTATATAACTTATAGGACAATGAAAAAAAACCGTTTACTCTTTGAAGGTTGACACAGCTACATTTTTAAGCAACCAAATACACACTTTTTATAAAAAATATATACTACTGTAAAAAATTCAAAACGATATAAATCGAAATCGCTTACCATTTAAATAAATTGTTATAATATTATCTCGAGAATCACGATTATGTATTTTTGACCATCGAGAGTTTATCGAAAAAATCAACCATTAATCCTTATAAATAAAAACGAATCTTGTAAAAAATATTTCTTTAAGCCCGGTTTTTTTTTTATTCTAGAAACTACGTAAGAAAAATGTAACTCATACAACGATAACCGTTTTATCTCGACAAAAAATAACGATAAATCACTACTATAATGTAATTTAAACTCTGACTATTATATTTAATCCAATCACATTATATGTTCTTGTAGATTCGAAATTTTAATTTAAAAACCCGTTTAGAGCTGCCGCTGTTTTTCATTGATTTTTAATCATTTAATAATCTCGTGTTATTATTTTAATAATGATATTTATAATAAAACTTTAATTTAATCGCTTAAGGTTTGATTTTAACCTTACATATTACAGTTGTTAAAATGTTTCATACTGCTGTTTAACGTTTACGTACTTCAATTTGTATAAAATGACATTTTAATAATTATAAGTTATCTGACGTAATTTAGATTAATTACCGCTGCAGTGCATATTCTAAAGTTAAAATTAAACGTAATAAAAAATTATAATAATCGATACATTTTTTTCGGCAAAACAGATACTGTTTAATAATTTACTTTAAGTGGCTTGTAAATTATAAATTGTATAATATTAAACTGCGATGATAATAATACGCGTGTACTGCTCACGCTATTTTATATTTACAATGATCCAACGTATAATAAATGTAATGTGCAACTCTACATTCGGCGTGTTATAAATTTCAATTATTCCGAACCAAACGCTTCGAGAAAAAAACTCGCTTTTCTTATCTTTTTCTCGTCCTGTCATATCACCTCGCGGACGTGTATAATAAATTATCGTTAATTAGATGTCGAACACTCTTTTCTTCACGCCACGTCGATACGATTAAGAGATATTATATTATACGTGTGGTGCAATTCACCGAAATGTACACAGACGAACGAGTGTCCAATGTTTTTTCCGTGCTGCTTACGTTTCGTATTCGTTTAGGTAAAAAGTAAAAAAAAAAAGGAAAAAATGTAACCGAACGTTTTTCAAGGGGTTAAGTGAAACGCGCGCGCGTCCTATCTGCATATCTGCTACAGACACCGACGTGTTAACGACCCCGCGGGTAATTAAAAGTAGGTAGGTACAACATTGTGTTTTATTATTATTTTTTTTTTTCATTCTTTTTGTATTCTCGTGCCGTAGAAGCAGTATAATATAATACGGCCACCTCTGCCGCCGTCCCCAGGTCCGTGGTGAGTCGAGCAATTATAACCCGTGGAAAAGTAAGGCGGCGGCGTGTGGACGATTCGTGTCAGAGGGCAGTTATATATAGGTCCGATAAAATCAATTCACGCGAACACAGGACTGGTCGCCGACAAAGTTTTTGATAAACCGTCTTGGAACACGAGAGAAACTATTGTAACACGGGGGACGGGGAGGTGGCCACGACGATGTTTTTATTGGCCATCCATCGATTTTATTAGGTATTAGTGCGAACGTGCACACGTGTGACGGTTCGGAAATTTCACTCGGTATCTCGAAATTAGTTAAACCCTTAACCCTTTATACCACTTCCACCACGCAGCCTTCGATCGTGTTCTCTGTGAAAATTAATTTGAAGACATTTTTCCTTTCCAATTCGAACAAATCGCTTTCGAAACACGATTATTACATACTGTTATTATTATTTTTCTTTGTTTTTCGGTTTCTTCCGTACATTAGATTATTAATCAAATAAAATATATGAGAACAAACAAACTTCTATTGGATGTCAAATCCAAAGCCTAACCACAATAAAATTTATCTTAAGAAAAAATGCAATTAACTAAAATAAAAATGATAAAACGTGTTTACGCCTGCAATGATGTAGGTAGTCGAAACATTGTTTTTTTTATTGTATTTTTATTTGAATTGGCGGATAATAATTTAAATTATGTTGGAAAAAAAACAATTCATATTATAAACGTGCGTCTGCTTTATTATATCCGTTCGCAAAATATTATTCCTCTAAATTATTCGAAACGTGTTACTATGCGCATAAAACTCCCTTGAAAATCATATTTTTTAACATATTATATTTTTTGTCGATCAATTATGTCTGAACGACGTACGTGTGTTGATAATATACATTTTAATGATTTTGTTTACTTTCTAAAACAATTTTCGTATTTAGCGCGGCAATTTGCAGTGTGTTATTTTATAATATATATAACAACGTTTGTTTTCTGTTTCAGCTGCTACCAAATCTGTTGTGGAGACCGATGTGGCTCTGTATGTGGCTCTCGTAGCCGCCTCCATCTTGCTAGCCGGCATGGTTCTGCTGTTCCGACTGTACAAGAACAAAGGCCGTGATCACAGCATGTACAACATGGCCAACTCGGGTACGTTTCATTACAATATTATACGCATTATTATTACTATTATTATTATTATTATTATTATTACCAGTGCGGCCGAGAATATATTATTATAATCACAACAACATAATATTATACAAAGCGTGTACACGCGCGCGCAGGCCTTGAACTCCGTCGAAATACGATCGATTGATTCGTTTTCAGCGTACGAAAAACGAGATACGATATACGCTCACCGAATAATAATTAAGAAATATATTCATAGTTCCAATACCACCGTGGTCGTCGCGACTGCAGCGAGTTTAAAAAAAAAATACTATATATAAAACGCAGTACCTATTAGAAAACATTGCTTGTGCGAGCCGCATAACGTATTCAAAACCGAATATTACAATGTAATTATGTACACCGTGAAGGATGGTGAAGAAACGTGGTTATAGGATGCGTCGTCGCGCTAGAGCTATGCAGCGCAACGCGCGTAATCAAAAGATGGAACAAACGACTTTTCTTTTCTTTTTTTTTTATAATTTTTTCACCGTAAAGGCCCGGGGAAAACGGGTCACGTCGGTATAACTGTTAAAAGTAGCGCCCAAGGGGTGTTCGCAGCAGCCGAGACTTCATTTAAATGTCAATCGGCGTATCGTTCCAAAAGAGACCCCAACTGTACGCTGTATCCTTAATTGTGTTCGTATAATTTCGTCGAGTGACACTGGTGCAGCAGCGGCGCCCAGCATATGTGTAAACCACTCGACATTACGCGTTTTAGGGGAAGGCCGCGGCGTGTCCTTCGGGCTACATACGCGCGTGATGCGACGAGTGTAACGTTATGCGTTATTATCGTTTTGTTGATTTTCGTCTGACCGTATATATTTCTTATACAGATTTCCAACCGGAATTCTTCCCGGACCAGGAGAAGAAGACTTACTCCCTGGAGTGCCATTCGCGGAACGGCGGCTGCAATCACTTCCACCAGGCCCAGCCGGACCTGACCAGGACCGTGGTCGTGGTGCCGTCGTGTTACGAGTACCCGTTCACCAACGACCAGAACGCGTACAGCCTGACCCGATCGTGTTCGGAACACCACTACGACGTTCCGCATCACAACAGCGGGGGCGGCGGCAGTTCAACCGCCACCACCGCCACCGTCATGGCACCCCCAGTGCCGTCCGTGGCGCCCGACAGTCCGAACGCGCTTTCCTCTAGCCCCGAATCCAGTCACAGCTTGACCAGCTACACTTGTTCGAGTGAGTATCGCATTGTGATTCAGTGTACGCACGCCGTGTGCGCTTTTGACGCAACGGAAAACTGTAAACCGTCGTGTTTAGGCAAGTCCCAATCGGATTCCAGCGGCGTGGCGTGCCACTGCAAGGACTATTTGTGGATGAAAGAGACCACCGTTTCCTCGGCCGGTTGCCGGCTGGAGAGCAAAGAGTACGGGCTATCCCTGACCATTCCTGAAGGTGCCGTCGCCAAATCTCAAAAGGAACCCGTGCTGTTCGCCCTGTTACAGGACGAGTACAAGCCCATACTCTCCGGTAATTATTTATACACTCACGTTTACAATCCCTCGGTTGTATAAGCATACCACGATGATGAGAAATATGTCAAGAGCGTTTTTCAAATTAATCGATTTTTCAGACGGACAGACTCTGTTGAGTCCTGCGGTGATGTGTGGCCCGAACGGCAAGAGCTTTAAGAAACCGGTGATCGTTGGAATGCGACACTGTGCCAGTCTGATGCAAGGGCCTTGGGTGATTTCGGTGTTAAGCTGCGACATGCCGGTGGGCACGAAACCCAAATGGAAGGTACAGTATACATGTTTGAATTAATTAAGCCTGATCGACAGCAATATTAAAAGTGATATTTATTAACTTAAATTTATTTTTTTTTTTTTTTACAGAAAATCTTAACGCTCGGGGAGGAAACTATCAACACCTCCGTGTTCGTGCAAATGGACGCAGAGCACGTGTTTTTGATGAGCGAAAGCCTATCCAAGTTTGTATTAGTCGGCGAACCGGACCGGACGGTAGTCAGTAGTCCACCAGCCAAAACACTGAAATTGGCCTTGTTTGGATCGTTAAACCGAAAGTTCAAGTATGACATCCGGGTGCACGTGGTCGACGACAACGGTGTAACTTTAGAGGTAAGTGAAACACTGCTCAGTCGCGTGTCACTCGCAATGGACGAGTTTTAAATAATTTGTGTTTTGTATTCTTTGCGCACAGAGGCTGAAACACCAGGAACGAAGCGTCAGCGGAGGCGTGATGTTGGACAAAACCAAGCCGATGTACTTTCAAGAGGGTGGAGGTAACCTGGTGGTGACTATTGACGATATAGGTGCTAACTGGAAGAGTAAACCCCAAGATAATTACAAGGTCAGTAAAGTGTGAATAGGATGACTGCTGCGGGTGGGATAAGACTAAAGATAGTTTATATAATAATACATCGGCTAGTGTACATAAGTACCAACCTTATATAGTTTATCATCGTAACCTGGTCGGTTAAACCATATATTATGTCTGACAGCGAAACGTTTTTTTTTTTTTTTTACCGTCCACAGGAAATCCCGTTCCAGACCCTGTGGAACTCTAACGGCTTGGTGGTGTTCACGCTGGAGCCGTACGATCAACAGTACCCCGATTCGTGGGTGAACGTTTCGTGCCGGGTGTGCGTGTCGCAGACAGCGGCCACGGGATCCCTGCGGAATGTCAAGCACACGTTCAAAGTGAACCAGGACCCGAACAGCCTGTCGTCCGTGGGCCACCAGTCCAGGCAACCGAGGACTGTGACCAGCACCACCGGCAGTGGTTCGAGCGTCACGTCCTGCGACCCAACGCCGTTTCGGTAAGTTTCACGACCGGTGCAGCGATTTGCTCCTCATCGTCCTGTAGTTCGTATTTCGTCCTTGCTTGTATACATTATTTTTTATTCGTATTTTAGTTTTGTTTTTAAATACGAAACGTGCTGTCGATAAAAATAAACCGTTTATTAATTATTCTTCGATTGTTTGTTCAGATTTGGTAAAGTCTTACGTAAGCAACTATGTCAATGTTTAGATCCGCCAAATTCTAGGAGCAACGACTGGAGGATGTTGGCCCAACGGCTCAACATGGACAGGTGAGCATTCTTGTTTAATATTGAAATTGATAACTTCGCTGCGAACGCTACAGTTATATTATTTATTATTATTATTATTAACTAACAGACGACGACGACTATATGTTTGAAATCCGATTTGAGGCTCTCTAAATAGTCTCTATACGGTATTGTTAGAAATCTACTTTTTCGTATTTAAGATACAATATTAATATGTATAGGTGCATTATTATTAAGATAACATTGTTGTTTTATATACGAGTATAGTACTACAATCAGTTGAACACTTGTATGTACGATTCGTTTTTGCCATTTTAGACTCCGGGTGAAACGAGAAATATATCATGGTTTTATTTAATTTATTATGATGTGTATTCTTATTTGTATCTATGGACACGATTTAATCCAAAAGGAATGCTCCGATATGTACAAACGTGGTACTTTTCTGATGAGAAATGTCGTTTAGTTGGTACTTAGAGGAAATTATTTTTTGATTCAACTGAGATCGAGAATCGAACCCTGCACCGTCTAGTATTTTCATCACACACTGACGCACTATATTAATTTGTTAATTTTTAATGGATATACAATTTTCTTTATCTGGTTGTTATTCTATAAATATTAATCGTAGCGAATCGAAACATACTTATATTATCGATATCAGCATTTAATGAAATCACATAATTGTTGAATTTTTTTTTTCACAAGTTATAACATTAAAAGTGTAGCCTTGTTAAAACATTTATGGCTATACTATTATATCGATCATCTTTAGAAATATAAACTGATCTAAACGACCTCTTTCTCTCTCGGAACCGTTTTTTCGATTAAAAGACCCATCCTATTGTATTTCACCCTACCGCGGAGCCTCGTCCGACCTAAGAGTTTCGTCCGTTTTTATAGTTGACATTCATAAAAAGAGCTACAGTTATCATATTATTTCATCGTTCGGTCTTCGACAAGGTTATGTAATATTTTTATTCTATCGATTCTATCCAAAATGTCGGTATACTGTATTAAATCAAACCTGATCAAACGCTCGTCGTTCATTTCGCTTGCGTCGGAAACAACCCATTCCAACCCAATCACGTTACATAACATAAATAAATCGTTGTGTATATAGCCGCGTTGTATTACATGCATAATATAACAACTGCAACTATATGATTGACAACATCATTGACGTTTTTATTGTTTTATACGCACGCAGGTACATAAACTATTTCGCCGTCAAACCCAGTCCTACCGATCAGATACTGGACCTGTGGGAGGCCAGGCACAGGGAGCCCACGTCTGTTACCGACCTGTTGAACGTACTGAGGATAATGGGTCGCACGGACGCTGCCTCGCTGTTGGAACGCGAGCTCGGACCGTGGCTATGAGTATGGAGCAGGATCAGGATCAGGAGCGGCTTGCCAACTTGCACTTCTGAGCTAACTGCGACGCGACACGACCACGCGCAGCAATCGTTACCGGTCACAGCCACCACACAGCAACCGCCACTAGCAGTTCCTACGACGTATATTTTTTTATAAATCCACGCCATGCCTTTTTTTCCTTTTTGTTATGAATTTTTATTTTTATTTTTTTCTTCGAAATTTTACGTGTACATTTTCGTTTATTATATATATTATGTTGATCATATTATTTTCAAGAAAATAATAATAATGGTATTATTATTATCGACAATCAAAAAATTGTATTATATATAGATTAAAAACACTCGTTATTTTCTCTCTCTGTTCGATTTATATATTCGGTTAAATAATAGAAAAAAAGAACTACCTACTAACTTACGTCCAGAACACGCGTTAAGAGGTTTTTTTTTTTTTTACAACAATGTTTTACATAATAAACTATATTATATTATTATTTTTATTATTATAATTATAATTATTATTTCGAAGAAAATTTTAAGTCCCGGATAAAAGACTATTTTAGTGATAGATAATCTGTGATAAAACATTTGCCGATTAAAAAAAAAAAAATGAAGTTGGAGCATAATAACGACAACGCATCTTCTCAGACAAAGACGAAACGCTACTCTTATTCCGTTTAAAATAATATTATCTTTCTGTCGGTTTGTTTTTTCTATTATTACTGTCGTACCGTGTTTTTACAGCACACTAACCATATATAATGTGTAAATTAACCGATTCGATTTATATAATACGATGAGATACAAAAAAAAAAAAATGTAAAATTATAAACATATATATTATATTGTATATACACGTGCGCGGCCATGTGTATTTGCGTGTATTTAGATATTAGATGTACACGTGCATGTATATATATTATATTATGTATAATATATCGAATATGTGAAACAAAGACTATTATATGTATTAAAAAATATAATTACGTTATATTATTATGTTTATTATTTAATTTGTATATAACTGTACCGATGTATATTTTAAGCTATTTATAATATATTATTATTACCTGTACATTGTTGACGACTGTATAACTCACTAGTTTTAATTTTATTATTATTATTATTATTTATTATTATTATTATTATTATTATTATTTTTGTGTAACGTCTGCAAATTCGTGTATAAAGCCGCCTTAATGCTGTCGTCGGCGCAACCGGCGCGCCGTGGGCGGCCGTCAGACTATATCTATAACTATACATAAATATATGCCTACGAAAATAATTATTTTAATAAAAACGTGTAAAAGAAAAAAAATCTGTAGTGTTAACGTGCTGATCCAATGATTTAGTTGATTTTTATATAAATATATAATAATATATCCATTGGACTTATGACTAAAAAAAAATGGATATAATAAAATGTGTTGTTAGTGGACAATAACCGGTGCATTTTTTATTTATTCACTTTCAAAGTTTCTGCTGTAAAGTAATTCTTACTGTACGTGCGCATATCATACGACGGTTATGCGTGTACATAAAGAAGTTTTGGGGAATCGTAAAGACGTAAAGTGTAAAAAGTTTTCCTGGCGGAAACAAATTTTCGCCACCAAGGCCATCTATTGCCAACCATTCGGCATGCAAATAACATTGTTTAGACTAAAAAAATATTGTCTCTTGTGATTTGTATTTCTTGCATAATTTAATTAAGACATTATATTCTTTAATAACTTGATTTAGTTGATGTAACCCGATTTAATTGAGTGGCACCATCTATCATGGAATAGAAACATCTGTAGTGTAATTATAATCCTCTTTTAGGTACTTCGCAAATTATGTTTTTGTTGAAAACGATAAGAACAATGTGTAAAACCACGAAAATTGTTACTTTTTCTTTGACTTGATCGGTCCAGATACGTTTTAAATTTTAATAGTTTCAAAAAAAATATGATATTTTATTCGGAAAATTCATAAATGAAACGCCCACTTCAATGAAAGTTTAATTTTGATTTAGGTAATTAGTTCAGTAGGTTAAACATCGTATAAATTTGTTGTAAAATTGCTATACAAGAGTATAGTGCACTATTGTCTATTGTATTAAATAACGATTACACAAGTACCTAATTAATTTTAAAATAATTGTAGTGATACATGACGAGTATGAGTTACTTGTACAAACGTTTTCCGAAATATTTATTCCTCAAAATACCATTATAATTACAGGTGCTAAAAATGATAAGATTATGTTTTGTGTCATTTTACCTTTCTCATACCAATTAAGTGATTAATAAACCATATATATATATATATATTTATATACATAATTATTAATCCTAAACGGCTGAATGACATTTTTATGATTTCCTAAGAATAATTTCATCAGTACACCATTTCTTTTACTAAGAAATTTACCAAAAGGATGCCAGTCAAAATCGCGAAGGTTAAAGTCTCGAAAAATAATACACATCGACACCGAGATCGGAAAAAAATAACGATATTATGTCATTCGACAGTAGGTATACCTATCGTTGGCTAACACTGTGAGCAGTACGGAAATCCTATGCCGTTATGACGTAGGTACCTAACACAATATAGACACAACTGCAGCAGACGTTCAACAACCGGCCGAGGACAAATAATAATCGGTTTGGCGATCGTTGCCCGTTCGAGTGGTGTTATTGTTTTGAGTTCAAGAAGAGGCAGTCGCTGCAGCTGTCAGCTATAGGTACTTTTCACAGTGATGCGTGAAGTAGCGGATACGTGAAATCGCAATGATTCCATATGGTTCGTTCCATTGACTGTTATCGAAAACGTCGAGATACCTACTCATGACGAGTGGCGAATAAAAGTGATTTGATGAAAGCACGATATAAAATAAATGGAAATATAATATAACGTCGTTAAATCGTGTGTGAAACAGTAGCTGCAGTAACAGTTATACATTACGGTTCCATCCATTTACAGCTTTAACAGCCATTACCCATTACCGAGGTTATAGTACGTGTTTGTGTCCCCTGGCATATTTGTCACGTTCACATTAGATACACATATCGACACCGTTAAAATTTGCATTTTATTTTCACGTCACAAAGAGTAGGGTACCACAGTACTAAGTCACAACCATACATCTAAACTCGATACGGCTAGTAAAAGACTAATAATTGAAAAAAAAAAAAAACCTTTGGACGAGATAAATTAAAATTTCGTTTTTACCATTTCAAAACAATCGTTAAGTTAACCGGTCGACAATAACGGAAATGGCCCCGGCTACCATCACCGCATAATATCATATCCACTGCCGTACCTGGGGGGGGGTTTGGGGGTTCACCCCCCCCCCCCGAAATTTTTTGCGTTATTTTATGTCGTAGTAAAATAACTATTACAGTCTAGAATAATCGATAAACCATTGATATATTATATACGTGCATATACGAATTACAGCTATGGTCTACGTTATAAACTAAAAAATAACAATTTGTACCAGATAAATACGATTCGGCCTTCGGGTGTAACAGGTATATAAGTTTAATAATCTAATTAATATTAAGTCTAAAAATGTTTAAATGTAAATTTCATTAATAAATACTATTTATCATTCTACAGTATTATGAATTTTAAACCATATTTAATTACCTACACAATATTATAATACAATTAGAACACACATTTTTGGCTTACAACCCCCCCCCCCCGATATTAATTTCCAGTTACGGCCTTGATCATATCGAATAATCTTCTATTCTTCTACGTCCATCATCTACGACAGAAGTTAGTGCGACAATCGCTGGTCCCTTCACGGCGACCGCTATCCTTCACACGGACTAGATAAACTGCACCTGAACTTTGGCAAGAGTTTTGTCCAACCCGCGGAGGCATTTTTCACGGTTCGACTCCGCGGTAACTCAACACCGAGCCACCACCCGCCGGTTCGAGTTCTTAGCGCACTTAGGGGGGGGGGGGGGGTACTGCGACGTAGGTCGGACGGATGCGCGCGCAACTGTAAACAATGTAAACACACTCGCGGCG
The DNA here is from genome assembly GCA_949715065.1 of Periphyllus acericola. Taxonomy (NCBI): domain Eukaryota; kingdom Metazoa; phylum Arthropoda; class Insecta; order Hemiptera; family Aphididae; genus Periphyllus; species Periphyllus acericola. Next base: position 4,846,992 of record OX454272.1, read on the forward strand.
CTTCTTGTTAATCATCATTGTTATCCTTATCTGCAGCTGTTGCGTACGATGCCTTTTTCGGCGACGAGTGTCCGGTAAATTTGCCGTCGGATCCGTGTTGTTTTCGTGATATTATTCACTATTTCCTTCGTTCCCGATCCGACGAACGCGATACGGTTTTATTTTTTTTTCACCCCCGGCCTCGCAACAGTAATTATATCGCGTCTTCCCCGTCGGGTTCCGTTGCACTTGGCGACCGCGTAGCGTAAGAGTTGTAAGCGCACTGTTGTATAGTTTTCGTTCGTGGGCGGCGTCCGCCGTGTTGAAGGTTCGCGGCGAACAAAGGCGCAACAGAGACCAATTATCGTTCCGGCACTGTGTAATTGATGCGTTCGCGTTGCCGATAAGACGACGCGAGACTCGGCGATGAAGTGATGCAATTCGGATCGTATTAGTAGAGGCCTTTTTCTTCTCATGTCACGGAGAAACGCGTTTTACCTGCCATCCCCCCCGTCAAATGTGCTGAAAGATCCGTCGCGCCTCCGGTAACAACGTTTATAACATTGCTCTTCCCCGACAAATCGAAAAACATGCAACGCCCCTCGTGTCTGCACCGTTTGCAATCGTCGTAGTGTAGCCGTGCCCAAGCGCAAGCATGAGTTCCCTGTACTCGACGCCGGTAAGTGACACACATAATTTCGTACACCAACAACATTATATGGTCTATTCGTGTTCCTCAGATTGGCTTGATATTTGTTTTCAACCTGATTATCGGACCGGGTGCTTTGACGTTGCCAGCGGTTGTTCAGCAGTCAGGATGGCTTTTGAGCAGTATATTTATTGCTACCATGGCCTTTCTAAGGTAAGACTGTTAGATAAACATATAATTTACAAGTCTAACTTACTAAAAAATACTTTTCAATTTATATTTTCAGCTATGTAACATTTACGTTCGTCATAGAAGCAATTACGATTACAAATTCTATTATTCAACTCAGGAAGTTAGAAAGGATGAAAAGTGTTACCAGAGCATTGAAATCGGTAACTATAAAATATAATTTAGAATTGCTCAAATCCTTGTTTACTTGCATAGTTTATACAAATATATTTTGATTTCAGTGTAAAGACATGATGCCACAAGTTGCTTCAGTAAACTATGATAGAGTTTCAAACGCTAGTACAGACAGTTATAATAGTGATGATGAAGCCCCTATTTTTGACAATCCAGCATTGCCTACATCTAGTAACTATATTCATAACTACAATAAAAACGATTATCATCATTTTTATTTTAATAAAATTAAGATCATCAATTGAGTAGTTATATTTTTTACTCTATGGTTATCTTATATTGATTATGTAGTATTTTCACATTCAATATCAGTTACTTACCCAATGTCATCGACTAAAACACAAACATAATTTCTCATTAAATTTTTATAATAATTTGTGTATATTCACTATGATTTCTATATTCTACATAAAATATTATCCCACCAATGTTCAAGTGACCATTTTTTAATTGTACATTGTAAATATGTTCTGTATTTCCTTTTATTGCTCAAAAATAATAAATTATTAACTTTGTTTTGTTTTGTTTTAGGTTCCTTATTGGACTTTCCTCCTGAATCTGTCAAATTACTCTCACTCGACAACAGGATTGAAATGGTAATATACATATTGTTGTTTATTTGTACATGTCATTTTTAAGTAAAATAATTTTTTTTCAGGGAGAAATGGTGAATGTTTTATTGCCTCCATTAGCCAGAATAATGTTTTTTTTTTCCATCAGCGGTTATTTATTTGGAGATTTATCAATTTACTATAAAGCAATTGGACAATCACTTGTAGACTTTACTTGGTAAATGTTCTACTTATTAATTAATATATTAGTTTTTTAATATAATGGAATTAAAATTTGTATGTATTAAACTGTTTAGTAATCAAAATGGTACTTCTGGTGCAAATAATTCAGATTTGTGTTGGGAAAATATTTCTTATACCAGACATGAAATTTATTTGGGCTATTTGGTATGTATGAGAAAGTATAGTTAATTACTAACCATTAAATAACTGGTTTATAACTAACAGAGTGTTGGAAGTTTTAAGAGCCATAATAGGCAAAATTGTTTAATGATTAAATAATATGAAAACAAGATAAACTATTTAATATTTAAAAAGCTTAACAATTTTAAATTATTTTATTATCATATTTAAATTGAAATGTCATGAATGAATTTTAAATTTACTTATCAGAATTTCATGTATAATAAACTGCAAAAAATAGCATCAATCAAAAATCTCTACAAGAATATTTTTTCAAAATTTGCTAAGTTATTAAAATATCCGAAAATTAATACACTTTTCAATGTTGAAGATCTACATGTTTTACATGTTGGTTCTTAAATTCATCGTTGTGGAAATTGGATGTATTGCTATAAACCAGGAGCACATAGAAATACGTGCAAATCCTACAATTCCTGAGACCTATTAATAATATTTTATTTACTTCAAATATAGATGCTGTACATCTTAATAATAGGACCATTCACATTTTTCAATGTTCAAAAGACTAAATATTTACAAGTCGTGGGTTTTTCCATGCGTGTAATTGGTAAGTTTACTTCATATTTTAGTTGTTTTTTTTTATAGTATTATGTTAAGTGTTGTTTTCTAATTAATAATTATTATTATTTTTAGCCATTATTACAATGGTGATTTTAGCAACCATACGCCTCATTTCACCATCCCAAGAACATGGAACTACACCAACAGTTAATTTAGTTGCTGTACCACAGTTAATTGGTGCTTCCATTTATGCATTTATGTGTCACCATTCAGTCCCATCTGTGATTTCACCAATAAAAAACAAAACAAAAATATTGCTGAAGGTGGCAGCTAACTTTTTATTTGTATATACATTATACATGTTTTTGTGTATGACTGGTGTATATGCCTTCCCAAAAGTTGATGAGTTGTACACAATCAACTTCACACCATCACAAGACACTGGATTATTCTACAGATTGATTGATTCAATATTGGTTCTTTTTCCCGTACTTACAATCAGTATTAGCTTTCCAGTTATTACAATTACATTACGAAATAATATTCAAGTAAGAATAAATTATAATATGTTTATTTATATCGTTATAAATTTTAATTAAACTTTAAATTATTAAACTTTTTTTGGCTTGGCCAATAATTATAAATTATTCTTTATAAAGTCACAACATGAATTGGTCAGACTTGATAAGATTGATATACTCGTAATAATAAGTATATGAACATACGTGTATCATGTTATTTGTGTATTCTCTACTGTGAAACTGTGAACAAAAATAAACTTTATAGATGGGCATGAAATAACTTCACACTTCTGATTTCTGAAGACTAAATATATATGAAAAATTAAAGTGAAAATATTTTTAATTGATCAATAATTGACTGTTGTTGAAATTGTTTGAAATATAATATAAAAAAAAATTGCTCTACATTCTTACATTTATAAAATAATTTCAAAACTAATAAAGACACAAAATTAAATTATTTTGTTTATATTAAGAGCATCACATTATGTGATTCACATACATCCTTTTAGATTTAAGTTACAGCGGATTACAAATAACTTATAATTATTATTAACTTCAAAGTTCTATTACTTATTAATTCTAAGTCTGTTTCATAATATTTTTCCTGTATGCTGTTTTATAAATATTATGTATAAGTTTTATTTATATAATTATAGGTGATGTTTCTCTCAAATGACTCGCATTGGATATGGAGACGAATAGTAATACCGCTGTTTTCATTGATTACACCTGTACTTCTAGCTGCTTTTGTATCTGGTCTTGAAGATTTGGTAAGAATATTAGTTGTAATAACATTTTTGAAGAAAAATAAATTAATAAATAAATGGATAATATATACTTACATTTCCCAAGGTTTAGTAAGATTTTAGACCAGTGGATTTCAAACTAGGTGCCATGATCTTTTGAAAATAGCATAGTGTGCTGTGTTTAAAAAAGTTTGAAAACCACTGTTTTAGGACTTCTAATTTAATTAATTTAATTTAAAAATGTTCTTGTTATTATTTTATTAGTTATTCTGTAAATTATTTTTCTGAACCACCCTTTTTATAATTTATCCCTGTTACAGGTCTCATTTGTTGCCGTTTTCGCGGGCACAGGCATTCAGTATGTAACACCCGCACTATTGGTCATAGCCGCACGTGCCGAGATTCCTCAACAAGTAGCTGCGATAAAAAATGACCATTGCTCGCCGTTTAAGTCCAAATATTGGGCTCCCGGCATATTGATATGGTCCGTGATATGCGTAGGGGTCTTGGTCAATTACCTGATAAGTAAAGCATTCCAATAATGTTTTATCAAAAATTACAAAGTCTGTGGTTCTAGCCTGTTACATAAGACATAAATGCATGTTATTACTATTCATATTTCAATAAAAGACCCCAAAATATGTCGTACATGGGCATTTTAACATATTTTAACTATATATTTTTATAAGCATTTTAATAATGGGTTCCGTTTGTCTACCAGTTTTTTTATTGGAAAAAAAACATTTAATTTCTTAGTTAAAAGCTTGTTTAAGAGACATTAAGACTATATATTATAATTCATAATTATTTAATGAAATGTTAAGGAAATTCTATATATATATATTATATTTATATAATGTAAGTGTTATTGTTGAGGACGATAACGTCAATTTTTTTTCGATTCAATTTTTTAATAATATATATTTTTATATAGAAATAAATTATATTAACCATTGCATCACTGTGTAAAAATAATAATAATAACGGTTGTAATTTTATCACAACACATTTTATATTATATTAGACGATCAGGAAAGTCTTAATATAATAATATTATGTATATTGGTATAATTTTTATTTTATTTTTTGTGTTTACTAAGAAGAGTTATTATATTTTTCTTTTTTTGTTTTGTGACAACAATTCAATTATATATGTACAATATTGTTGTAATATTATTTTATGCAAGACTACCAAAAGAATAATAAAAATTTTGTTGAATTAAAATTTGTTTATATTATTTCATTCTTTTGCCCGTAATGTGTACACGCATACTTTTTCCATGTTGAAATGATTGTTCTTCTTGTTATAGGAATAGAACGTTAATTATATACATTTACAACCACATACTATTGTATATGAGAAAAAAATATGATATTTTAGATATCAATTGTAATAACATTTTATAAAAAATATAAGTATACTTTAATAATATTACATTTTCAAATACATATTTATATATTTATATTTTTTAAATATAATCTATTTTACACTGGTAAATTGTTTAAATTGTTTAAATTGTTTTTATCTTTCGATAAGATGTAAGCCACATGACTCCATGATACGAGCTGCCGTTTTACATCAAACGACAACCATACATATTTCAGTAGAACAACTTCCTTATTTTTTAATACACAGTTAATATCATATATTAGTCTAAAATAACATTATTGTCTGGCCGACTGAAAACATTTTGTGTATTGTTCCCTTAAATAATAACTAAAAACGATATAATACAAATTATACATTAGAAAGCAATCACTTACATAAGCACATACTATAATAAGAGTAAAGCATACAGAGTGGGACGTGGTTTATCCTCATTTTTCTACACCGGTTAAATTTTTGTGTGAATACCTACTCAGTACACATAAAATAAATTCATAAGTATGTATTAGATATGCATTAAATACATAAATATTTAATATACTTAAATCGTTGATCAACAGAGAATTTGTTCTTTAATAAATGTTATTTTCTATGCAATACCTGAACAGTGTACAGTAAAACAAAATATATGTATGGTAAAATAATGACACTTTGAGCATTGACAAACATAACATTATACAATTGCTTTCAAACGTGTAAACCTAAACTTAGCATTCTTAATACCATGGTAAAAATTAAATGATATTAATTTAATTACAGTTAAAAAAAATAAACGTAAAAGATTTTGATAATTTTTGCGCTGACCAACACAACAAAAAAAGAAGAATAAATAATGATATTATATTAAAATCGGGATGTACTAAAAAATACAATATTGTCTCACGTATATTACAGTACCAGAGTTATGTATTAGGTAAAGTGCGACGAATCGCAGTGAATTTGTTTAGTTTCAGCTGCGTGCAGAATTGTGAACAGACAAATGGGGCTCCATGTCAATGACTCTCAACACTTGGCGACAATATTTACAAACTTTAACATCCATCTCTCTTCTGCTATTTCGATTGTAGATGAACAGTAACTCCTATTAAAACAATAAAATAAAAATTATTAAATTAATATGAACAGTAAGGCTGTCCATTTATGTATATAAAAATTAATATTGACAACAGAATTTCTAATTTAGTAGATTCAATGTATGTAAATTAACATAATTCAAATGAGAATGGTTCCACACAAACAAAACTAGACCGAAAACCATGGAGAGTTAAAATTGCATTTGGAACTATAAAGACTGGCTGAGGATCTTATATTATAGAATTTTAAGTTTTAATCAAACATTGATAATCTACTTGGATTTTAGACTGGGTGATAATAATTTATATTCTAAATTACAAGCATATCCTCAAATTTTTTACTTACTATTTTATCAAATATGTTGTAATTAAACCTATTGAAGGTGATCAAATTTTAAAAATATTGAACAAAATTGTCATATTATTGTGTTAAAAGAAACGTTTTCCACAGTATACACACATAAATAGTAGTACTAAAAATTTGGTAGGGCGATAATACACATACAAATTATGTAGGGAGTTTACGAGAGATTAAGCGGTTAAGGACATGTCACATGTAACATACCTGTTGTTTCTGTATGTCAGGCAACAACAACAAAAGTTCTGGAAAAATAGATTCAAAATTTTGTGGTTGAAGTGCTTCTACGCAGTATGAGTAGAATTCATATGCAGTGATTTGGTTTTTACGAAATAGCGTAGACATCTCTTTGAACTTCTCAAAAGTATCAAAACGCTCATCGCGCGCTGGTATCAGTGATACCATCAAGTTATTGATCAACATTTGGTTCCGGATAGTTGAGCCAACTGGATGTAAGTACTCGGCCAATTTGCTGTTATTGCTAGTTAGTGATAAACCTGGAGGGGCCTTAATCTGAGATTGTGGACGGTTGCCTTCGCCGACATTTCCGCTTCCAGTAGATAGTCCTGGGGGAGCTCTAACTGGATGGTGGAAGCTATTCTCAAAACCAGGGGGAATTTTTGGCGTGCTTGACGGCTTAGAGAGACTTTCTTGTGGCCTTTGTGACTCATATGTCACTAAAGCTTCTCTGTTTTCATTCTTTTTCCTCTTTTTCTTATCTTTTGGGTTATTTGCATCCACTACAATCACTGGAGCAGTAGCCCTATTATCTTCCCGTTTCTCTAAAAGAGGACCAAAGCCAACATTCTCTTTTTTTTTTGACTCTTTTTTCGGTTCAAGGGTACTTGTAACTTTTGTATTATTATTACTATTGCAGTTTGTTTCTGTTTTACCAGTAGCAGTCTTAGTCATCCTTACTTCGCTACTACTGGTGCCATTACAATGTGCTTCAATAGCGGATTTTGATCTTGGTTTATTGTTTTCCTTTATGTTGTCAGTAGCTGCAGACTTAACATTATCCACGGTCTTTCTAGAGACATTGTTATTATCAGCTGTAGCAGGTTGTATGGAGTTTTTTTTCCCATTTTGATTGCTGTTGTTATTGTTAAGTTCTATTGGTATGATTTTTTTTGGGTTGTCAGTCTTTTTTTTGTTGCCCAACTTGGCCAGGTTGCTTTTGTTTGGTTCTAACTTTTTATTTAGATTTGGAAAGTCTGACGGCCCTGGTATTTTAGGCGCCTCAGCTACTTTTTTCTTAATGGCTGCCATCTCTTTCTTGGCCTTTTTCTTTTCCTCTTGGTTTTCATTTGCCGTCTTGGCTTTGGATACCCAACTGCCGTTAGAACTCACAGAACCCACCGTTGCAGTATCTTTAACCCTAGGCTGTTGATTGCCGTCCAAAGACGGAAAATCTTTTGCTTGGTTTGGCAGTCGTGAACTCGAAGGCCCTGCAGCTGCTGATACTTTATTTCTATCTGGTCTAGAAAGCTCTGCAGGTTTTTTCAATACTGCTGCAGCCATTCGAATGTTATTGGTCTGTTTTGGAGGCTTAGGCGGAGGTACTGTTTCCTGACCTAAGGCAGGGAACAAGTTTAAATCTCGAGTATTGACTGGATGGTTAGGTTTTCTGGTACGGGCGCAGGGTAGGACTGTTGTAGGTTGACCATTCAAAGAAGGAAAGTCTAAAGTATTGCGAACGTTAATAGTGCGGTCAGATGTTTGAGCAGAATTGTACCTATTTAACAAAGAAGGTAGTTTAGAATTATATGTAATAAATTTTATTTTTAATAACAAGTACTCACGAAGTGTCAGGTGGAGGTTGGTATTGGTTAGGCCTACCAGCTTCGACTAGTGGATTATGTCGAGGTCGTAAATTAAATTCAAGTTTTAAAGTTCGGGCTTCTTTGTAACCTTGTTTTCCCAAATCTCTACTGTGAGTTTGCGCTTTATGAGCTATTTATATTCACAAGATAAAATAAAAAAATTAATTAATAAAACTCCTATATCTAATTATTATTTTCAGTATAGAAGTTTTAGAAGCACAATATTAAATTACCTTGTAAATCAATTGATGTACGAAAAACTGAAGTAAACTGTTCATTGATACAATTTCCTTCCTCACAAAGGTAGTGTTTATCATGATAATGTTTTCTTAACCACTCATATGTCCTGGATAACACAATTTGACAATTATTGGAATATATGTTTTAAAATGTATAACTTAATAATTAACACTACATATGATAATACATGTAAATGCATATACATAAAGTAATTTAAGAGCAAACATTATTTATGGTTTAAAAATAAAGGTGTGCAGAGAGATGCTCTCTTATACATTCTTATACAACAAGAATAAAAATATTTTACAGTCAAAAACTGGAATACCAGGTATCCTAGTGGTGCAAACATATATTATACAATAAATATTAATACATACATGTAATAGTCTTGAATACCATCAGCATCACAAAAGTGACAATAGAAATGTTCTTTTCTTAAATGTTTATAAAGCTCATCCTTATCTAAATAACGCATATTACAAAAATGACATGCTGGATGACCTCGATGAGATGTATTATCAGGATCTCCACATTCTTCATGTCTAGCTAACTCATCATAGTTATACCAGCGCCTTTGACTTGGAAAAATCTAATTATATTAAAGTAAACAAAGTTAATATAAAATTTAAAAAACTGTAAATATGTATAACAAAAGTTTAACAAAAATGTTAAATAAAATTACCTTTAAATTATCTACACAAAGACGACAAGCATAAAGACGATGGTTTCGTTCCATATGCGTAGCCAATTGTTCAAATACAGAAAAATCTGGTCGATCATAACATTTTTTACAGATACAACGCATTAACTGATCAAAGGAATTTTCTACAGAAAGGTTATCAAATGCAATTCCATATTTTTTATTGTAACGGGAATATTGACATTCCTCCAAGTTTTTAAAAAGGTTCACATCTCTAGTAAAAATTACCTATAACATAAATTAATAATATTAACATAATACATCTAATAATTTATACAATTTAAACTAATCTTGGAATAACCAGAGTGATATATTGACGTTTTTAAAACTACATTACATATTATCATATAATTAAATTATATAAGGCTAAAACGTAGTTGTATATTTGGACTCTGTCATTTGCTGACAATCAAAATTGAATAACTATACACCACCATACATTTCTTAATAGATAAACTGAAAAATAAATAGCATAGTTTTAGGACTAGCCATAAAAATGGCCATAAAAATGGCCAATAAGTAGCAAAAACTGTTTATATAATATTATATGACTAATTTTAATTAAAAAATAATTAATAATGAAATTTTTTTTTGTCATTATAAGTTATAAGTAATTAATAATTATAGGTAATAAAAATATGTCAAATATTGTTATGAATAATATCTTTATAGAATAACACAATGTGTCAAAATCAGAAATAATACTTCAAGTAAGTTTACTATTATTTCTGGCATGCTTCAAAATGATAATTTATCATGCTTATAATTCATACAATTCTTTAATGATATCAAATTGTTTTTAAATATTGTTAGTATTTATTCATTATTTGCTGACAATGTTGAGTTATACTTAATTAACAATTATTAATACACTATATAATAGTAAATATACACATGTATACTTTATAAATAATAATTATACTAAAATTAGCTAAATGATTGACTCAAATGTCAAATTACAATAAGACAAAGAAAACTTTAATTATTGACTTATTGAAAATGATCATTCACTGAAAATTAATTGTTCCAAATTACATTTACGCAATCATATTTAACTACTCCATAAATAAAACATTTCTAGAATAAATTACTTCCATTATTATATTATTTATTAGCAGAAAATATTAAAGCTTGCATTTATGTGACTTTTGTTAATATTCAAATAGGTATAATTGAAAAAAGTGTTATTTATGCTGTACAATACATTTTTAAAATTAAAAATAGTATCATACTGTTGTAAAATTTGTTCAAGTGCAAACAATCTAGTTCTAACAATATCTGGCATATATGTATAGCACAATTCAAAAATGTTATGAAAAAATTTGAATAATACATAAAATTAATACAATAGGGATTAAAATACTGCAAAACTGTAATAGAAATGAGTAGGCATTTCACTGAAATATCAATAATGTTTCTTTTTTAAAATATTGGTTTATTCATAGGAAGAAAAAATAACAGATTTTATACACAGTAAAATCAATTGTGTCAGTAATCAGTGAGCAATAGTCAATTTTTGAAATGTCATATTAAAAATGATAATAGTAACCATAAATTACTATTATAGCCCAAAGGTTGGTGTTTTAATAAAAATAATTTTAAAACTTTTAAATAATTTAGTTACCAAAATGCATTAAAAAAATTGAGAAATTTATAATAAAAACTACATCAATTTGTTGAAAAATAAAAATTAATGTAATTTTTTTATGTATAATATTTATTGTATTACACGCATCAACAGGGCTGTCAACAAACTTGGGTACAAGTAGTACACCAAATTAAAAATAAATTATTTTTGAGTATCAGCCTATTTTCACAAAATAACTGAGAGAAATTAGTAATACCAAGCTTAAAACATTTAAATTTTTATTTAAAAAATTATATTGTTAATAATTGATTTTGTGATTTATCACCATTAATAAAAAAAGGAAATAATACCCCTGTGTTTTTATTATATCATATGTATGTAGGTATTAGCATTAAGTACACCTAATCAATGATATTAAGCCGGTGTTGAAATGATATACACATTTCTAATACAACCTACTTATAAAAATAATTTTAATTGCATTCTTAGATCAAATACAATGGATATGGCTACTATGTTATATTTGATTAGACATGATTATGATTAATGATAATCAACGAGTAAACTAGTGGATGCGCACAAAGAATTATTTCTCGAGAGACTCTTCTCTAACATCAGTAGCAACTAGGTAGAACACATAGCAGAAGCAGGTAACTGTATTCATTTAATATGGTTTAAGATCATACTTCGTAAGAGGACAGTACTATTACGATTAAATAAGATGTTAGAGTAAATACTTAGAACGGAATCGATTAAGGACCTTTGTCATAATACGCCTGCATATTGGACATTCTTTTTGATCACAAAGAACTCGCATAGTAGTTGAACATTCGTAGCACACAGGATGATCACATGGTCCAATTGAGAAAATGGATTGCGCTTTGAAACATATCACACAACTTGGACCAGCCGCGCGACGTGATCTGTACGACGACGATGATGACACCTTTTGGTCCATTTCTACTGAAAACATAATACAGTTATGACCTTATCAATGGTACATCTGCATTGGCGAATGACATAATCGTCATCATCACTTACCGTATAGTTGGCACTAATCGCGAAAATATATTTTTTCACAAAATCTGTAACGATCAAAAGTGTAAGATGTTACTCGCGTGTGCGTCTTGAAGAAAACTTGCGCGGACAACTCAAACGAAATCGGCGAGACGTGCCGTCGAATGTGAAAGTAAACGGGTGAAACGTAAGTACTGCTCCGCCGTAAAAAACTCGTGTGATTGACACAAAACGACGGGCGGAGCGTAAATAACAGTCCGATAAAAACTGGTAATAAAAGTGGAGAAAAAAAAAAAAAAAAACTAAACGGAAAAACGTTTGGAAAACTTTTTAGAGAAACAGTTCACGACGGCAGTCGTTGGCCGATGCTGTACGGGTACGTCTAATATCACATGTGAGCCGCCGTATCGTGGTACCACAGGCACAACACTTTTACCACGAAAATGGTAACGTATTACACAAGGAGAAAAAGAAGAAAACTTTATCATCAGAAAATGAGGTTATCAAAAACAAAATAAAAAAAATCGTTTCGATCACCCGACCGTAAGACACAAGAGCGCGCTCGCATACGACGTATTTTTATTATTATTGTGAAGAGTGGCGGCTGCTGCTGCTGCTGATGCCGCCGCCACCGCGGAGGACGACCGTGGTGAGATAAGAGCTCGATCTGATAACAAACACGAGGTCGGGCGTTGTTGTGTGCGTCGGTCAGCCGCTGCGTTTCGATTCAAATTTTTTTTGCGTTCTAGCTACGTCTTGCGCTCGCCGAGTCACAGGTCTGCGGTGCAACGTTCTGCACCTGCTACGCGCGCGTGTCACGTCGCCGCCGTTGAATGTTATTAATCGACGTCTGTATGAATGGAAGAAACGCTGACCAAATCCTCCGGCAGCGCCGACAGCGTAGAGCCCGCCGATTGGCATTTACCACTGTGTTTCACGAAAAAAAGGCACACCGAAGAAATCAAATGCGTCGATACCGTGGTCAGCTCTTGGCGGCTCAAGGAACGGGTGAGTGCTTCTCGCACTAGTCGGTTTTGCGCTGCACGTCTAGCTGTTGCCAAGAGCCGTCACCGTGTTCATGACTGTACATAATATTATTAACGTTTGTGTTTTCCCTTACACCGTTCCAGATGAAAACTGTGAGTGTTGCACTTGTCATGTGTCTAAACGTGGGTGTAGACCCTCCAGATATATTCAAAATACAGCCGTGTGCCCGTCTGGAGTGTTGGATAGGTACTACTCATCGAGTTCAACGATAATAGTCTCTCGATTATATTCATACTTGCATTTCTTTCACTTAGACCCGTTGATGATGGTTTCCCAAAAAGCATTGGAAGTGATTGGAGGCAATTTGCAAAAACAGTACGAGAGGTGGCAGCCAAGAGCACGCTACAAACAATCATTAGACCCGACTATAGAGGAAGTAAAAAAGTTATGTGTTTCCTTGAGACGAAATGCAAAAGAAGAAAGGGTACTCTTTCATTATAATGGACATGGTGTACCTAAACCTACAGCAAATGGTGAAATTTGGGTGTTTAATAGGGTTTGTTGTTCATTTCAATGTTATCTATTTTCAGCGACAAAAAATAGATTTTTTAAAATATGTGTGATTTTTAGGCATATACTCAATACATTCCTTTGTCCATATACGATTTACAATCATGGATGGGATCGCCTTCTATCTATGTTTATGACTGTTCTAATGCCGGAATGATTGTAAAATTATTTAACCAGTTTGCTGAACAGCACGAAAAAGAAATTTTGGTAGGTTTTATTTTATTTTGTTATTATTTAGTAATCATTTTTTGCTTCTGAAAATGATCATATTCATTGTTAAATGAAACTTTGAAATTGAGATATAATAATTGCTTATATAACATTTATTTGAGTAACAGAAATTTAAATTGGCAATTCAATTTTTCTGTATACATAGTGCTAATAGTATGACAAAAATATGAAGTAGATGTTTACAAATATATTTTCTTTTTCAATTAGGTCATAGTCGTTATAATTTAGGATATTAGCATATTAATTATAATTATTGATTATTTTTGTTTCTAAAATGTATTTATAAATAACCATAGGTATAATTAAATATTTTTCAATAAATATTCATTTGATTCTATGAAATATGTAAACAGTTAATACAATTTATTCACATATGAGAGTTGAAATCTAACAAATTATCAGTCCATAACTTTGTACTCTTTTTTAATTATATATATGTAAAACTATTCACCTTTGTGTACTTAATTGTAATCTGTATGTACTTTAAATATAATAAGAATAATTTCATTACATTTTATGCTTTTGACCATCTTTTGAAATTTTTTTTATTTTCTACCAAATAATTAAAAAAAAACTTTTTTTGTATTCGTAATTTTGCCGTCAATAAATTATATTTACCAAAAAAAAAAATTAAAGCTTTAATGTTTGATTATACATTGTTTGAAATTAATTTTAATTATTCTCATTCTTAAAACAATAATTTGTAAAACTAATTGTTTAATAATTATATCTTTGTTTTTTATTGACATGATTATATGGTTAATTTTCAGCATGATGCTTCCCAAAATCCATTATTTTTAGTTCCTGAAGGACCTTCTTTTAAAAGTTGCATTCAACTGGGTGCTTGTCAAATAGATCAAACCCTTCCAATGCATCCAGACTTGCCTGCTGATTTGTTCACGTCTTGCCTGACTACACCTATTAAAATGGCTGCTCGTTGGTAAGTTTTGTTCATAGTTTTTTTTTAAATAAATAATTACTTTTCATAAGCAATTCTTTGAAAATAAAAAATCAGTTATTAAGTATTTCAATAATGTATAATCAATTTAAAATAGACATAAGTATACCTTTTAAACAAACGCAGAGTTATAATTCTTATCCTATAGTTTTATATTGTATAATATTATAATAACATGACCTATGGTAAACGCTTTATTTCAAATTTTGTAATGTATTAATTAATATTATATATCTCGTGTAATACACTATTGTAATTCTTGATAATCATTATAAAATGATTGCATTAGTATTCAAAATTATAAAAACAACTTTTACAATAAGTTCAAAGTTCATGAAGCAAATACAGAATATTATCAGATAAAAAATACATTCAAAATTCAATTAATTGCCACAGTAATAATCAGCCAGTACTACATTTTCATATTCAATTATTACTGTCATTTTTAATTAATAACGATAGTAATTAGGAAATCTTTTATTATAATATTGACTATATAATGCTAATATTGGTAATAGTTAATAGTTATGGTTTGAACTATTATATTTATCATATTTTTAATAAATAAAACATGTTAGAATTTTTCATAAATATAATCTGTCTGGTCGAATATATAAAAAAAACATTGACTTCAATAATTTGTTTACGTGTGAATAAAATTGTACATTCATGTATCATAAATATTCCTTCTGAACCTTAAGATATCATTATTTAAAAATTAAATTTCTATCTTTGTTACTTTGAATTGTTAAATAATATTATTGTCAGGACTAGGAATTCTATTAAAGTACATTAGCCTATTTGCCATTCTCTTTTATCTAAGTTCAACTAAAATATCTGCTCTTTATAATGATTTAATTACTACGTAGGTCAATTTTACAATTTTTACTTTGCATACTTTCCATACTATACATATTTTAGATAAGATTTTTCAAAACATATTTTAAGTTACATTTCCTGTTTTGCGTGAAAACAATTATTGTTTTATGGCATAATTGAACTGATAATTTTTGGAGATAAAAAGCCATAAAGTTTAAAACATCAATCTAAATTTTATAAATATTATTTTTATCAACCAAAAATATTATTTATCTTAATACTATTTAGAATTTATGCAAGAATATATCCAAATAATATATGTTTTTGTTGTATTTACAAACCAAATGATTAAATCACAATTTAGAGATAGAAAAATTATCTGTGTAAGACACTGGTTATTATCTTAATTGTAATTTTCTTATCAACATTATCTGAGTTAAATTTTAAATTCTTAAAAAAATAATAGATCAGAGAACAAATTATGTTTTTACCATTAAATGTAATTATAGGTTAATACCTACATTTATTTTATACAAAAATGTTAGACTGGGCAATCAAGTGAAATATGTATTTGCTATGATATGCAAACATAATAAAAATTTGATAACATGGGCACAATATCCTTCAAATATTTATTTTTTTTATGATATCTATTATCTGGATGATAGTGTATTATTTAATAATTTAATGATTTGATATTATTAATAGTCTCTTTACTGATAAGTTTTGTTTAATACATAATTTTTCTGAAAACTAGAAAAGTTATTTAGAAAAATAAACTTTGAAATGGCTATCTTCAAATTTTTCGAAAATAATAAAATTAATTATTTTTTTTTTATCTTTTTTACCAAAACATTAAATCCAATTAAAATATGAAATATCTGTAGTCCTTGTTCCTATGAGTCTTATAAAAATAAATATAATTTAATTATCTTTATTATCTCATGAAATATCTCAATTGGTGAATCCTTTAAGGGACACCTTTATGTATAGATATAGATAGATATTGGCAAGAAAGTGTTTGTTAGTTGCACCATAATAAAACCAAAAGTACATATTACCAATTAAAGACCCAATAAGCCAAATTAGACTAATAATTTATTTACAAAAACCTCAATGTCAAGTGCAAAACCTGAAGCACTACTTGTTCTACCTACAACTTTGTATGTGTGTAAGAAAAATATTTGCTTTAGCAAAATAATAGTTTTTGAATTTTTTATGATGTGAATTAAAGTAAAGTTTAATTTTTTTCAGGTTTGTAATGCAAAATATGTCAAAATATGGTTCAAAATTATTTCTTGAATTTGTTGACAAGTAAGTTTTGTTAATTTTTAAAATCATTATTATGTGTACTTATTACCTATATATATTTAAACATTTGTTTGTGTCTAAATTAGAATCCCGGGTACATTAAATGATCGACGAACTATGTTAGGAGAATTAAACTGGGTATTCACTGCTATCACTGACACAATCGCTTGGAATGTATTACCTCGAGGTAAAATTAGAAATTAAAACTATGATATAAGTAAAGTATGTACAAGATATATTTGAAAAATATTTTTTTTTTTTTCTTTAAAAAAGATACTTTTCAAACACTATTTCGGCAAGACCTTTTAGTTGCTAGTCTACTGAGAAATTTCTTATTGGCTGAACGCATTATGAGAACTTATGATTGTGAACCAGTGTCTTCACCTAAACTACCACCAATGCACAATCACCCTATGTGGCAGGTTTGTAAAGATATATATATATATATATATATATATATATATATACACACACATTTTGTAATTAAGTGTTAAATGAGTAAACAGTAAAACTTTTCTTTGCACTTATCTTACTGTTATTACTTTGACCACTTGTTAAAATGTTAACCTTAAGCTAGTAATGATCTATACAAACAAAATAAAATCAAGAATGCTATTTGTCGTCATCTTGTACCTTTTCGTTAATTTTGAGCCTATACTAGTTTTTTTAATAAATATATAAGATTTTTTAAATATTTTGATTTATAAGACAATTATAAATGATTAAAAATATGTCTTGTATTTATATAAGATACAGTAGTTTTATTATACTACAGAAGTATGATCAATTTTATTGTGGTCTCCTTTTAGTTATTTATTTGATCTTCACATATTTGTTTGTAGATATTAGTATTATGATATTGTTAATATATAATAATAATATAATGTGTTAAAATATTTTATTTGCAGTCGTGGGATCATATTCTAGACTTGTGTTTGTCTCAATTACAACGTGTTCAAGATCATGGCGATGGTTTCTTTGTGCGTACAACTTTTTTTGAGGAGCAATTAACTGCATTTGAAATTTGGCTTGACCACACAGCTTGTTTACCTACACAACAACGTAGTGCACCCGAACAGCTTCCCATTGTACTTCAAGTAATTAGAACAATAAATTTAATATTTTATCATTTAATAATATTTAAATATTTTACTATGAATTTTTATAGGTTCTATTAAGTCAAGCCCATAGACTTCGCGCACTAGATTTGTTAGGTAGATTTTTAGATTTAGGACCATGGGCTGTAAATCTGACTTTATCTGTAGGAATATTTCCATATATACTAAAACTACTACAGAGTTTTGCTGTTGAGCTGCGGCCAATGTTAGCTTTTATTTGGGCAAAAATAATGGCTGTGGACCATGTAAGTTTTATTACTATTATTATAATAGTATAATAATACTACTATTATAATTATTAAGTAATAATTATAGCAAACATTTTCCTTATATATTTTTAGACTTGCCAAACTGATATTGTTAGAGAAAATGGTTTTAAGTATTTTTTTCAACTGGTTGAAGATGTAAATTTGCCTGTGAGTATAAAAACTATTATTATAAATTAAACTAACTGTAATTTTTCATTGATGGAATAAAATAAATATAATTCATTCAGTCTATAAAAATATTATAGTTAATTTTTTTAGAAAGTTTACCTTATCTACATCATGTTGCCTGCAATTATTCTTTTAAGGTTAAATATGTTACTTTTACAGTTTTACTGTAATATATTAATTTGTATTTTACCATATGAAAGATTTGTATAATAAGTAAACACTAAACATTAAACGATAAACATACAATTTATTTTGAGCATATTCATACATTTCATGTTTACTTTTTATTTTTAAATTATTAGAATAGTATAATTTATAGTTAAATATATAAATTTTTTTTTTTTTTTGGCTGGTTGTGTTATTTACAATTGATGTGTGGCATCTCATGGGTTCTCTCAGTTTGTCACTCACTATTTACAATACTTACATTTCTTTGACTCGCTTTAATTTATTTAACTGTATACAGTACAATCTTGGTAACTCGGTAGATATTGGACCTGAGGACTACCGGATTTAAGAAAACTCTGAAATAATGGAGTTTCACATAAAAACGTATTTCTTATTGAAAAACCTAAATTTATTTTTTAAAAAAAACATAAATTATACATACATAATAGTATATTAATGTATGTATTTACTTACTTAAAAAAAATTTTTTTCGTTTATTTTTTTTATAAAACCCGGTTATTCCGGCTTCATTGTATAATTAGTAATTTTATGGTTACTATAACAAAAAAATAATACAGCTGAATTATCGCATAGCAGGACTACCGAGATTCTACTTATATAAATTTTGATTTCTATACACTAAAAGTTTAAACAATCTTACAACAATTTAATACTGACGTCTTATTTAAATAATATATATTTTACAGGTAGAATACTTCTATCTTGTTCATTGTTTTTTTTATTTGTGAGTTGAGGTGATGTTAATTCAATTTGTGCATGATTTTTTTTAGTACCTTTATAAATTACGTAGTTTTGGCTTGACATTAAATACCTCGTATTTTTTATTATATATTATAATTAAATGTATTAATTATGTAATTTGTGTTTATTTTCAGGAAGAACAAAGGATGTTAGGAACTGTTGTTTTGTCCCGTCTGATGCAAAACTACAGGAATGGTCAACAACTTGGGCTTAAGAACAATCTAGTATGCATATGTCTTGAACAATTAGCCAATGCTAGTCCTCCTTATAAACAATGGTTAACCTTATGCCTTGCACAACTATGGGCAGATTATGATAAAGCTCGGTGGGTTGGTGTACGGGATACGGCACACGAAAAGCTTTATCTGTTACTAGAAGACAAAATACCTGAAGTAAGTAATTAATAAATATTTTCATGACTTCATCATTCAATTGTAATAACTATTCCTATTAAAGTTTAAAGAAAACTCAATAAAATCTACTTTTGAAGAATTACCAATAAAAGACTAAACTCAAAAAATATTTTCAGGTGCGTGCTGCCGCAGTGTTTGCCCTTGGTACTTATGTTAGCTGTGATAAGGATCGTAGTAATCATGCGTTGAATGTTGATCAAAATATTGCTCTAACTCTTCTCAATACAGTAGCTAAAGATATGAGTCCTATGGTTAGAGAGGTAAAAGTTGAAAGGAATTTTATTATATTTTGATTGTTATTAATCCCTTATAAATAAATTTTGAATTTAGGAAGTTATCATTGCTCTTCAGTGGACTGTTGTTGCTTTTGAAAGATATTTTTTAGAAATAGCACTGCAGGAACAAACTGAAAAAACATATGGATCTCTATACAAAAGTATGTAAAGAATTTCAAATACATTTTAGTGTTCTTAATTTTAGGATTTTAAGCCTAAATAAATTGTTTTCATTTTATTTAAGGCCCAAATGGCAATTCAAAGACAGCTAGCTTATCAAGGATGGGCTCTAAAGAAAAGCTCTTATATTCTTCTACTAGTCCAATAGTCACTGTGATGTCACCTCAAATTTCTCCTAGTCTTAGCACTTCGGATGAAATACCAGAAGAAACCAAGTCTGAATATTTAAGACGCACAAATTCGTCCTCATCGATTGTTACCTTAGGTTTGTTTGTTCATGTGATTTACTATAATTAGGCTCTAGTAAAAAATAATTATTTACAGATACTTATCAATCAACTGCAGCCTTTAATAATATCCACTCACAGTTATGGAAGGGCTTGACTGCCTTGGAACATGATATTTTTCCAGATGTTGCTACTACTGCCCAGAAGTTAACTAAATACATTAGACAAAAGGTGAGTTATATTTATAGATATCAATATTTTTATTATAAACAATTTTCTCATTTCAATTAGCTTAAAAACAAATCAGATAGTCGCGCATCACTTTCTTTACCTGCATCTCCATCTTCAAGAAGTTATCTCGGGTAATAAAGAAATCATTTAAAATCTAATTATCTATTTATTTTTATGTGAAATATGTTTATATTCATTTAGTCAAGGAGAGTCTCCACCGTTATCTGTGAATGACCTTCGTTCCCGTCATAGGACACCCATGGTACAACAAAGATCTAGCTCAAGAACAAGAAAAATTGTGCCCAATACTGTATGTTATTTATTAAAAACCCGTTATTTAGAAAAAAATAATTAGTTATATATTTTTTTTGCGATTAGATTGTAGAAGAATCTTCAGTGCTATCATCATCATCTTCACCTCCAAATATAGAAAGTGATGGTGAAAAAGACATTATGAATAAAACCAAGAGTTTATTAAGATCTCAATTTTTTGAATGGGTATCTAAAAATTTTGCTCATCCATTGAGTGGATTGAACGATGGAGGTGACTTTGAGAGTGCCATATACTATGAACGTGACTGGAGGTGACTACTTGGTTAAATTGATTCAAGGCCAAAATCAATGCTTCTGACAATTAAACATTAAATAATTATTCTTATGAAATCCAAATAAATAATTAAAATTTTTATAAGGTATACTCGAAACATGGCCCTTCGTAAAGATGCACAAGAAGAACAAAATAAAGTGAATAGCTTAAATTGTAAAATCGAACATCAAATATTTTCATCAAAATGTAAACAATCACCAAATTCATTAGTATTTCATCCGTATGATCCACATGTTATTGTAGCCACTAAAGACTATTTAACGTGAGTTATTATTTTGTTTTATGCGAATTAACAAAATATAATCAACGTCTTCTTATAAACAATAATATTGTTATAATATTTAATAATATATTATATTGAATTATAGAGTTTGGGATTATCAAGGTAGCTATAAATTAAGGCAATGGAAACCTGATCTCAGAAGTCATAATCTTGATTTATCATATAGATCAGCTCCACACTTATCTGCAGTTGAACTTATTAACAGTCATGATGTTTCATTAGTGTTGGCTGGTTATAATGATGGAAATATTCAGGTTTGGTCTCAATTCATTGACGGTCCTCCTAAATTGGTGACTGGTTGGCATGCATTACCTATTTGTAAAAGTCCTAGTTTTGAAAGCTCTTCAAGTAAGTGCTTAATAACCAAATATTCATCAACTACAACATTATACATTTTGATAACTTTTCTTTTGGTTTTCCAGTGGCTCTACATTGGGATCAAAGATCTTGCCATCTGATTTGTGCTGGTGATTCAAGAGTCATAAAAATTTGGGATATTGAAACTGAAACTAAATTGACTGCCTTATCCACTGGAGTTAATGCCTCTGTAACAAGTCTCTCCATGCAATCAAAAGGTATGAGTTCAACTACTACTAATGTCTATAGATTAATTAATTATTTATTTGAATTAGGGAAAAAAAAAGTTGACTTTTAATTTATTTATAATTGTATTCAATAATTTTGTTTATCTCGCACCCGATAGGTCCATGAATAAAAAATTAAATGTAATGGGGTTTTTGAGTTTTTACAAGAATATATTATGTACTTCAGAGTTCAAACACCATAAGTGTCCAGTTCTAGGTATGACCGCACCCTTTAGTTATGACTTATGACTAACAATGTATAGTTACATGTATATATTTAATAATAATGATTAATGAATGTGTTATTTATAAAAATATTAATAAGACTCAGGATATTTAAGGGAGTTTTCTTAAGTCAATATTTGTGATGAAATGAATTTTTAACATTGGATAATCATTTAAACCTAAAAATATGTCTATTCTTTGCAATATTTGTTGTAAGATTTACCTGATTTTGGCAATAAGTTAGAATATTGTTTTTAATAAAACTAACGCAATGATTTTATTTTACAATTTAATTTTTTTTTTTTTCATAGAAAATAATATATTTGCTGCGGGTTGTAAAGATGGTTCCATTAAAGTATTTGATAAAAGGTTACCACCAGATGAAGCTAAAATAGCCTCTTTTATTGGACATCATAGTAAAATACTTACCTTAAGGCTCCAAGATGCTTCAGTAGTATCTGCTAGGTAAGTAATTTAATAAACTTGGTTGATAAATAATAAATATCTGAATTACTGAATCATTAGTTTACCCAACATAAGACACTTGTTTTTTGGTAAATGTACTAAGTGTTTTTTTTCATAAAAATAGGTATATACGACTTTTTTGTTACTCTTTTTTTGCACATCAATATTATTCATTAATATTGTATGTATGTACCTAAATGTTTGTTTTTAATTTAATAATTGACTTCTAGTTTTTTTTTTTTGATAATTATGAAGTTTTCTAAAATGTAATTATCCTGTGAATATGAAGCTGACATCATTATCAAAAAAACATCAACATGTTGTGTTATAACTTCTTTTCAACTTTTGTAATGAAAACTTTAAATACTATTCTAAAAATATTATCTTAGAAAACACTTAAATTTACCTAGAAAATTAGTGTTTTTCATTTAATGATCACCCAGCTTAATAAAAACAAAAATTGAATTACAATTTTATGTATTAGTGCTTATGGAGATATAAAAACATTTGAGTTTGGTCAAAGTGCGTCACAACGAGAATTTCATGTCAACAATATGCATTCTGCATCCATTCATTCAATGTGCAATATAATAGCTTGGTAAATATAAATTGTTTTCAAAATTGTGATTAATTTTTAAACTTTCCCTAATTTGTATGTTTAGTAGTAGTGTAAATCAAATGTTATTATTCTACAACACAGAGGGTCAACTGTTGAATTCATTGAAGTTATCCGATTGGTTTATGAGTTCACGTTATCCGCCGTTAATGACCACTAAATTTCACCCTCAGAAAGTTTTGCTTTCTACTGGCGCCATGGATGGAACTATAGCATTATACTCTATTGATCCCAAAAGATGATGAACATAGTATATACATTTGTTTTTTTATTCGATGTTAATTAATTTTTGTTATTGTTCTTTTTCTAACACTTTAAATATTCATGACACTTTCTTTTATTGTGCTCAAAAATTGCTTATTGACTGAACATTGGTTTTTTATGTACTTAGTATTTTTCTGTACATAAAAAATTATCTTATTATTATTTTTTTAAAATTAATATTATAAATATTATTATTGTTATTCTGTTAATTGAATGTCTTGCTGATCCTGCCATAAATCATTTATATGCTCAAAAATGTCATCTAGTTCTTTATGTCGGTGAACCAAAAAAAACTTGCAAATGAGCCGGAACAACCGGTTTGTTTTGTTTAGATATTTCATTTACAAATCTCTTCCGATTCTCATCTATGCTGTCTGGACGGAACCGGGCAAATATTTGCGATAACTGATAGTCAGAACATGTACCAATATACTGTTTGAAATCAACACGGCCAGCCCGGATCAGAGCGGAATCCAATCTGAAATCAATATTTGACAAGCATTATAGTTATTTATTTCTACTATAATTAGGCTGTGCTCTGCATATTTTTCAAAGCTACCAACAGGAGTAGTGCTCATAAGAAAAAAATCCCAGCCTTCTTGTCTAAAGTATTTCCAAGCAGAAAAATTAATACCAAAAGAATAAAAATAAATGTATACTTGATTATTTTTTTCAAATATCATTGTAAGTATATGTTATAACTTGGACCCAAGTGTTGATCTTTTGAAACTATAAAATTATAAAATATTAATATTTTTAAAATAAATTAAATGCATGTTTTAAATTTATAATACATGTACATTTAATATACTTAAATTTCATAGATAACTTGCTAGTTATTATTTGCATTACTAACATTCAACCCACTTGTAGATTAAAAAATTTCCAAAATAAATTATTAATAAAAATAGAATTAATTTATTATATATTTTTGTTTCTTAGGTCAGGTTAGGTTAACAAATAAAAAAAAGACTACTAGGTTATGTGCTCTGCGATCGAAAAAGTTTGAGAACCACTGTTATATAATAATAATAATGTTTACCTGTCAATGTAATTGGTTGTCATGAACAGAATTCGGCCTTCGCACGATACCACACGGTCTAGACTTCTAGAGCATTTAGCAAACCACTGAGCGTCATTTTTTTATCATCTGTTGCAAAAAAAAAACCAATCATTTCAAACGGATTACAACATAGTGACAGACTATGCACAAACTATTTCATAAAACAATAATAATAAATGGTTGTCGGAAGCGCTATTTGTCAATTTTAAACTAATCTGTATTTGAGAAGAAAGCATAATAGTACATCTATATACTTAAGGGAGTATGAATTTTACCCTAAGATAATGCCTTGGAGAGATTAAAAAAGCCCAATAATAGGTAATATTTACTATACATTTTAATAGTTTTTTTTATTTAGTCTCTTCAGAAATAAACTTGGTAAATGATTTACGCATAATTATTTAGGTACTTGTATAGTTTTAACGCCCTCCGAAATAAAATGCTGACTGCTATACTCGTCCGACTCTAATGTAAGTACCTACTGACATTCTTCGCTTTACCTCCGTCATTCCACCCGAGAGCCCCATCCTCCAACGTTAAGTATACCTATATAATGTACGAACCTTCATAAGCTTCGTCTCGCCTACTGACAAACATCGCGTCAACGTCTTCTAAGAGTATTAACGACTTGGGAGGAACCTCTCCCATCAGCCGAATCAGCCTGAGGTCGTCGCACGACTTGAAATCGTTCAGACTCATCACGCACAAGTTGTACTTCATCTGGCCCGCCAGTGCCAAGATCAGCGACGTCTTGCCACAGCCCGGAGGTCCGTGACCGTACAGCAAGTATCCTCTGCGGTACGGTATCCCTGAAATGCAAATAACGCATAACTACGTGTGAAGTCCCTTTGTCCGTAGTAGACGGTAGTACCATTGATTTAATTTTTTATATTATTATGCGTCCTTAGTAGCATTATAAAATCAACAGTACAACGGTTTACAATATTGTTACGCGCTTAGGTTTACCTCTGTCGAAGTACCATGCGTGATCCTCCACAAAGTTTTGTATGTCGTGAAGTATACGCTCGTACACTCCCTCGTCTAGTATTACCGATGACGCGGACCGGGGCATGCGTGCTTCGCCGTAAGTATACCATACGTTGAACGTCGGCACCAAGAGCATAGTGCGAGTTTCCAAAGCCGACATCGCGCACCGTCTGGCTGCAGAAGAACATACGGTGCTTCATCACCATCACCGGATGACAATACTGGTGCTTCGGTATTTTAATTAGTATTAACTAACAAGTTTAAAGTTAAAATAGTTATATTGTATACAAGCTGATATTACTGATCACTGCTACAGTTATTAATTATTATGTATTCATGATTATATTTGGACCCTGATTTTGACTCACAACTATATTATACGTATACATAAGGTCCTTTTCATCTTATAACTGAAGTTAATTTGGACATGAGTCTAGCAACATTTATAAGGCCTATTTTTATCAGACCAATAAAGCTAATTTAATATGCGAGCCTTAAATTATTTTGGTCCTCGGGTCTAACATTAGGTATTAGTTTAGCAAAAGGTCCTGGAACATAACTAAGTTATAAAATCATATAGTATAAGAAAAGATACATTTTTTGTTTTCTCCTTTATAGTCTAAATATTTTTTTCGAGATAAGGGTGTTTATGCAAGTTCACATGATGTCGTATTAAACTATTTGTATAATAATATAAAATTGAGCTGATAAATTCTTGCCCAGTTCTTAGTTAAGTAAAATATAAATGTGATAAAGAAAATAAAGAGTATTATTATTTATTACACTTTTTAGAAATTTCATACAGTCGTATGACTTTGATGAAACTGGAATAATTGTTTCCATCAACCGTACCTACATAATATTTATAACACACGAATATTGAAAAATGTACCAATATTATAGTATAATTAATTTCGAAAAAACGATTGTCAACGCGATGTAGGTGTGAACACACGTTTAATAACTCACACTCATCCAGAATTTCGTACAGTAAGTCCTTGTTTCGGCCCCAAGTTGACAGGTATATCGTTTCAATATGTTTGGACTCATAGCTACTATTCATCGTTGGGCTGCGGTCGCGTTTTACCAGTATCGTGTGGCCCTTGTACCTGCACCATAATAGTATTATTATACTCCTACAGTCCTACACTATTATAATAGCATGGTCTGACAGTAACGCAATCTTACTGAAAAAAAACACGTCCGCGCACTTCCCGCAATAACTGCATTCGCGCGATGGTTTTCATAGGTACCTACTGCGTGACCTCGTGAGGTATATTTAAGAAGAAATACGACAGCAGACTAAAGATATAGGGATGATTTTCAAAGGAGTGCTAAATAATAATGTTTTTGGCCGGTCCTGTCCACAACTATTACTTACAGAATGCTACTGGAAGTACGAGAACATGTTTTTTAATACATTTTACAGTTAAATGTCGACACTTAAATAAATACACAGCGAGCTCAACGCTATATCGCGAAATCGGTTTAAAAAAATTGTTAAACCACTCTTAACCTAGATACCAATTTCATTATTCACTAAAACTTCATTACTGTCACCGTAAAAAAATTACATGATTACGGTGTATGACGTATAAATAGCTATATAATACCATTGATTATAAATACTAGTATGTATAATCAATGATAATACCCAAGAGAGGCAGTCGCCGGTCTTTACTTTCCAATGGGTGGTGGTCGGAGAGCCAGTGCGGGTAATGGGAAAATGTTTTTTTTTAATTTCCTACCTAATATACAAGGTGTTTCAAGACTATTTAACAAAAAGTTATTGCGAAAGTTATTGAAATTTCCTAAATAGTTCTGAAACACCCTGTATACTGAACTTATAATACAAAAGCTCAGTGTAATACAAGTACCTGTAGGGGGAGGATACCGAGATACCACAAACTTAATTTTATTGTGTCTAAACTCCTCGAGTGTACACTTAGTATCTACATTTCACAAAATATTTTGTTGAAACCAAGTACAATATTTCCATCCGAGGCTAGTTTTTCTATATTATGTAACTATTATAAAATGTTAAATAATAAGCTAATAAATAATATTGTGCATCACAGGCTGAGTGGGTTGGTATTAAGTAGATAATATAATACATATTATTATTATGACTCGTGTTCGTTGAATATTTATTTTTTTTACTTTATCAAGTGTTCACCGCCACTGGGCTCGAAGTCGAGCTTTGAGGTGGCCAGGCCGGATGCGTTCTTCTTGAACGTAGTAGTCACAGATAAATGCAGTAGCTGGTCATCGCAGTGGTTGACTATCCACAGCAACAGCCACTGATAACATTTATCCGAGTTGGACACTTCGAGTTCTGTAAAGTAGTTGTGCCAAACATATTCTTTGACCAGCACCGCCGTCTCGTTAATGGCAAACGAGGCCAGGCCCAGGCCTATAAAGCCAAGCGTTCTGGAAACATACGGGCTGGATATTGCGGCAAGCGCGTAGTCCTTAAACAATTTGCGCGCGTGACCTCTGTGTAAATAAAACAAAAACAACATAATATTATTATTTATTGTACCTACGTATAGTATTGATTTGTGTTTCACAAAGTTAGTAGGTACTTAACTCGCTCTGTAGTAAACAGATAAAATTA
Organism: Periphyllus acericola; assembly: GCA_949715065.1. Classification (NCBI taxonomy): domain Eukaryota; kingdom Metazoa; phylum Arthropoda; class Insecta; order Hemiptera; family Aphididae; genus Periphyllus; species Periphyllus acericola. Next base: position 4,875,393 of record OX454272.1, read on the forward strand.
GATTTATAACTTGTACCTGAACCGTAAAAATGGTAATTAAGTAGACTTCCCTCCAAAATGGTGTACATTTAAGATTGGTATTTCAGTGTAGGTCTTTGTATTTAAAGTCCCAATAATTATTGTTTTTGGAGAGAAATCAGAGGTGGAAGCAACACTCTTATGTTACAGGTTTATAGTTTTAATATTACAGTTTTACCTACCTACTCAACAACGTTCTACGGATCACTTGTTTACACTTATATTATTATATTTACAATCATTTCGGCATATTTTTTACTATTTTCGTAATAATTTGTCGTTTTCACTTAAACGGAGACAGACTATAATGTTATAATATAGTGTAATTGTGTGCATACCACACGGCGCACATTTCACACGTGTAGCGAACAGTGGCGTATTTGAGGGGGGGGCGATAGGGGCGATTGCCACCCCCCCCCCACCGAGAAGTGTTTTAAAATCATATTTTACGTGTGTTTAACTTCTAACTGTTTCGAAATATTTTAGTCAATAAATAATTTTTTTTTTTTCATGAGAAAATTTTATTGCATTACGGAGTTATTGATAACATTATGATAATTTTTCATAAATTTGATTAGAACTTTTTGTTGCCACTTTATCTATGCTCGATGTGCAACCATACTATCTACAAGCAAATTTGTTTCTAAACCACTACAAAAATATGACAAGCTCTTAAGTAAAGACGGAGATCTAGAAGTTCATAGTAGAAACCATTACCATGTAACTTGTGTTCAAATCGCAGACAATTTTTTTACCACTTTTAATAATCCAAAAAAGGAAGTTATAAAATTGATAAATACTGAGAGAAGGAAGCAAGTTTAAGAAAATCGGAATCGTTTGAAACCTATTGTGGAATCTATCATATTTTTAGGTCGACAAAATATTCCCTTTTGGGGCCACCGCGATCATGGTAATTTTTTTGAAAATATTCTTGAAAAAAATTCCACAGTCAATAAAGGTAATTTTCGTGAACTTTTTCATTACCGAATCAATTCAAGAGATTCAATTCTAGAAAATCATTTGAAAACTACACATTCTAAAGCTACATACATCAGTCATGTAGTTCAGAATGAACTAATTGATTGTTGTAGAATACTTATAACAGAAATCATTTTAAAAGAAATAAAAGAATCAAAATTCTATTCTGTTATTTTTAATGAAACTACTGATATTAGTCATTCATCTCAAATGAGTTTAGTTTTACGATACATTCATAAAGCAGTTGTAAAAGAAAATGTTATTGCGTTTATTGATTGTCATGCATATGTTTATAATACAGATACTACTAATGAAAACAACTTAGAACCAAAATTAAATGGTGAAATTTTGGGTGACACAGTTATTTCATTATTACAAAAATTTGATTTAGACCTTAAATACTGCGTGGGCATTGGAACAGACGGTTGTTCGGTAGTGGTATCCTTGGTGCGAGGAGCTGTGCAAAAAATTCAGTCATATGCGAAAAATGCTATTCATTGTCCATGTGCAAACCATGGATTGAATCTCTCTATATCTAAATCATCATCTGTCCAAAGCATTAGGAACGGGGTAGGTTTAATGAAATAAATAATAGTGTTTTTAAATTGTTCACCTAAAAGAAGTTTTGTCTTAAAAACTGTCCTGGATGGTCAGCCTCGTTTACAAAGCTTATGTGAGACCCGCTGGGTAGAACGTCATGACAGTGTTATGTTATTTAAAAAATCTATACCTTATACGATTGATGCTTTAACAAAAATTTCTGAATGGAATGAACTTATCTCTTTCTCTAAAGCTCAAAAGTTTATTAACAGCCTTGTGCAGTTGCGAATTTATAATCCCAATTCAATGTTTATCAGTGGCGTATATAGGATTTAATTTCGGAGGGGGCCGATTATGTATTTTGAGTTTAGGGAGAAATGACGGAGGAGGCACAATGACAAATATTGCTTAAACGCTAAAAGACCTTTGGACTATTTGGACTATCATCATTACTTCACCAGAGAAAAAATAAACTCATTTTTTTATTTTTTATGAAATATAATGTAAAAATGTATAAAAACTCTTCATTGCAGTAAACAATATTTTTACTACAGTCACTCAAAATTAATTACATATTTTCTTACAAGAATAAACGAATATTATACATTTTAAATACGAGGTTTTGAATCGACATTTGTCTCTTCATTATGACGAAGCTGTCGTACCCACAAAACTTTAAAGCATATGGCTAAACGACAAACTGTGATACGATATAAATACTCGGAAACACGAAAATACACGTGTCTAAAGCACGAAAGCCTCGAACTTGAGTATCGGAGATACCGCACACAACTGATGTCTGATCAACGATAATAAATAACAAAATGTTACGGTCACAGAATATATTAATGTTATGGTATAGTAGTGATGGAATGGCCCCGGTGCAGAGTGGGACAAATCAAATATTAATAGAATATACTATCTATTATTATCTATTATCTATTATTATAAGCTAAAATTACAAATACCGATAATTCCTATCTATCTATTTCTATCCGACTACACAGACTACAGGCTATACAATTTTTATTATCTTATCGCATAAGCGATTTTTCATTTCGAGGGGGGGGCCGGGCCCCATCACCCCCCCAATATATACGCCCCTGATGTTTATCAAATATTTATGTGTGACAGCTCCAATGAGTCGTATTCTTCAAGGCAAAAATAATGGTGTGTTAAAAATAATAATGTGCTAAAATTTGTATTGACGATATTATTACAAATTTAGAAAATAAACGCAATAATTGCGTTAAAATGCCGAGATTATCAACAACACAAACCAACCGTGCTAACCATCCGGTAAAAACAACAGAAGAATATTACAGTTTCTATTTATATACCATTACTCGATAACATTATTGAAGAATTAAATTCCCGGTTCTTGAGTAAAGAAAACAAGTTACTGTTGAATTTATGTTTATATAAAATATTTGCTTCATTATGCTTAATTTAGTTTTTAAGTAATATTTCTCAATAGGTTAAAAACTTGGCTGGATCGAAAATGGGCCAGTATCGGCTTACAGGCTTGGCATTACTAAACATTCACAGGGAAATTGATATAAATGTTGATGATGTAATTGATAGATTCATAAGTATTAAAAAAAGAAACATAGATTTTGTTTTGTATATAAAAAAGTGCTTTGTTTTTTAAATGTGTAAAAACTGTTTGGGATGGGAGGGGTGTGGTTGACCACTCTTAATATCGCCCCCCCCCCCCCGAGGTGAAGTCTCAAATACGCCACTGATAATAACAACTTGTTTTCTCAACATTTAATTTCTTATAATTGTAAAATATCTAGAAAAAAATTTTTGTTTAGTTTTCGATATTAAATTTGTATTCATTTTTAGATTTGTTTGTTAATTTTAATTAAGGAAGAATTTGAATGTACCTTCAAAGAAAGTGTCTACTGCGGTCAGCCGTCAATGCGAAAAACTGATGGCGTCGGACAACGAGGGGTGCGACCGTCGCGAGCCACCGGCGGTCGCAGCACGACAGCGGCTCGGAGCGAAGCGGCCGCAGACGTCCGTGGACGAGACGCGATCGGTGGCGATATTTCAGGACTGCGGCGACGGCTGGATGTCGAGCGACGAGTCAATGTGCGAATCGTATCCATGCGGGCCGGCGGTGCTGGCCGAGCGGACGATGGTGGTGCGGGCCAAGGAGACGCCGGTGGTGCGGGCCAAGGAGACGCCGGTGGTGCGGGCCAAGGAGACGCCGATGGTGCGGGCCAAGGAGACGCCGGTGGTGCGGGCCAAGGGGATGCCGGCGATGGTGCAGGCCAAGACGGGTACTGGCGACGGTATCATGATCAAGAAATGTATATACAGTGGTCGCCGCTTAATGTAATCACTTTGGTACGGTACAAAACTGATAACATAATCCGATTGATAACACTAAACAAAAGTTTAAAAAATAATAAAACCTACGTTCAATCAAAAAAAAAAATAATAATAATGAAGTGTTGCATTACATTTAATATACATAATATACTGATATACACATAGTTATTAAAAAATATTATTATTTAATTTATTATTATTTATTACTAATTATAGCATATTTGTAGGTAATAAAAAAATAAATACTTATAACTATTACTGACTTGAACAATATTATTTTATTGATGTCTGTTTTTTTTTACCGTTAAAAGATCATTGATACATTTTTCGTAATTGTAATGTAATTCAAAATGTGATGAGTGTTGTTGCACTCCCCTTCGTAATACTCGTAGGGCCTCTCTCATTTCAAAAGAACTTGGAGGTTTTTCAAAATCTGTTTGTGGCTCGAGCTCAATTTCTTCATTTTCAATTTCTTCACTGTTTGTGATAAAGCATGTACAATATCGTCTTCAGTAAAATTTGATGTAGTAAGTATATTTTCATCGATTTTCAGCCAATTTTCAAAATCTGAGTCTACTTCTTCATATTCTTCTTCTTCCTCTTCATCAGTACTTTCTGCAAAACCTCCATGTTTAAAACAATTTCGTATTGTTTTATCTGTCACTTGGTCAAACTGATAATATAATGCGGCGTATTGATCACAATAACCAATATAATTTACACATTAACGTATATATCCGGCCCGTACTTATACTTTTCGATAACAATAAACGATTGATAACATTAACCGTGATTATAATAAGCGGCGACCACTGTAGTTGGAATAAAAGAAGTGGTAAACTGCATATGTTTTTCCAAACTTAGCTCAGCTACTTGTGAGAAATTGTTTTCATGTATGCGCCGGATTAAAAAAAATTTCCAGGTCATTTTGATGTATTAACTTGTGTTCTAAACCCAAAATTGGCTAAACTAGTGCTAAGTGAAATTTAAAAAAAAAATGTATGTATCTAATTAAATTTTTTTTTTAACTGTACGTTATTTCTATGACGGAACTTTAACGGGAAGAAGATACTTAGATTTTTTGCGTGATGACTTGCAATTACTCCTTGATGATTTACCTTTAGCTATACGTAGAAACATCTATTATCAGCAAGACGGGTCACCTGCTCTAATGCCCGAATTGTTCAAGAATTTTTGAGGATAAGATTTGCAAAAGATTTATAGCAACACCATAACAGTAGAGTGGCCCCCGAGGGCCACCTGATCTAACACCATTATATTTTTTTTTGTGGGGACACTTGAAAAATGTGTATGCTGATCCTCCAATCAACAACATACAAGATTTCTGTAAATTAAATTGTAAATAAAAATGTATAGGTAGTATTATAAAACAAAAAAAATATAGAAATTTAGAATTTTGATTCCTGAAAATACATGTTTAAACCATGTTTTTTCATAATGTGTAACAATAAAATAAGATAATAAATCATAAATAATAAACAGTTAATTACTTTAATTATAATAATTTTGTTTGTTTCATGGTGTTTAGAAGAAAAATATAAGTATGTACAGTTAAAAAAAAAATGTTGCTTATATATGGACACAAACACAAAAATACATTCACAACCCTATAATATTGTACCTCTAAAGAATAATTAATAATTATTTATTTTATGTTCGACTCACCTCTAATAAGTATTCTTAACTTATATATCTTCAATATACATACATACAAGGGTGTAAGCAGGGGGGCTAGGGGTTGAAGCCCCCCAACATGGCCTGAAGTATTGTAACATTAATAAAAAAAGAATAATTTTCTGAATTTTTAAGTTATACTAACATTTTCAAATAGGTATCTCACCCAAACAAATGCAATTAATAGATTGGACAAAATTTAATTTGTATTTATTGTGTACTGCCTATTATTTTCATGATTGAATAATAGTATTTTTTTTTTTTTCATATATGTTTTTAACAGTTTAGTATCATTATATCAGTAAGAAAGTAACTGCTTTATTTTTTCAAACCAAATTTCAGAACTGTATAAGTACAGATAATATCGAAAAAATTACTATTGTCTATTGCCTACACATATTTAGTTAATAAATCAATAATTATCAAGATAATTAGTACACTCTTAGACCAAATATTCTAACCATTGTGCGTTTTATTGTACACTAATATTAGTGTAATAATAATTTATGATAATATAATTATAATAATTTATTAATATATCTGTAAAATCGGATTTTTGGAAGTTTATTTTCGCTGGTAGTTTTCGAAAGAATAATATTGGATTTATATTTTAAAATTTTAACTCCAAGCGTCCCGGCTAAGAGAACCTACTTCTTAGGACAGGCGTTTTGTATAGGCAATGTCGATGGACGGGCGTAAATTGTGCTTCGGATTTGCAGGTGTCTTCGTGTGATCGGTTAAAGTAATAAAATATTTTGACGTATCTTTCCTATATACTTTACTCTATGCTCTAGACCAGAGATTCCCAACCAGGGTGCCGCGAAATTTATTTAGGATGCTGTGAAATTATTTGAAATATATTTTTTAAGAAAAAACGATTTTATGAAAAATATTGCACTGTGAGTAATAAAACAGACTATAATATAAAACCTATTGTGTTTCATATATTTTGTAGAAATATCACGATGTTCAATATATTTCAATCTTCATACCGGTTTGATTGTGAAATACTTGTGACTTTATCTTTTCTTAATTTTTATAATACATGTATGGACAATAGTAATTTAATAATATACGAACAATTTCAGCCTTGAATTAGAAGAAGACCTCGCTAAAATACGAAACAATCGAACTATTTTATCAAAATACAAAAATGTTCCATTAAATTAATTTTGGATTCACGATAAAATTGGCAAAAATAGCTCTAAAAATATTACTGCAGTTTTCGACGTCATATTTAGGTGAACAAGGATTTTCCACTCTTGTAAACATAAAACAAAAAAAAATAAACGAATGAAAATTGAGTTCATTGAAGATTAAATAAGAGTATGTCTTTCAACTATTCGAAAAAACAAGCCCAAGTGTCACATTAGTTTCATAAGTTCTCTAATTTTAAATTAATTTTGTTAATCTAGAGTCTAGACTGATAAATTACACTTTCCGAACTCGCGTGCACATGACGTCTTCGTCGGTAAATTGTATTGTAATAATATGATTTAATAACATAATAATTATTGTTCATTTCGTGGTCTCTGAGACCGAAAAACCCGACAGAATCACGGATTTTTATAACGGTTTTAATATTCTGCGAATGCATTCTAAAATTATTTTAATAGAATATGTTACAAACGGGTTTTCAATTTAAATCCTCTTTTTAACGGATAAAAACGAATAACGTTTCGCAATTTTTCAACATTTAAATCATGTAGAACCTTCGCTGACCCGAATCATCGTCAGTGTAATTGTATAATAATTATAAGATATTTAAATAACACGCGCAGACCTGTTTGAACATTGGTTCATTAAACACCTCTGCTGATACTATAGGTACCAATTATATACATTGTTTCGTCTACAAGACGTTACAACCAATCAACTATCAAACATAAAGTACTGACCTCCTCCTCCTCCCACTTGTATATAGGAATTATTAAGTGTATAATAATTACATATTATGCCGTCGCGGGGGAGTTACTTTAACGAAAATCAAACTCACAAAAAATGAGTGCATTAAAATATTATTGAACATTGATAACAATAATTATACAAGTAATAACAAAAATATTTTACTTGGGTTTTTTGTTAAGCATGCTCGCCCCAATTTTGTTGTTCATTTATTTAAATCATAATTTTTTAAAAATCTTACTCGTACAACCAATTCAAAGGTATGTACGGACATTTTGTTTTCCATTTTTCATTGTACAATAATCTGAATTTTACATCCATTGTAAACCGTACAACTATATTCGTTACTTAAATTTTCAACACCATTGTTGGAAGCAATTTTTTTTTGCAGTTTGTTCAAATATCGAATGCTGAATCAAATTGTTGATAAGTTATAGTCATTATGTCCGGTTAGCGAGTGACGTGACTTCAGTTTACGAGTCGTATGAATTTTTTGTTCGTCACGATTGCAAATTGATTTTTTGCCCAAACGATATTATTAAAAATTAAACGAGACGTCGGGACGGTCAGTTACATTAATGCGAGAAACAATCTCTGCGCTCGTCGATTTTGACTTCTAATAACTGATTAACTGGTGTAGACGAACGCGTTTTTAAAACCAGCTCCTCTCCTCTCGTTGCACTTCAATTAAATTCCGTCTGTTTAGCCCTGCTGATAATAAAATTATACCGCGCAAGAAACACACGACGCGATGACAATATAATTCACGTGCTACGCGTATATACCATATTACGCTGAAGAATATATTACATATTGCCGCTACACCCCGCCGTTGCTCATGACATTACTTACGTAGTACTCGCAGAACAATAAGTATTCAATTTTCATCAATTTTATTATCTCGCAGTATTTTTTATTTTTTTTTTACATAAAATCATTTCTCACGAGTATTATATAATCTTTCGAATTTGCCCACGACGACGATTCATCCGAATTTCATCTGAACACCTCGCGTATCAGTGTATACGTGGTATATTATGCGCAGTACACTTTAGATTAGCTGCAGTCTTCACACTATCGTATTTCTTTCTCTTTCCAGCATATAATTATTATATATGTTTCAGTACATAATGCATATATGTATCCGCCAATGCGCGTGTCTGTATTATTTTGTATAAATATATACATACGAGTAATTGGCGTATACATAAACGATAAAATTATATATGTATTTTGTACCCATACATCGTACCGGGTAATATTTAACAATACTGTTAACTCATCACTTTATCGGTATCTGATTGACACAAAGAACACGTCGCCGTGCATTTAAAGTTTATACGTATACTCACTAATTATGCGCGCAAATGTATTTTTATCGCGTTTCACTGTCTTAATTACCTAATTATATCATTATTATATTATTGATTTATTTTACATAATAATTGATTTTTTTAGTCCATTAACAATATTTCTTAAAGTATAACAGTATGGAGCGCGCGCACTATCGAGTGTAGATATATTATTATACTGTGTAATATAGTTATAAAGCCATTGTATTGAATAGCTAAATAATTTGCATCCTCGTCAGACGGTAATCTCAAAGAAATATTATAACAGTATAATGCCACGTGCCATTTTTTTTTTTTTTACATTCTGGACACAATAAAAACGCTTTATCCGAGTTGTATCTGAATTATAAATTATCTTATCTGATTAAAATATTACTGCAAATGTTACGGCAACATATAATATGTGTCTAAGATTATTTCGGAGGTTGACTACGCGCCTGAATTATTATTATGTATTTATTTGTATGCAAAAAGTAGGGGTTCTGATTTTATTTTTAAAAGTTTACCACGAACCTCCTCCCTAAAAGGGCATTTAAAAATGTAAACCTCACAAATCATTTTATATTATTTCGTGTACATTCACAGTTTTCTGTATTTCGCATATTAATATGAGTAAACAGTTATTAAATGAAATTCCGGTCTCACGGATGTGTTATGTATGTATCTCGTACTATACAGTACTACAGGGGTGGCGAAATTGAGGCTCGCTCGTCATAGACTCATGCGGCCCGCGTCTTAACGTAAGACATAAAACATTTATAGTAGCTAGCTTTTTAAAAAAATATAGTGTTTTTGATATAATATGAAAAGTAGTATTTTTATACATTTTAACGTATTTTATAATTTTTAATTTATAAAGCCTATTATAATTATATTGAAACCGTTCGCTGCAACTATATAAAATAAAAATCGTACACGTATACTGTATGTGTTGTTACAAAACTAAAATGCTATAATTTTCTACGTAAATATACTTTAATGTTGCATTGAAAAAAAAGAAATACTTTTAAGCGTCATAAAGTGAAAATAATATTTAAAAGTTCAATTAATGGAGATACTATCGCGTATACCTTCATGTATAGCGTGTATATGATAATCGATAATATTCAAAACTGCTGTATCCGTTAAAATTGATTTTAATATTGGCCATCAACAACATACACTCCAAAAGGATTTTCTAAAAATCTAAATGTCTGTTTAAGTAATTTTAAGCCTTTAAATCTACCCATTAAAATCAACTCTGGGTTCGTACATATTTTTCTTTATAGTATGTGCGGCTCACGATTCTCTTATCGCTGGCCACCCCTCCAATGTTATAATATGATTTGTTCAGTGTTCTCCAAGTCGTACATTGTTATTATTATCTATGAGTGTAGTATGTGTTTGAATTTTAAAACCTACATAAATACGCACATAAGAAATGCTGAGGCCGATTGTTTTATTCGGTTTTTTCTTGTTGAATAATTTCTAATCACCGCCCGTTTCATAATAATTCGAATAATACTATGTTATAGTGGGTACGTACCCGATTGTTCGAAATATTAAAGTGTGTTATTTTTTTTTAATCCGATAGATTTATTAAATAAAATAATAGCCTACAGGCACAGGTAACTGTTTATGATTTCTCACACTTTTTGTGTACAATAGAGTGATGCCATGATATAACAATGAACGAGGGTTTTGGATGTTAATTATTATGCGATGTCGATTTTTGGCCATTCCGTCTTGGCGATAACCATTTTGGTGGTAGGTACCTCCACACTGTGTGTGCGTATAGTGCGTAGTGCGTAAACACCGGTGAATATGATTACAGACTATTACTGATATTTTGATAATTATCGGTTGATGGATAAGTAGGCAGGTAATTCTTGTTCAACTCTTCATTAAGATTCAAATAATTAAGCAATTAAATTAACAAATACCTGTAATAATATTCACTCCTACTTCCTATAGGATTATGAAAAAAAAACCATACATCTTATATCGACTACACAAAATACGTAGATATTGAAAACTAAAAAAATAATAACTAGTTAGTATGAAATTTTTTTAACTAATAACTATCACGTATTGCGTATTTAAATATTTATTTTTTTTTAGCTTAGCCCTGATATTTCGACGATATGAGCGTTTTGTTTTGTTGTAAATATTTTCTCGGGTTGTTCAATTCATATTCATGTTTCACGCAGCATATTAATCGATCGGAAATCGTTTGTAAAGTAAACTATAATTATGGATAAATGTCTAATTGCAAATTGAACACTACTTTCCAAGAACAATAACAAACATGATATTATAAATTACTACGATATGTACGGTGTATTATTGTAAAGTGTAAACTATATAATATCCTTCATGTTTTTGTCAATACGAAAATATTTCTACTATAGTTAAACATCGAAGCCAATTTTGCAGATATTATATTTAAATAATATGCGTATTTATTTGAATGTTTTATACTTTATTTTTAACGTTTATATACAATTTTCAACAAATTCTATGTTTATTGGTACAACCCTTTTTGCCTACTTTTACTTTAACTTTTTTTTGTATTTTCACAATTTGATGTACCTACATGGCTACATCATTCATAACAATAGGTATCGCAGTCATTACTTAAAAGTGGAAACAAACGTAGTACCAATGAAAAGAAATTAAACAGTACATAATTATTTTTCGACAATATATATCAACGTTCTAGGTACATCAGTTAATCAGTATACTGCACCGAAACCTTATTACTAAAAATGTTAACCATTTCGGATATAAAAATAAACTTGTTTTCTATGTAACATTGTATTATTTGAAAGCTCAGTAAATGTATTTGATCATGTTGTTTCACAAACCTACACGGCTACACGCGAATACACTAGGTATGGGTAGTTTTTTATATAATCATGTTATTCATATTAACAATGATATTTTAATTACTGCACTCAACAGAGAATGCATAACGAAAACATTTATTTTAAAAGAATAATCCTTAAGTAACTAAACTATAACTAGTAACTACTCAACACGAATTAGGTTAACTGCGTTTGATATTATTATTATTCGTGATGTTACATCACGTTCCCACTATGCTACTGTATGCCAAATTGCCAACCAAGGGTATGTGTTCGTTGTGTATTCACTACTAATTGTTTTTGTTCACTAATAACTTTTAAGAATAAAAATAAACTTTTAAATGACTACTCACCACTGTTTTGTTATACCTGTATTGTTCTATAACACCCTATACCGGTATAACACCAGTAACACAATGCTTATGTAATTGTTTGATGTTAAAAAAGTTAACATAATTGTTGAAAATAACCATGCTACTTGTAAACAATATACTGATTAAACTTGGTAATTAGTGCACGTGGAATTATCGTCAAACTAGAAATGCGTATTCATATAAAAAAAAAAGATAATTGTAATATAAAAATAAAAATAATTACATATTAATCGATGAATAATTTTAAGCTTACGCTTACCATATGGACCTTATCAACTAAATAACTGCATGTATATATTGATTACTAATGGAACGGTAGGGGGGATAATTTTAGATTTAAAATGTTAATTAAGTAGTATTATACTTAATATTCTACTCAATAGTAATTTATATTATTAATACATGCAAATATATATTCAATTTATGCTACGGCCGTGAAAATAAATTAAGTGTTGTATAATAATATTGGATTTATGTGGAGTTAATATACTACACGCTACATAAAATGAATGGTTCAAACTAATTTTTTTTTGAAAATTATTATGTTATACTACAGTTTACAAGTCATTCAAAAGTGCAATAAATTGAACCTTAGCATGATGTTTCGTTACGGTGGATTTTTAAGTATAGCTTGTATTAATTTTAAATGTAATGTATTCGCACAAGATTATTGTAGATTGGGACGATTCGGTAATTCTTACACAACTATAAGCAAATGTTTTTTTAAATTTTTTCTCCTGATTATAGTTGTTGCTGCGAACTACCTATAATTGCATCGTTATATTGGCAACGTTAAATGAAGTATATATATATATATTATACACGTATTTATAGTAGAAACGTTAGTGTGTGAAACATTTTCATGACAACACTGATCGTTCATCAACACCGTCGAATCATTTGAAATAAAGCGTACAAAAAACTTAGCCACGCTTCGGTTTCTTGCAGAGACACAACATACGATCTATCTTTTGGAATATATAGTATCATCATATCGCAGAAGTAAAGTAAGAAAGTAGTGCGGTCGTCGGTGAAACATTTCGAGTACCTACACTAGTTAATTCTAAACAATTGTTCACTGTTTTTGCAGGCTAATTTACGTAAATACCCTATCAAACGGTGTGAGTAGGTTAAACATATTTTTAATTTCCAAACAAATCAGTCAACCATAAGCTTAGAATTATGTAAAAGATTGCCAAATAATTTGTGTGTAAATCTCATTGAAACTATTACAAATAATAAATTTAACTTTAACAATATAAACACTTCCACTAACGTGTGGTTAATACATAGTTACGAAGAGTAAAACAGCAATAAGTTAAGTATAGGGATATATGTTATAGAATATATGATTTATTGAATAACTTTTCGTAAAGCTTTGATACATTTTTCAGAATTATAATTTTTATCTTTTAATACGGCTTGTAAAAAGTCGCGTATTACCTCGAGTAATACCTGTGACACTAAGCGTTTCCCCGAACCGTTTTTTAATCACAATATTAATCTGTTGCAGTCTTTACACTGACGTTTTCCTCGTTTTCACTGTGTATGTGTGCTTGGGCTTTTCTTTCAAAAATGACACGCCGGCTCGATTGCCCAACACGGAAAATCATAACATATACTATTCACTCGGAGTACAAAATAATAATAATTAATACCTTGTACCGAGCAAGCACCCTTCGCGTACGCGGCGGAGCAATTATTTAATATTCTGTAACTTTACGTACGTTTACGAAGAGCGTTTCTCATAACGCGGTCGACGAAAACGGTTTGATACGTTACCATGCATTATGCCCATACGCAGTTACGCGGCTCGTCAATCGATTCTTATTTATTATCTATCCTATATGTATATTATGGGCGCACAGCTATGTCGAGCCAAATTTCATAATTTATAACCAACAGCCCAAGGTGCGCAAGGTGAAATCTTCACGTAACCTCCGGCGTCCCGTTCGTCTTACGCGCTGGACGTACTACCGCAGCTCGGAGCCCTTATCCGCATCAATTACGCAGGATTGATGTGCATCCCATGTAAACGAGTCCGGTATAATCGTAATAATATACCGGGTACGTGTACACCGGTCGAGACTTACGGATGCGCACACGAACGGTATTCGTGTACGGATAACATTGAATTGAGTCCATGCCACTTTTTTGTGTTTGAATTGAGTCCGGGTATTCTCATGGTATGTTTGAATCGAGTCCCGGGTATTATCTTAATGTCTTTGAATATAGATAAGATATCTTAACTGTAGTCGAATGTTTCACGGAAGATTCGATGGCAATAAAACCATGTAATGACGAAAAAATTGACAAGTTCACAGATTATATTTTAAATAATTACGTTGACGATGATGTTGCACAGTTTCCCCCAAAAATTTGGAGTGATTTTTCAACCAGCACTAATCGGACCACTAACAGTTGTGAAAGTTTTCACGCAAAATTAAATGGATTTTTTCAATCAGGACATCCATATATCTTTATTCTAGTTTACACTCTTTTGGGTATACAGCCAGATACATACATAAAATGACGAAGCAAATCAACGAAACCATGTAAAAATACATTGGAAAAGGAACAATTTTTACGGGAACAGATAAAAAAATATACTACTAAACAAATTTGCAGATTTGAGTTTTTAAAGTCTGTATCTTTTACATTTTTACCGGCAACTATTTAAATTATATTATATTTATATTTCAATTATTTTTGTTCATTAACTTTTTAATTTTTATACTTTATATTATTTTTACCCAATTTCTGGGATTGTCCTCCCGGACAACGCCAATAGACTGAAGGGACTCAACCGCGATGATCTAAAAATATTTGCGGGACTCGATTCAACGTCGTGTACTATGCGCGTACAATTGTACGACGATATGCCGTAGCACGCTGCACGCGATTGGTGGAAATGGCGGTTACCCCGGTGAAGCGCGTACGGCGAGACGACAACATAATATTTATTATTATTAACAATGATAATAGAAGTAGTGGTGGTTGCGGTAGCGTGTGCGTGTGTACATACATCATGTATGTGCGTGTGTACGTACCTAATATGACATTCGCCAGTCGTGTTTGTCGTAAATACATGTACGAGTGAATACCGCGATTCGCGGCCGCCGGCTCCCCCTCGAGGGTCGCGTATCGTTAAGTACTCTAATTCGGTTACCGCTCGCACGGTGATGAACAATGCGGCGCGGGCAGTTACCGCGGGGCTTACGTGCCCGCTGCGTGAAATGTGCGAAAAAAGTGGTGCGCGGCGTGTGCGTTGTAGGTACACGTATATACCGCGGGGGGGGATGGTGGGGATTTATCCGCGAGGGGTACGTGTCGGAGGGGTCATTACGCATGAACAAGTCAGCACACTGCGCGTTCCGTAAGCGGATCATCGCGCGCATGTACGCGTACGTACCGGCTGCGAAAAACGAAATCGGGGACCCTCCCCCCCCACCGCACCCCTCCGGGGTATAGCGCATTTGTACGTATGACGGGGCGATTGATGGAAATAAAATGGCCGCCAAGTTACGAATAATGACGATAAATAATAATATGTACGCGCTTTGAACGTACTGCACGCGTAGGTATAATATATTAGTGTTAGCAGTCGCGATTATGTATTGTTTGCGGGCCCAGACGCGCACCGCGATCAATGGATCAACGCGATTCCGTGCGCGTATTGTGTGCCGCGCGCGTTTTTTCCTTTTATATGTATACGATTTTTTCCCTTTCCTCGCCATCATTTACTAGTTTTATTAGCCGAACGGATTTAATAGTCCGTTGCAAAATGTGTTTTAAGATTTTTTTTTTTTTTTTTCGTCGTATTGTGTTCGCGCGCGTCCTGCATTATATAATACGTATACCTACGAGCCACTTTACGTTTCGCGGTATTGTGGTTATTGGATTGACGCGTTTCAATAAGGACTAACTCGTGTACGTCACCGCGGTGTTAAACGCGTTATTACGTTATGCGTCGTCGGGGATTCTACAGATTTTACGAGGGACACGTACCGCGACCGCGCGGCGATCGGGAAATGCCAGTCGCACATAATAATAATATCAGCTGTGTAATATCGTAGACCGTGCAATACGAGCGCACGTATATATATACATCCTGTGAACGTGTAAATACATGAGTTAGGGCTCAGTAAAGTCGACGCGCGCGTACACAATGTCTCAGAGAGACGGCAAGACGTGTTAACAGTATACACAGGGTTTTCGTGGAAAAAAGTTATTAAAATGTTGTGCCACACACTCCCGTCGAGTACGTCTTGATTTTGGACAGGCTTTGATTGTATAAGAAATTGTTATTTTATTTATTCTCTTTCTGTCCCATATGTGTATGTTTATATTTGTACCTCAACGTTATAAATCACTGCGGGAAGTTCTACGTATAAATACGCGTCTTGACCGTTCTCGTGTTCTTCGTCAATTATTTCGGTTCGCTATATCATCGTTAATGCGTGCGTTCGCATACACCATCTTTGTAGGCGTAAATTGTTACTTGTGCACGTAATAATAATAATATGATGTTATATGATATAGCTATTTACACACACACACACACTTATGTACACTTATAATGTTATTGTTTTGTGTTTGCTCAACGCGTGATTATTTCGTATTCTTCCATCGTTGAACATTTGAAAATGTTCAACATGCAATTATATAGTATACACCATGTGCGGCTGGATTTATAATAATAATAATAATATGTTCACTCCACGTTGTGCTTGAAATTAATTCGAATCAGAGTTTTACGAAAACCGTTTAAAACAATTTGAATTAATGTATTTGTTTTTCACGTCATACCTGTATTTATAATACTACGTTTCGCAGGAAAAAAAAAACCCCAACTACTATAATATTATACAGTTTAATTGGTCGAGATGTCAAATAGGAAGATTATACTGGCGGATTAGATTTAAAAAATTAATTTTAAAGAATGAATAATGATTTTTATTGGTACAAAAGATAAACGTTCGATTTATTGATAGACCTATTAAAACCGTATAATTTCCTATATAATATTATACATACGAATTCGAACACGTATATTATATAGGACTGACTCGGGAAACGTTATGTAAATTATTCGTGTAATTGTACCTATTTATATATATATACACATGTATACTTTTTATCCGTGACAAATCTTAAAAAATATGCTCAATTAGACGCAATTCAGAAAGACGACATAACTATAAATATATTTGTGTGTGATACGTGTACGGTTATAACACGAGATCTAAGCGCTTGATTGGTTTCTGTGAAAAAATTCGTTTTGAGAAACGTTTTACTAATTATTTCATCCCATAAAGTAGTTTATAACGTCATCGGCGAGACAGACACAGGTTTAACGTATAAAAACTTTTATGTATATTTATATATGTGTGTGTGTGTGTGTTATATTGCATTACCTTTAATAGCCTTAAACACAATCCCACGAATAACATCAATTAAATAATATATTACGTACGATTTCGTATATATGTGTGTATGCATATGATATTATGTCCACAATCAACACGTTTGCTGCAGCGCAGAGTTTCGTTAAACCAGCCAGCACGATTACACCGATTTGGTTAGACAATTTTCGGGGATTTTACCGCAGTTGACGTTAATGCTAATTGATAGCCACAGCTCCGCAATGAAATATGATACGCCGCTACTTAACATAAGTCTGGGACTCTTGTCTATAGTGCGCACGGGGGTAATAAAATATGGTCGTCTGGCCGAAAACTTCTTTTGAATTCAATTAACCGTATAACTCGGTGAAGTCTATCGGACGAATTTCGAGTTTTTTTTTTCCTCCACAAAACGCACGTAAACAAGTGTGAACTGTGTCGATTTAATTTTTAAACCATGTTCGAACGTGAATACTAAACAAATTATTTGTACGCGATTTCAATTCAAACTCTTGTTCACGAGTTTAAGGTGTGATAGGCGTTTACGTAAACCGCAATAAATTTTACATAGAAAGACAAAAAAGTAATTATAATATTACGGTGAGATTGACATTATTTCACACGCTAAATTTTTCAAAAGAACCAGTTAATTATCCGATCGTGAAAATTAAATAGTATCATACCACATTTTCAATGTTGAAAATACGCAGTATAATTGTATTACATTTTAAACAAAACCTCCTATTTTATGTTTATTTCTTGCTTTCTAATATAATATTATCTGTATACGGAATGCGTTTATAATATATTTATATTAAAAATAAAACCAGCTAGAAGCATATCGCATACATAATGTAGATTTTATAGTTTTATTCCATTATAAAATGTACTTATACAAGACGTTAAACAGTTGTTATTTTATTGCTGACACATTTTGTTACTTTTTGCTTTTTGTCGTTGTTGTTGTTTTTACTTATGCTATAGCGTATTAATCTGTGAAATAACGTCACCCGATGGACATGCTTGATTTTAATTAAATACATAATAATAAAAAAAATTCACGACTAAAATATATGGCGGCAGTAAGAGAAAAAGTTGTTAATGTAAAACAATATATTTCTATGCATACCTATATAATATTGTATGCGATGTTTATTGAAAAATAAACATTAGGCATTATTTGGTATATAATTTGTGGTAGTCATCAAAAGAGATGCTAAGAATGTAACGGGCTGACCGTTTGGACGGGTTGATGATTCAATGAGGCTGAACAAACAAACCCATAAAAATCCTTTTTCTATACACTAATTTGCATAACACGTTTGTTCTTGTTGTTTTAGAATAACATCAATTTGTAGAGGAAACCGATTATTTTGATTATTACTGAAGCTTATAGATTATATAATATATACATATATCATGATAGTTTTCACGTTAAATGATCGGCGTATACTGGACGGACGAGGTTTAGAATGCGGCGACGGGTGGGTCGCGTATTTGTCGCGTATTAATACAGGTCTGCGGAATGAGAGAAGTGACCGTGATATCCGTATAATATTGTACGGTTACACATCTGTAGCGTATAATAACTCTTGAATGCATCTTTTTCATCCCTAACAACGCGAACGTTTAACTTTTGATCGGCATTCAACTCAGCGTGTACGCGTATAGATTTATGAAGTTATATAACCGAGTTGTTGTGTACATTGTAATATTGAATTATAATGAATCGTGCACGCGCTGTTAGTGTACACGCATAATGTATTATTTTAACGGCTGAGCGATTTCCTATAATACATAACGTATCGGAAAGGGATGTAATCACAATAATAATAATAATAAAACGGGCTGTGAAACAAGAGGAGTAAAAAACTGCCGCGAAAACCACAGGATTCTTCTGCGCGAAAGGGTTGCAAGAGCAGTTAAAATAATAAGAAAACAGCCATTGGTTTACGTTATATTTTTGAACGCATATCATTTATATACATATAAGTTCACGTGTTGATATGTAGTATAATACATTAATACCTCAACGAGCTGCCAAACAAAAATGAAAATAGTAATGATCAATTGAGCTGTCAATAATCTATCCTCACAATAGTAATACGATAATTTACGACAACGGCAGTATAATATATTTAGGTATGCCGAGATAAAGCCGCACGAATGTGTATACCTATTAATTTCTGCGAGTAATAATAATAATAATACGCGCTTGGTACAATATAAGAATAGTAATAATAGTAATATACATGCATCCCTCGTGGAAACAAAAAAAAAATAAATAAAAAAAACCATTGAACCGCAGTACGGTCCGCGGTGTCTCAGCGTGATTTCATTATGTTGTTATTTATATTATTATTATTTATTATTATTATTATATAATATTAGCGTGCGATCGACAGACTGCTAAACCTCGGCGGGGGCCTAAGTATTGTTTTGCCTGCGATTTCTTCGACAATTACATTCGATTGTCCCTTTTGTTTTTCCGTTCAACAAGTCGGCACACACTCGATTAAAATGATTAAATATCTCACGCTCCGTTTGGTTTGCCGCGCGCTCCCGCTCTCTTATAAATACGCGTTAATAATCAATATTATAAAATAATGCATGTACGACTGCAGGTATAATATAGACGCGCGCGCGCGCGCACGCTCGCGATACAATACACTCGGTGGAATGAAAAAAAGGGTTATGGATTTCATAACTCGCACGGACGTAACGGTTATTATCACAACACATCTCATAGACGCGCGCGCACGCTTGCAGTCCGATCTCAGTATGTTGTATGATCGCAGATCGGTAAATCGTATCTACGTCATGTTATTTTGCCGAATACCCTGCATACGAGTACAATTTATTTATTATGTTGGGAATACGCACGTATTTATGCATTTCGCATGGGAGCCCGCTGGACATTTATCAGAGGGGTGGGGCATAATGAAATCAATCATCAACAAGTACATTGAGAAAAAATTCATTTCATACCATTACGAATGTACTGTTATTTTTTCGTCAATTTTAAATTTATAATTCTGTACGGAATAAGTCAAAATATCAACAAAATATTTATTAAAACAATAATAAAAGTTCAAATTCTTAAAATTAGACTTGACTGGGCGCAAATGTCCCGTCTCGCCCCCCCTCCGGACGCCCATGTAATTATGCACATAAAAAATTTGCAAAAATAAAACCAAACATCTTTAGAAATAATTACAAAATATAGGATGTAAAAGGAATATATACTGCAATATTAATTTGGAACGAGTATCAACACGAAATTACTAAATTTGATTTTAGATTTCATCAAATTAGAAACTTCTGCGACTGTCACATAGATAAACTTCTTTCTACGTCGCAAGATTCTCTAAATGCGCTTGTATAAGGCAAGAATTGTAGGGTGTAGAATTTATAGTGTGTTTGGCACATGACCTAAGTAAACTCATATTGAAAAAGCGATGGACAAACATTTTTGAATCAGAACATAATTAAAAAAATATTATTTACTAAAAAATGTAACATGATTGCAATTAGGTGATAAAAAATTTTGGTATTGGTTCAATTAATACATCACTAAAAGACTCCAAAAAGTTGGAATTAGGTAATATTAGTGATCCGTATGTATAGTCGAATACGGTATACCACAAGGAACAGTATTAAGTCCAATACTATTTTCAATGTATGTAAATGATTTATTCTATTTAGACATGTAGGTGGTGACATATTAGCATTTAACGATGATACTGTACTATAGGGTGATGACTGGACTGAGGTCGAAGAAAAGCTAACTTAGGACTGTCAGCGGTCAACAAATGGTATAATAATAATAGCTTAATGTTAAATAAAAAAAAATCAACTTTTACCCCATTTACCTTGTCGAATACTAACACACAAGAGCAAACCACAATGAAATCACACAGTAATGACTGTAAGGAAAAAAAATAAATTACGTATGTAATAAAAATTGTAGCTATACTTCTAGAGTAAATTAAGGAAGATAATTGTGTAATTTTTGACGAACATTTAAAATGGAAACCGCCGCACATTGAAACGGTAGTAATGCGATTAAAAATACGTTTTCACATAGTTAAAGAATTGAGAAATATAATATCCTTAATATTTCATGTCTAAATATTGTTAATTTTGGATTACCCCGATCCGTAATAATGTATGGCATAATTGTATATCGAATTCTATATAATTGTATATAGAACAATAACGAACAATTATTATGTTGATCAAAATTATATACTTTATTACTACTACTTTTCAAAAAATTTTAATTGTTAACATTAAAGCAAAGATAAGATCTGATAAGTTAGATAAGTACAATAATCAAAATTTTCAAGAACGAAAAATAATTTAAAATGGATAATGTTTTTAAAACAATGGGTGAAAATAATGGTAATTTTAGAATTATCAAGCCAAATGCAACATTAATGCAGAATTATTATATAACATATGTATAAAATTATTTAATCCACTTCCTACAGATATTAAATTAATTGAAAATTATATTAAATTTATAATAATGCTCGAGAATCTATATTTAAGATAATTTGACTAATGTATCTTTATTATTCCATTGTTATTATTATACTTATAGCTGTTATTGTTGTGATTATTATTAAAGCAGTTATTATTTTATCGTTATAGCATGGTTATAAGCACATTGTTGTTGTATTATCATTGATTGTATAAAATGTAACGAATAATTCACTGTAAAAGCTCCCTACTTTCAACACAAACATCGCTTGAATACGGTGGGTATCAACTTCTAATTTCAGAATAACTTATGTATATAAATAGTTGAAATAGTTGAAATAAATAAATGTATAGACATTTTTACTAGAATCTGAAAAAACAAATTAACCGTTTAGGAATCTACTCATTGCGAAACGTTGACATTTGTAATAATAAAAAAAAAAAAAAGTGAACTGTAGAAGAATGTGTGCGTTTGCATAAGAATGCGGACATTACTGCAATAACCTTATCGTACGGCCAAGCTCGAAATTTAAGCTTTAGGTTAGGTGAAAACGTTTGCAAGCGACCGGACATTACCTGTAATAGGCTGGAAATGCATTATTATTGTATATTAATCATGAAGATATTATACGATGATAATCGCTTATTGCGTTCTCGTGAACGATAACGACCCGATCTGCGATGTAAAACACACGTTTATTTCGTCATGATATTCAATTTATTATAAAACGTACACTTTGTACTCGTATTCGGTACGGGTTCGTGTTGTATACGATTTTGAACACCGATGCTAAATAGTTTAATATGCTCGCCGCTCGTACACGATACACATAACATACGGCACACTGCGGGCAGAACGAACCGATAGTGGAATATTATATACGTAGGTACACGTGAACTTATAACACTAATAATAATACGTGTGTCCGTGTCGGCGTGCGTGTGTGTGTACGTCTCTAACAAGATTCGGGAAAGGTGCGGTTGAAAATCTTACCGGCCCCGTTTCACGTGTCATTTTATTTACACTCGACCGATGCCGCTCGCATGTTGTCGTCGTCCCCCACGATAATAATGGCAATAATAAAGCTATAGGTGGCGGGTAGGGGCGACGAGGGGAGGGTATGGGGACGGGGGTGGGGCGAGGAGCGGTGAAAAAGAAAAGGAAAAAAAGAACCTACACTCGTGTATACACGTACACACGCCCGACCTGACCAGTGTATACTTTACAACAATGCGACGGCGTATATAATATGTGCGCACACGAGGAGGTATTCGGCGATCGATAATCTCCGAGATGACATGTGTTAAAAATGGAATTTCTTACGGCCTTTGTTATTCGGATCGTATAAATATGTATGCTCATGAACCTGTAGCGTACATACACACGCATACACGTTATGCGTAGTGTTCGTGTTCATGTGTGTGTGTGTGCCGAACCGATCTAAATCCCGACACAGACGAATGCCGCGCGTGGACAATGAGCGCGTAAACGGATAAACCACTGAAATCATTCGGTTCGATATATCTGTGTACATAAATATATATAACAGACAAATAATAATAATGATTTCGAAGAACCGGGAGCGATGGTTACTTCAACCGCCACGTATAGCCTGCACGTGTATAATGCTGCGTTTGAAACGACCCATGGCATAGGTATACGTCTTGGTTTAAATACTGCAAAAATTATACAAAGTTTGAAAAAAAATAATCCAGGAAATCGATGAATTTTTAGCTTTTAATCGTAATAGTAACTTGTAACTCCTCGGGTTGGATTTTATTCGGATTATTATTATGTTTACCGTATAGGACACATACTTGGATCTCTCTATGACTGATCATCCACTTCATCTCCTAACACTTTTTCGGCCAGTAATTGTTGGTTTAATAAAACACCTATACTCAACTAAACTGATTTTTAAAAACACTATGATTTCATCTTTTCTAATATTCTAAATAATATTTTAAATATTGTAAATAATTTAGTGAAAATTAAAAACAAAAATTGTATTTTTAGGTATAAAGATATGCAACATTTTGTTGTGTTAAAAACATTCTACAACTCAATACTTGAGTTCAGGATCAGGATTTCTTGGCTGTAGAAAAGATGTGCCATTTAAACCGAGCGAAAACAATGCTGCAGTTGTGCATGCATCCACCTATGTTAAATTGTTAGCAAAACACGACAAATCGCTTTTACCACTTGTGCGAAATGCTGCCACTGAGGACAAGGATTTTGAAAAATCGGGTGCTAAACAGTTCGTTATTCCCGGTGCAAAAGTGGCATATAATTATTTTCCCAGTGAGGGACTTATGGTAGTGTAACAAGAGGAGCACTGTAAGTCTGTAAGGTAACATCAACGGTTTATTTCTTATAACATCAACGGTTTATTTCTTATAACATCAAGTACAACTTTATATTTGAATATTATTCGAACTTGGAACAACTACAGACTGTTCGATGGATTCCGCATCGAAGGTGGATCAAGATGCTTCGGTTCATGGCTAAACGCCAACAAGAGCCTGCAACGGCTGGTCAAAGGTATCCACGAAGATCCGCAAAAGAAACAACAAATGCGGCAACGGCGTCGTGCCAAAAAATGTCAACGAGGAAGGGCTTGGATGGAGATGGTGAGACCGATAGAATCGGAAAACGATGTCGTTACTTTGTACATTCATTGAATCGGACGTAGGTACTTGGGGTAGCGTTTTTCAAAGAAATTGTTTATCCGTTGTGCTTTGACATTATGCTCAAGTGCTCAACCATCTAGAATGGAATCGTCTAACGTAAGATACGATACAGACACCATAAGGGGCGATCCGCGATACGTAGTGTTTCAACCAGAAAAATCTTCAACTTTAACTCATCAATATTTATTTGAAAATATTTACTTATAAATAAATCTTATACCTTTACATAATTCTAAAGCATTTTTATTCTCGTACAGTCGATTAACAGCAAATCACATATCGTCTTCACCTTAGAACCATCATGGCCAATCTCAATATTCGGGTTGCGGGTTAGGGTTGCTGACGCTTGATTTATAGTGTTTATTAAAAACAGAAATCTATATTGCTTAATATAATTTTAATACCCAACTAAACTGATGTACAAAAAAAAATGTGGTTTTAGGTAAAATAAATGTGCTACATTTTAGGATCTAACATGCTACTAGCAGCTGTTAGCGCGTTACAGATGTGCACATTATACGTGACTACCTTTTTCTATAAATCACGCGATGTATTCTGTGTATGACCATTTCGGAATCAATAGACTCATTTCTGTCTTCTGTAGATATCATGTCCGGCGGAAAAGGTCATAAGTTTATTGGTATCTGAGTATAGATTTTGATTTATTTTAGTTCGGATTCTCCTCGCGTGTACCCATAACTGTTGTCGCATGATATTATTAGTTGTTGTTTTAACGTAGAGTTTTGCCTCTTGTAGCGAGTGACTAAAACCAAGAAGACGGCACATTCTCTTTTTCCTATTTTTTCCCCTCAATTCCCGCGACGGAACACAATATTTTGTCCATACCGGTTTAGTTGACGGTTTTCGCGTATTTGGCCGTCCGCACGCCAACTACTACGCGTATTCACCGCGAGAAGGTATACATATAATATACGAGCGACCACGCGTTAAGTGAAGATAATAAATTAAAGTCTAATACCGTTTCCTTCTGCAGGTTTCGAGTACTATATTATAATGTACGCATTAAGCAGCGTGTGATTATACGTACCTACCGTATTGAAACGTCAGGAAAACCAATCGCGTGCGGCGGCGATACTCGTTTACAAACACCCCCTGCGTGGCGGTATATACGCAAACCTATTACGAACAACAACTAACGCACACGCACGCACGCAGTGGCACTACTTACGACGTATGTCGAGTAAGAAGTATATTATAACAGTAAGACGTATAATATAATACGTAGCGTAACCTGTATGTTATTATTATTATTATTATCATTATTGTACGCGTATGAAATATGTCAATGCGAGCGGAAATTTCGGCCGAACGGATAAATAATGGGGATGACGTGATTAGTGTTTTGATACTAATCGTGTGCCTATAGTGATCTGTAGCAGTGGTATATTTATACAACGCACGGTGCCGAGAACATCGTTCCTGTACACACCGCGTAGCCAAATATATATGTATATAAATATGGAGGAGAAGATTTGTCTGGATTGAGTTATTTAACGTGTACGGAGCGGTTCTCGGGAGAGAACACTGCCTATGGGACGGCTAACCGGTGATTAGAGACCGGTACCCGAGAGCCCTGTAATTATACCCGCAACCTAACCCGCTGTCCGACCTGCATGTATACATATTATAACGCTCATACGATGTAATTATTTTTATACCTTGTAAATTGGAGTGTCAGCCGCTTATGTGAAGCGCGCAAACCGTGCCGCGTATAATGTATATATATATATATATATACACGTGCGTGTGTGTAATATATATTATAATATAACTGTATGCACAAATCATCTGTTTAAGCACACACAATCAGTAATGTATGCCGCCACCTCACCCTCACAACATCTTGTTTGCTCGATCCTTCACCTTCATTCTCTCTCGGTCTCCTTTATAAACACATCTAAATGTTTTCAACAAATTCCGCCGCGGAATAAAATATAATCGTTCGGTTAATTTCTCTGTATTGAGAAAAACCAGTTATCCTCCTTGTCGCCGTACCGCGTGCTGCGGCTTCGGTGGTTGAAATGGTTCCTCGCGCACTAAAGCCCGAACGGTTTGTATCGAGTAAAGTGAGTGCGAATGCTATTATTTCTTTATCGACACGTATAATAATATATGATTATTAAATTCGTTAATGTATAAGATTGACGTAACGATTATTGCAAAAATATATTATATTATATTATGACGCATCCTATAAGTAAGAATAAAGAGTTTTTTTTTACCATATTTTGTTTGATGGCATGTACGCGCAACGCAAATTAGAAAAATGTAAAAACTGATGTTACATATTATAAATGAACTAAAACGAATCCCATTTTTCTATACACGTGTTTTTTTTTTTTTTTTATTATTAGCTTTTTGTAATACAATAATAGCTCCTATAAACGTGTTATTTCTTTGACAATTATATCGTGTCACTTAGTTTGCAGCTCTCTTTGCGTAAATATTAAACGCATATTATATCAATACGTAAGCGCACGCTTTCGTCTTTCGACCTTACTACTTTGTTGTGTTTATGATAGAGGTATGATTAGTCTTGGACACAATTTTTTTTTTGCCGTAAACTTTTACTGCCGATATTATTACGAATCGTCAAATTGTACGTGCTGACAAAACACTAGACGTCTACACGTGTGCGTTACACATTATACGATTTATTTTCCGTGTGAACGTCTACAATGTTATAATATTATCAATGATTATGTATAATATTACATTCGTCACTAGTCTTAATAACTAATAAGTAATTAATGAGCTACAGCGGCAGAAAATATCATCAAACTTTTTGGTTTTGTTTTAAATTATTATACTCAACTGCAGTTTTCAATAGCATAATGCGAGTTTATCTAATACAAATTATATATACTAAACACCAACTATAGTTTATTAATATCATATAGTATTTTCAGTACTATTCACGCATATTAAACCGTTAGGTTTTATGATCGTGTAAGATATATTTCATAAGCAGCTTTATAATTTTACTTGCTATGACTCTTCGTAATTTTATCTCGAAAGTAATGGAATCTCTGAAATAAAGATACGCAATACTTGAGTATGAACAGTATGATTATAGGCCGAGTTGCTTGTCGGGCACCGTATGTTAAGAAATTTTCGGTTAGAATATTTAGCACGTTTAAAACGATTATATCCATTATATTGATATGACTAGTTCGTTTTGAATGTACTCCAGGAAATAATAATACATTTTAGGTAAAGTAGGTACACGGTGAATCCTTTTTAAAGTCTGTTTATTTTGAAAACTGGCAGGTAAAACTATAACATGGTATACGGTAAAGATTGCTCAGGGAATTGTTGTTATTTTAGTACTTTTATGTATAAGTTATTTTTACTTTACACATACTGTTCATTTATAAATATTTGGTCCGAGTACAATAGGTACTCCAGTGTGTACTGTGTAACGTCAGGTAGCTGGAAAAAGTGTCAATATGGTTACGGTTAAATAACTCAATTAGTTTCAGTCATGCCTATATACTCAAACAGTATTGAAGAGGAGACACTTTTGCCGCCATTCAAGAAACCGAGGATATTAAATAATTCATATTTAATGATCACAATATTTGTGAATAATTCATTTGACATTTCACCCCAAAAATAATAGATACTTTATTCATCGTAATTATTATTGTCCAACCGTCGAACAAAACCTCTAAGTAGGTATGCAGTGTTAGTTATAACATCAATGTAATCTGTGTAAATACTACATGTCTAATATATACCAAAAGTGTTATAGACGTATATGGTAGTACACATTATAAGGATATGCCTGAATAATATATTATACGTCGTGGCCACTTAGTGAAATCCAGGTATTATAGATTATAGAATGTATGACGATAATGATGAAGATTATAAATGTATAATATTATATTATAATGCGATTACCCAAATAAAATTGGTTTGGTTAAATTGTGTGGAAAATAAAGACTTAAACTAAGCAATCAATTCGTATGACGTGAGGTATAATATTTTATAAGAATCATCAATTTCTGTCCCATAAAGTTTAGTTTATCCACCTAACGCGTTTCGTCCTAAATAATGTGAAGTGGCCATCTTGTTTTTTAACATAAAATAGTATACAATCACGATCACTAATCTTGTAATGTCTAGTCTTCCATAGACCTTTTTTATTTTTGAATAATAATTTATATGGTATAGGTATTGTACGTATACACGTACTCGGTACTAAATCAAACATTAACCTACTTTCTTCAAATTAAGGAAGAATAGACTACGATCAAAATCAAGTTAGATTTTAAACGTGGAGACTTCAAAGTAGTGAATACTTGTAGATCATGATTAATGGTCTCGTAATGGTCTTGGGAGGACTGCAGGTTCATTAATTAACTTAAAATATTACACACTAGAGAAAATTATATTATATTGGCTTCTATGCCTTGTGTTGTACCCATTTAGTTAAAAATATGATGACAAGGATGGGTGTATTTGCACATTTTTACTCAAAATAATTGAATTGTGTGTCGTTTGCTCAAAAACGAGTTCTATTCAAATTTATCAAGATGCCAAGACACACATTTTGTATACGAGTTGTGTTTAACACATAACAATTGATACCTAACGTGTAACAATGCGTGCATATATATACTCGTATGGCGTTGATATTCATTATTCGCACTTATAGTTGAGTATTGAAACACTAAAGAAACTATTTATAAAATCTACTGGTAATTTACGATGTGTTAGGGAGGGAGTTATGGGGGTAAATCATGATGTGAGTACATTGTCCAGTGTCCACTTTTTACGTGTTGCGCACGTTTCGTAAAGTTAACGATGGAACCCGGAAATCATATATTATATAGTTAAATTAAAATAGTTGCAAATGTCAGACGAAAAGTTTTTTACATCTTTAAAAAAATTATAAGCCGTACCGACTTTTTCGTGCGTCCATGGATTTTCAGTGATGAATATTTGTAACGCACTCTCGGGTAGAATAATGTATGACTTATAAATTATAATCATGGACTCATTTCTGCTTATGCTTTCTACTTCACTAAAACGTTTCGCTGATACGGGAAAAAGTTAAAAGTTTGGAAGTTATGAGTAAAAGTTTTTGCTGATCAATGCTTGGCAGCTGGCACGTCATGCATAATAGTCACTTACCGATATTTTTGACTGTGCTTGGCACATCATGCAATATCGACTATTACCGAAAAATGTTTGTGTCTTACGAACCTCAATCATTTTTGAAAATTTAAAAGACTTCGGCTAACGTAAATAAAATTGACCAAGTAGGTATTTAACCATATATGCGCAACGGTCAAGGACACGATAAATATTTGAATATGACGAAGTACTAGATGAATAATCTGTATCACTTTGGACCAGAAAAAAACGCAATTATTATTTTATTTTAACTACAGGTCTAAGCGGTCAGAATACTTATGTACTGATGATGAGCTACTGTTAAATTTATGGTACACTGTACGCTGGAAATTACGAAGTGTGTATAAATATATTTGAAAAAGGATAATTGCAGTATACACCAATACAGCTCAGATTTTATCTAATAAAAAATATTTTACGGTCATAAAAAAAAAAAAAATTGATCAATTCGCAGATTGTACCATGTTCACGTCTTGGTATTTGAATTTTCGAATTGCAATATGTTCTTACGTTTTCTTTCTAAGCCTTTATTTTATTTATGTGTCGTTGGCCATCATACGAATTTATGACGTCGCGGCCGTATACGCGTTATACTTGTTGTACATAGGCTATAGGTACCGGATAAATTCCGAACTCGAGAGAAAGATCGATTTATTGATTACTAGTATGTTATAATTAAGTACTCTTTTAGTTGATGTATGAATAAAGTATGAATCGAAAAATGAATAATATAATATGGTCGTTGATTATCTCCATGGCACCTGATGCGGATATGTCGAGTACAGATTTTGAAACATTAAAAACGTATGGAATTTTTTTTTAAATAAAGCAACAAAGCTCAATAACGTCTTCAAAAAAACTTAATAAACTTACAAAAAAGGATTTTTTTTTTACTTTTTTTTTTATTTATAACAATATCTTTAATACTAATTGATATCAATGAAACGTAGAATATATAAAATAAACTCAACTTTTTGATGGCATCTTGAGTGATCTGCATGTCGTTAATATTTGGGAAGCACGAAACTCCGAATTCATGTTGCTGCGTACTGATTTATTTAACATGCCAGATTGTATCTTACTAAAACATAATGTGTTATGACTTATGATTTATAGGTCGCCGGTTTGATCAAGAAACTGCTTCTATAGTTACAGACTTTTTGAAAACGATAAAGCTAGAATTGAACGAAAACAGCCCTTTTAAAATAATTTTATTATTTTAATGTTGACTTGTATTGAGTTTGCACAAGTATACAATTAGTTTAATGGTAATAATCTGTATTGGGAACCGAAATGTTTCTCCATATTCACACCGTTGCAGCTCTTAAAATTAAATTTGATCTTTTCGAGTATTGAACGTTTTATTCCAGTCTAGTCTAACGATTGAAATGTCTACGGTTTCGTCTGTGATATCATTACAACAATAGCGTAAAATTATAGTCACGCGTACAAGTCGTAATCGTACTCACCTACAGCGTTGTGTCAGCTTTTCCACCCGTGAGTATATACAATATATTATTTACGTCCGCAACGCTCGAGCGCGGGAACACGCAGCTATCGCAATATTAAAACATCTATTGAGTAATATAATCATCAATCGTTAACCATTAACCAGATATTATATTGATATTAATGTGCCCATGGTATATTTACACTCCGGCTCCTCCGTCGTGTCGGTTTACGGCCGGGCATGGGTATAATACGATTTAAAAATTCTATAAAAACCAATCACAGTACGGTATGTATTATTATGCGCGTTACGTTTAATGACGAAGGAAACGGCTCATAAATCACGCGGTTGATGAGTTTAGACGTATCGCATGTGTGCCTGTGTTATAATACGCATCATTTTTTTGTCCGTTAAACGTCGATGGTATTTTTTTAATTATATTTTCAACTCGCGATCTTACACCGATAGCAACACGTACGTGTACGCGTTCACCCGAGGAGTCGCCTTGCCGGTGTTCGTGTAACTAGTTTGATTTCTGCGTAGTATATACACGGCTATAGGTGCTCGTCGTATGTAAATCGAGCGTTAAAAGTAATAGCGAAAAGTCTATCGGGCACCTCTCCCTCGTTTATTATTGGTTTTATTATTATTATTATTTTTTTTAATCTTTTATACTTAACAAACGCTACTCCGGTGTATTCGGTTTTTTTTCTCTCCTTCCATACATTATAATATTACAGTATACTGTACGCTCCTTAACCAATTAATATTATGAACGTCGATATACTGGTTTTCTCGTCAAGAATTTGTTATGTGTGTAATATTATTTTTGTATACACACGCGTATCATATATATGTATACTTATTTTTTTCTTAAAAACAGTGATAGGTCGTAAAAAGTGATAAATTATTACAAGTTATTTACGCCCAACGCCGCCGCCGCCGCCGAGTGTATATTTGTGTTCGGTCATAATAGGTAAACGGCCGGCTCTTCTCTTGTCACGTTCCTATGTATGTATATATGCATATTATTGTGTGTATATTATATACGTGCCTGTGTACACGTCCGTTCGGCGCGCAGGAATCTCGGATTCCATTTCACGTCCACAGAAGTCGAGATAACGACGTGTATGGTTTTTTTTTTTTTACGGAAGACTCTCCGGGGCTAATTTAATACATATAATATATTCTTTTATTTTATTTTTTTTTCCCTCTCGTTGACGGTAAAAGATAATAATATTATAATCGTATATATAATCCCGGGCCCGCAGCTGTCTAGCCGCCGCCGCGTGTAAATGTGTGAAACCGTCCGACGAAATAGCGCAACAAACACGGTCATAAAGTCGTGTGTTTAACGATCCCTGATCAAATTCTATATTTCTCTTTAATTTAATCCGCCCAAAACCAGTCCTCTTAATGTTACTTCTTCTTTGTACATTATGAAGATGTCACGGCTCGACGAGAACTACCTCAGTAAAAAAAAAAAAAAAAAGAGCGTAATAACTTGTGCGTTGATTACACTCAACAAACCGGATTCTTAGAAGCTGACGGTGAATAATATAATATATTTATATATATATATACATACACGCATATACGTATATATGTGCGTATTACGTTTATATATGATTATGTATATACTGTACACCGTACGTGTTTATTATACATAAAATAGTGTATACACATAATTAAAAAGGATTTAAAACTGACCGTAAAATTAATTATTTGTCACCCCGTTTAATTGGTTAACCAAACACGAAATTTAATACACGCGGTACATATATATATATATATATATATATATTATATTATTATACGCTTCGGTCCGTAATGTATACGCGTCCGTGGTTTTCCGTATCACGCGGTTTGCTCACCGACTGTACGCGGGCGCGTGCGTGCATATGCGGGTGTACACACAATAATTCACTGCTCAATGTTTTATTAAAATCGGCTTGTGAGAGAGTGCAGGGGTGCACCCAGGATTTTTTTTTGTGGGGGGTGGCTGGTTTGAATTATTTTCAAATATTAATAGTATTTATTTTAAAACATGCACAGAAATCCGTGCACGATCTTTTACCGACCAATATTACATTTGTAACGTGGTCAGAGATGACCTGTTAAATATAAGATATTCAGGGAAGAAGTTAGGTTCTTTTGAATACAATTAACCGTAGCTCTGGAGCATAAATGGTATATAGGATCTTAATATTACAAATAAATGCGTATTGGTAGAGATAATTATTAATATATAATGGTTTATTAAGACTTACCGACATACTTAACAATCATAGGGCTGTTTCGTAGTTGCACGGAGTTCAAGTTAGCGTGATAATAATCGCGTTCAAGTAATCGCGGAGAACTGGCGTTCTCTTACATACCGATTGTCGACCTTACAATATGAACTGTGAGTGGAGGGAACTTAATGTATACTCAGCTTATATTATGTTTCTCTAATAGTAATACTAAAAGTAATATATATATATAGGTATTGTAGTAACGATTGTTTCACATTATATTACATAATATTGCACTTATACATTTTTACAGCTAATTTTGTTTCACGATTTTTTTTTCCTATCGTATAGCTTAAAGTAAATACCTATTAAAATTATCAACATTTTAGGTGCCAACATCCCCCCCCCTCTTGGGTGCGTCCCCGAGCGAGTTTTCGGATTCGGTGCACGAACGCGTTCCGACGTGCACACGAACGTAACGTTTTCGCCGTGAGTTCGCGTGACCGTGTTCGAACCCTCCAGCATCCGGGAACGCGCGGCGGATACCGAATGTCGACCGAAGAACCATACGGGTCGCTATCGTTTCGTGTACGTGCGCCGGGAATAATGAAAAAAAAATAGCGTATCGTTAGGGTACGGTATATTACGTTTGGCGTAGTGTTCACCACGTAAGCAGGACGCCAGGACGATAACGCGTTGTCCTGGCACACGGCGACGTATCGCACGCGTACTACGTGCACATACGGGCCTAAACAAATAATTACCGAACGTTATTATCGTCGTGTAAATTACATAATATTATCGTTATTGCTATTATTATTAAGTATGATGTTACAGTATACGTACGCGCCCGTGCGCATGCGTTTCGGTATACGTACCCTCTCGCGGCGCGCACACGATACATTATATATATTATTTATAGAGGTACGCGTTCTACACCTCCGGGGTCTTGTCCGAGAATTCTTTCCCGCCGTCGCGATCGTCGTGTCGTAACGATTGGGAGTGACCATAATATATATATATGTATAACGCGACTATTATAACATTGTACGTACGCGCGAGTGAGATATTAAAATATTAGAAAAAAACACGTCGGGTGGCACCGGGCCGGGAGGGGGATTCGGATGGCGTGGGCGTGAAAAAAACACGAAAAACTGAAGGATGAGGCTGTGGCAGCCATAACAGCTATAGCGCGAGCGTGTGTGTGTGTGTGTGTATAACGTACCGAAGGTTTTGTTCCTCACACGCACACACTAGTATAATTCGTATACGTCTATCTATCTATCTATATACAATTTATACGTGATATCTATATTGTTTGTGAATATATATATGTAGTCCACGGATAGGAGAAAAAAAAACCGTGAGAACGCTATTGACCCTCGAGGGACACACGCATATATACCCGTACTCCGTGTGTCTTATGGTGTATTAAAATGGAAGAGAAAAAATTACGTTTTTATTATATCACGGTATAATCACGTCACGCTCATTACGCCGCGCGAGTTGTGGACGCACGCGGTCGTCGAAAAATTATATAGTTTTGTCGTTATTATTATCATTATTATTACGATTATTACTATACAAACGCGAGACTTCCTCCGGAGTTGTCACCGGGTAACACGCGACCCGTCGTCGACAAAAAAAAAAAATAAATAAATCGAAACAATATCGTGTATTATATATCATAGTACAGCGACGACGACGGTGTAATACAGACATCACTGTGATGCTGTCATTTCGTCGTCCTGCGGTACATTATCTACGGTTCTGCCTCGAAACGCTGATGTCCCTTAAACAACGGAACTGTTGTACATCCTTTTTTTTTTTTGTATAATGTTCTGACAAAAAAACAAAATCATATTGTTCAAGTTACCAGAAGAAACTTAAATGCTATTATATACTAGTGACCAAATGAGTACGATAAGTCGAGAGAACTTTATGATATCGTTATTTATGAACAAAATATAAAATTCTTCAGTGCAGTGTCTACAAGGTGATCATACTAAGTGGTTTACACTTATTTTCTCAGAGAGTTTTCGTTTTTTTGATAATGTTCATACCGTTACTTAAGATATTTCTGCACCATTTTCTATTATTTCATTATTGTTAAGAATTAATTTTATCGTCTTTGATTTCGGTGGTTAAAATATTAGTTCAATGTTTTTTTTGAATGTCAAAGCAAATTTATTTTTACGTTAACATCGAGGAAAAAAACCGAAAAAATATATAGTCGTTGAAAACGTTAGTTATTATGCAAATAAGACATTTTCAGTTTTATTATCGACTGTTAGAACTATGGACACTTTATTATATTAGTAAATTAATTGATGGATTAAGATAAAGCATCAACTTATACCTAAAGTATGATAATAACTCTTTAAAATGAATAGGTTTTTATTTTAGTAATTATATTGTATTTTGAGAATGAATTTAATTGTTTCAATTAAACCTTATAGACAATTTGATGAAATTAAAAAATTCAACTTTAATATTTTTTTTCCTAATGTTTATATGTAATGAAGTGCGCAACTATTATAATGCATAATCATTAATTATTTACAATTTATATTGTAATAACATTTAATATATTAATAACAACGTATAACAATTAACAGTAATTATACTATTAGATCATTTATATAAAAATTAAATACTATTAAGATATTATTTCTTTTAAGTAATTTAACCTAACATTGAACTTGTATACTTATTTTCAATTCATTAAACATATAAAAATAAATATCTTAAGTTCACCTACTTATATAAGATCCCAAAAATCTTTCTACAACGTTAAAAAAAATATTGACTCCGAGATTAAAAGTATTCAATGGATCAGTCTGTGAATATATTTTAACAACGTATGTTATTATATTATGTGACCCGTGTGATTGAATTTATTATGAATAATAAAAAAAAATGTCTGATGTTTTGATATAAGATAAAAAAGTCATAAAAAAATACAGTCATATCTAAGGCAGCTAGCATAAATATTATTATATTTCTTGTAGCTATAATTGAGATGAAGTGTAATCTAGAATTATCTAAAAACTTGTATCGTTAGTATAAAATAATTTACATAATTAATACCATCATGGTTTCAAGTTTAGGTTTTTTTAACGGAAATTATAGTGTAAAAACAATTTGGTGACAATAGTGAGATTGGTATATTTTAACTTACTTGATAGTAGTAGATACCTTAATCATAATAATAATGTCGTATTATTTAACTTATAAATCTTGTTCAAATATATTAGACTGTTATACGGAGGGGAAAAAACAATAGCTACGAATATTATAAGCGTTCAAAATTATAATCTATAGCCTATTGAACTGTAAAATGGAAACGGACGGCAAGCTTTGTGTAGTGTGCACCTGTAGTAAATTAACTGTGGTTAGAATTTTCCAAAATCACACATATATTTATATTTATTATTATATAACGGGCACAAGGCCCAATAGTGCACAAATACATTTTACAGGTGATAATTCAATTCAACAACAGAAAGTAAATAAAAATTTGGTTAATATAACTTAAACAGTATAACATTTTGACGACATAAAGTAATTTATAATTAACAAAACATATTAAATATAATATTATAGATCAAATATGGTAGGGAGCTCATTGGCCAAACGCATCATTCTATCCATTGGGTTGTTCCTACCATAGTTGGTATGATGGAAAGGAATTACAAAAGGAATACATGATCTAGAGAAACGAGGTGGTACTCTAAAGTTAACTTGGTATAGTAAGGAGGGAGCATCAATATGATTCTTACGTTTACCTAAAAATCGTGTGCATATCAAGCGTACCACTGGAACGCGTTGTACGAAGTATACCTTATGCGAGTGATGCAGGTCTACATCGGATGTGCTGAGCCGAAACTTCTTTTGGTATTTTGTTAGTTTCGTGTGTAACACTTGATACCGTACGTACACACGAGGTGGTCCGTGCTCTAATATATTCTACACAAAATATTATTAATCATCATCGAACAAGGTGTAAGAGTACACGGACTGCGCGGCGCGGCGGGTCCTCGATGAAACATTCTCGCGCGCGTTTCACCCGAGCACTCCCCCGGCATCGCGGCGGTGACAAACGTCGCGCCGCCGAACACGTGACGCGTGCTTAATTAGCCGCAGTGGTTTTCACGTAGCGCACACGCGGCAAGGGCGGTGTTGCGGAGGGGCGAGGGGGTGCACCGATAGTATACGATGTCGTCCGTGTAACGCGGTGAAGCCGTAAGACTATACCGAAATTACTTATTTTACGCGCCATAAAACCGTTGGCAATCACCATATCGTACGGGTCGTTTGATTTTCTGGTCTCGGTTTCAAACGGTCTCGTGTCATTATTATTATTACTACACGTTTGTTTTCGTTTTTTTTACTTTTCGTCATTGCTCTCGATAGTTCTTTTTTTCTTCCCTCCATCTCACGCTCTCGTTGTTCCTCGGCCACTCGCAACACACCGCATAACGTTTTATACCTACACTCGGCCCGTCTCCGTTTCTCGGTGTTCGCCCTTTCCAGACTTGTTTCGCCCCTTGACGGCCATTAACGCGGCGGCACTGATTACCGCGGACTGATAAAAGAAAACTGTGCCGACAGTTGAAGCCGCCGCGTGGCGGCATTATTATTATTATTACTTTTATTATTATTATTATTAAGTATTATTATATTATATATCATAACTGCGCCGCGTATAGTGTGCTGCAGGAGGTACGGGCGAGCGTTAATTCGATTGCTTCGTATAACAGTACGGTTATAATATTAGTACGATGCGAGACCTAACAACAACGTTTTGAAATCCAAATGACCGTATCGGATGGTAAAATATTATAACTCCGTGTTGGCTGCCGCAGCGTTCGTATCATACGTAAATGTATGCACGGCATATGTAATTACATTATTTTAACATCGGTATTCGCTTCAGTGTTGCGTCGTGAGCGTAGAAGTGCGTCGTATTTTAAGTCGATCCCGGTGTTTTTTCGCCGGACTCGAATGAACCACGAGACCGGGGTCAAGTAAAACGATTTAAAATATGAATTCGTCCGCACGGCGAACACATATAGAATCATTTTTTACATGTCAGCCCGTGTGAATAATTGATAAACAAACCGCGTGTGTACCCGTTGTGCCGCGGAAGAATAATCGAATACAACATGTATTATGTGATTTTAAATTTAAACTGAAAACCATAAAACCGTCGAAACAAAAATATAATCTCTTCTTGTCCGCTGTCCAAAAGTCGTGACAATTACAGGGATAATTGATGACGTTTTTGTTCGTGTCCCACCGTAAAACGCGCGCGTAGTCTAGTCCATATATTATTATTTCACATAGTCGGGGACAACAAGGCGTTTAATATGTTTTATAATAAACATTGTTAAGTATGTGTGATGTCATAATCTACCGGACGACGTGTACATTTGTTCGCACGCGCATTTTTACAACACAAACCGCATTAAACAGTCGGTGAGCCAAGAAAGAAAAACGCCTGGCAAAAGCGACGCAATTACTCAGAGTCGTAAACCAAACAGATTAAAATACGTACCTAAATCTATACGTCTAGGTTATTTTGCTACCAAGGGTTACCAATGGTTCTCAGTAACCAAACAGTTTTAAAGCGAAATTAAGTTATTCAATTTAAGAACTAGTTATTTTAAAATCCTCTCATATCACCGTATCATTTTGAACCTAAGTAAAAACGAGGAATATATTAATATTGATATTATTAAATCTTCGGGTTAAATAAAAGTTTTATACCCTTAGATGTATCTTGTTAGAAGGTGGATCTTTACCAAATATTTTTTAATTTATTTTCCATCGATCCTCATGACACCATCTAAGCTTCAGCCGATACCATGAGTCGCCTGGAGTGCAGATATAGGTGGTGTATAAGAAAGATTTGGAGGTGTTTTATAGATAATCGTGCAAAAACAGTAAAGTTATATAAATTTACCATTTTGTCCTGCGTCGTTTTGAGCGATATGGTAATGCTTGAATCATGCATCTGGTCGTAATGTATTGAAATGTTATTTAATTACATTCTACGGAATAGACCCCAAAGCCGTGGTCCACTTTACGCCCGAATACATGTAATAGATACTACATTTTCACGTGTTTAACTTTGAGGTCACCCGGTCGGGGAGTTTATTAAGGATAGAAACACGTTATTATTAATATTTTAAGGGTCGTGTTGAGAGCAGCTGACACCGATGACGTCCCCTTTTCGCACGCAACTCCGCCTATTTGTATATAATATTATACAACCGTACGCAGTAAACGCCAATAACGCTTCTCGCGACGTCATTATCATCCCCCACGCATGCGGTTTTTCCGCTCCCTTTTCAATAATATATATCACGCAGACGTACGTGTACATATATACACGTGTGCGTGCGTGTGCGCATGCGTCCGTATGGTTTGTGCAGTATGTTGCACGTCTGTGATTTACGAACACGAATATGCTCGCAAAAACCGGTGATGACGGAACGTATCCACTAGTGTATATATATATATAATATGTATACGTTTAATGTACATATCGAATACACGCGGTCTTAAGGCACGCATATACGCGTATATATATTATAATATATGAGCTCTTTGTGATCGGTTTTTTTTTTCTCCTCTCTCTCAGCCACTGTCGCCACCACCGGTTCTTTGCTAATGAACCCATTAAAAAAAAAGAAAAAAAAAAAACACATTTCTCCGTCGATGGAAACGCGTACTTACGTATAGTCTTTATACATCGCGTGTGCGGGTTTCTTTTCGACCGTAGCCACGGCGGCGGCGACTTACTCGTATTATTATCATTATCGTCGTCGTTATTATATATTATACACTGCGAGCGCGGAGAGAACCGTGTCAGCGCGAAACATGATTAATTGACTCGGTGTGCGTGTGTAACCCCGTACACACACGTATTATTATACGTGCAATATAATACGATATCGTGCGTGTGTGCGTGCGTGTGTTATACGATTATTTCTTTTCTTAAATTAACGAGCTTCACTGTACCAACGCCGCCGCCGCACGCCACTCTTCTTATTATACGTGTAATTTTACACACCGCGGTTTAAGGTACACACTGCACTTATCAATTATATCCCCGAGCGTTTGACACGTATATTTAGACGTACAAGTATAATAATAATAATAATAATACTATACACGTAATACGCATTATAATATATGCATTTACACCGGCGCGGCGGCGCGCGTATATCGGAAGGTACACGTCGTCGTCGGCGACCGGCCGATAAACGTTAAACCGCGCGGAGACGTGTTTGTACACGAAAATACGCACATCACGTAGGTCGGCACGGATTACGATATATTATATTATAATGCAGTGTACACAACGCGAGCTCGGCACGCACACCACCGCGACTCTTGACCAACGCGCAACATTATAATATAGGTATGTGCGCGCGCGCGCGAGTCGGCTCTTTTTAAATAGGTGCATCATAGGCGAGTCCAATTTGTCCGAACTCGAATTGTAATTTTCTCCTTACTTGGTGCTGTCTCCGGCGTAAGTTTTGTTACCCCGCGGACACGAATAATATTTTGTCGGACACTGTTTTACAGTTGAATAATACACTGAAATACTTAACGGGCGAGTTTGGCCCTTCGGTGTTTGGACATTCAGTGCTTATACATTTGGCTTAGTCTCGTTCCGTTCCGTTCGTTTGCTGTACGACGTTTACCGCGCGGAGGAAGACGATCCGATAGGATAAAAACCATCACGATGTAACGCGTTTGTCGAGTCTAAAAACAAAATGGAGTAGAAATAAAATGCGACTGTCATAATTCATAATCCTGGCGACCTAGGGAAAAACTCAGATAAATTCAGGATGTAAAATGTACAATAAATACATAATACATCAATATGAGTTGGTCATACGTATTCGTTAAATTAATTATAAATTTTACTAGCTCGCTTATATTTTTTCCGTATAGTTTAAAAAACCATTTACACTTACTACTGCGATTTTGTGATCGTGTTTTAGACTGTGCCATGTGCCCATACGCCCTTTTAACCCGGTGTTGCTCTTTATAAGACAGTGAGCCATGTTACCCTTTGGATGGATTCGCTTCGCATCGCCCAAAGGGCACTACTCTATTGGGAACTGCTGTTGTACGGTTTACCTAATCATAGATTAGACTATGTCCTCGGCTTTGAGCTATGATCTTAATCCAACTCATGCACACATACATACTATTGAAACCGACTCAAACCCGTTATTCGTGCCCTTATATTATTTTATGCCTATATAACATATCAGCACCAAACCCTGCAAAATAAAGTATTCTCTACACCCGCATACACGTATAACATTTACATCCTTTACGTATACCTTTTATATCAATGCTCTATGATTATAATCTGCTATCTACCGTAGAGCGAAAAAACGAACACTGTTGTAATTCAATATTTCCGGGACGTGGCGATACAGTGATAAGGTTCTTGTGAGACGATAATTTACTTTTTTTCATGTAAATATATTCATAAATTAATTCTCTCCCACTAATGTATTTATGTACTCGTATATTAAATATACCACGTGCATGTGTAATTATTATTAAATTAAGTATAATTAAACATATAAATATGTATTTATTAAGAGTTAAACCAGGGATGGACCACTCAAAGTTACTAGACCATCAATTGTATGGACTCATAAATCTAACGGATCAGAGCATATTATAGAAAACGATTCGAAATAATTAATGACGATTGGCATTCGTTTTCATATTTTTATGAAGTAATTTTTTTAAACTTTGAAGTATTAAATTTGAAAACGTACATCGCACAGACCCGATGGAAATGGTAAACCATGACCGGATGTGATTTGCCCATTTCTGTCGGTTTGGGCGATTTCTTTAAACTATATGATGTAACGTGGCTTACGAAATATTGTATTGTACGATCCGAATTTCCACGTTTACGGTTAAATGATTACTGTTTAATGTCACTGTCGTTCAAAAAATGTGTTTTTTGAAAATTAATGACGGAATCGGCGTACGTATACATTTATACGATTATTTTCGTTTGATACCATATAAACCGTAACACCAATACTCGGTAATAACCGCTGTTTCGTATTCGGTATACATTATAATATGAACATTGTATATAGCTGTTGCAGTCTACGCATTATCATCTGACACCGTTCACATAGTGCGCGCGTACGTATACACTGCAGTTGACTCGTACACAATGGCTTTTGTACGACATTTTTTTTTTTTTGCACCAAGCACGTCCGTTTTACGTGATGTTCTCTTGAAGTCGGGCACGATACAGAAAAAAAAGGGAAAAAAAGGGTTGGTCGTTGACAAGAGTGCGATGAGTCGCGGCTGCTTGACGCGCGAGCACATTCGGACAATAGAACCATATATTATAAACATGCGTATACCTAAACGTACGTACGACCTAGCG
This sequence comes from Periphyllus acericola, assembly GCA_949715065.1. Lineage (NCBI taxonomy): Eukaryota > Metazoa > Arthropoda > Insecta > Hemiptera > Aphididae > Periphyllus > Periphyllus acericola. Next base: position 4,918,323 of record OX454272.1, read on the forward strand.
TTTAATGTTAAACTCGGTTTCGGTCTTTCACGTGATGATTATGATTGTTTCGAAATGAATGGGAACGGTAACGCTTTTTACAAAGACTTCACGTCAACCCCGCCGTCAGCGGGATAGACCGGTCGAAACAAGTAGGTAAAAGAAGAATGTGACGCGAAGGGAAACCAAAAACGGAACGCTCATATCGGCAGAGTACCTACCCACCTATACGTGTTATCGTCGCGTCGTCCGAGGGATAATTGGTATGCCGCATATTATGCTATTATTGTTAAAAAGGTGACAAACTATGAAATCGACGGACGTATAGTATATCTACGTGTCGTACAGTGCGCGCACCTCCCTACGTGGCCGCAACAGGTTTGTGTGCCTGGTGAACACGACCTATATAATATACTAGCTGAATTATCCGGCCTCGCCCGGGAGATATGTTACTATTTTAGATAAGATCAATTTCTATTTCGTCATAAGAAAAATTTAGGTTGAAAACAACGCACAATCGTCGTATGTAAACTAATTATCCATTTTAATTTAACTATACTATATTAATATATACCTACTTTATACCTCAATCGGTAATGAATAAAATCAATATAAAATATTTTCTAGATAACCAAAAATTTAAACGTCCATCCCAGAGCTCAATTCAAAAACTATTTATTTCAGACCGATCCATTAATTAGAAAATAAAAAGTTAATTTTATAACTTTTTTAATAATACTCTTATATTTACCAAACTATCATCAATAAAGTTGCCTTTGCCCGGGGGTGCTCATAAAAAAAACAGAATTCGGTTATATATATTAAGGCGGGAGATATCGGTCTGTGCTAGGTTATTTATCTCGGCGGGATTCTATGTATATGTTATAGATTATTTGCTAGTTAAATTATTGTTACATTGAACAATTAAATGTAACTGTTGTTATGTAAAAAGCAATATCCTCTTTACTACACAAACATTAAGCAGCGTTCCGACTTTTACGAAGCTTCATTTAAAATGTCGGTCGGTCCGTCCTTCGTAGCCTACGCCCTACAGAACCATAAAGGTCCTTTCACACATATCCGATCCGGGTCCGTTCCGAGTCCGATCCGTCAATGCATCCGTTTACTCGGAAGTATAAACTTGCTGTTTTACATATTCACGCGCGTGATTTATTAATAAACACTTTTATAGTTTTTCATTGTTTCAAGTTGAAATTTTCAACTTTTGCGGGATCACACATTCATATTATGAACTATCACGTCGCGCAACGGTGATATGGAAGGGGAAGTGCCGCCGTCCGTTGCCGTGCCGCGAACCTCACCCACTAACAGGTCATTATTTTATGATAATTGATAACTCCTTTGTTTTTAAAGTTAGAGAATCGATCAAATGCCATAAACCTTCTCCGCAATGAGTTCTTCAATTTAAAAAAAAAAATCATATCGATCGGTTCAGTAGTTTCCGAGAACATATCACTCAAAGGTTTTCATTTTCACATTTATATATTAGATAATATAATTTATAAATACACGTGCAGTCTCTCCGTATGTATATATACACGGGTACGTATTATTATATACGTCTCCATCGATCTGAAAGTCATAAATTTCTTGCGCGGTACAATATATATACATCATGCTCGATCACGGCGCGGCGTGGTATTATAAGGTATTATATTATAGCGGCAGCATTTTCTTTTCCATTCACGTAATTCCGTGTATTTCAACCTTTTGCCCGGTTTTATTATTTCATATTATATTGTATACATCGCGCGCATGTACCGCGCTTTTTGCTGGCGCAGGATATATAATATGTATATTGTATATACGTATTATACACGTATATACATTTCGCGGCGGCGGCGGTCATTGTACGGCGATCGTATTATATCCCTATTGGATACTGAGTTGTATGCTTACGGTTTTATTTCATTGCTTTCAATTCACGCAAGCCCTCTTCTCCTTCGCCAACGCACCTGCTTTGAACCTCGCGATTCCGCCGCCGCACTACAGAATCTCGTGAACACAGCTATATAATAATACGCTGCAGTTAAACCATATATTATATTATGTCCAATACGTGTGTGTACGCGTACAGGGTCGCACCTGTATAATAAAATTTTGTGCGCTCAGTATGTACCTATATGTAGTTAGGAACGAGGCGGTCATCTCGCAGGATCACACGCGCGCAGTGGGAGACTCGGGTGCCACGCAACTGCATCGCGGTACAATGCAACATAACGTATAATAGGCGCGTACACCGCCGTATATTATGCGTATAGGTACGTGTTACGTGTATGGTATTTCAATCGAAATTTTTCCCCTTTTTTAACGACCTAAATCCCGTCTCGAATGGATTTATCGCGTTTTCGTCGCGCGCAAATATTGTGCGCGCGCGTGTATAATTATATATTATCAAACACGCCCGTACGATGTGCAGTGTATGTGTGCGCGTGTGTTTACCGACTCTTTGTTGTGTCAATAATATGACGCTACTACGTGCGTCAACTCGTCAGAAGTTTTAATGTGGAATTTCTCAAATCGATTTTGGCCGTTTTAGGCTTGTTTACCGCGTGTAATACACACGTTTACATTCAGCGCGAGATTCCCAGCATCCTGATTGCGTATAAATGCACTGTCGCTCGTGCAAGAACATGTACGGCACGAATCATTTATCATGCAGACGAGACGCCGCGCCGTGAGAAGGATCATACATGATAAATACGCGTGCGATTAATCGTCGACGAATAGTTAAATCGAATCTGAAATGAAGCTACTTACTTTGAAAATCGATTAAAAAAGAGTGAAAAGTTCTACGGTTTTCGCGCATTTTGTAACTGGGTGTATAACTCAAGTCTCGGATATCAGAAATCGTAAAATCGCCGCCGAGGGACTATGGAAAAAACGTAATTTACTCTATTCCTAGTATTTCGTAAAACAAAAAATAATACGCGTTTTCACAAATAATAGTAACATAGGTCAAGCGTGCAAAAATAGACATTTTTTCTGAATTTTAACCGGATTTGGTCTGAAAGGAAAATACAAAAACATTGAAGAAAAAAAAACTAATACAATAACATATATGTAATGCCTAATGGTTCAAAACCAGGTAGATAACATGATGTGAAATTCGAGCCGATAGGACCTTTTAAGGCCAAATACGGACGTTTAAATTATGTATTATATAAATAAAAGAAAAACACAGAAAATGTAAAGAATATTCATTTATGGTTTTTTTTTTTGTTAAATTACTATTGTATTAAATTGTATGTGGTTCAGTAGTTTTTGGATACATCTCGTGACGGACACGTAAAGAATAATGTCGGAGACATCAAATAAAATAAATAGTTCAGAATCTTGGAACTGGAAAATATAAACTGACAACATTAATTTTTGGTGGACTTCCGGCAAATTTTATTTTTTTGAAAACATATTTCACCAGTTAATAATCATAAGCTGTGCTGAAAAAATTATAAGAAAATGGACTGCGAATGGTAGACTCATAATATTGTATAGAACGTGTGTATTATTAAAATGTTCACTGATAATTCGCTCTGTAAAGCCAATGTGAGCACAAGCTCTATTAATAGGTAAGATAAAATTTATTTCAATTTCAACACACACTATTTATCATCGTAAAATGGCTAAAATTACAGTTAACTTGCAAGCATTTTTAGAATTAAAAGCATATTGTAATAAATGCTAAAATTTATAAAACATTATATTATTATTATATCTTTATTTTTGTACTAGGTCAAGGCATTAAGTACAAAATGTAATTAATATGTGACTCATAGTAAAAAAAAAAAAGCAGTGGTACAAAAATAATTCAACGACTTGATGATGGAACAAATAAAAATGAAATATATTATACGTGAAACAAATGAACATGAATAAAAAAAATTAATGTCTTTTACTAATTCACTATGCAGAATACAAGATTTTTATTTCTTCGTGGTTTATTTCGAAAGTCGTTAAAATACACTTTACATAATTCAATTTATATATTTATTTAAAAATTATAAGTTGCGTATAATTTTGTTTTTTTTAATATAATTATATTAGATGGTGAAATGCACCCACTGCACCAAAATTGTATCTTACTTTTTGGTTTTATGATTTTTTAACGTTTATATTTTTAATATTTTAAAATTTAATAAGGATCATTTTTTATAGCTGTTGGCAGTATTTGATATAAATTACCAAAAGTGACAAATAAATTTGGACTTTGATATTATATTCTTGGTGCACGAGTGCCTATATATTATAGCGCAAAAATCAACCGACATTTGGAGGAGAGAAGTCGAGTTCCGAAGACGGCAGTACAATTCTTTCTTTCATTTAACTTTATCGACTGAAAAATAAAAATAGCATCCTCGACCTCATAATTTGATGTTCTACAACACGGGTTCAAATTGGTAACTCAGTTACACCCCGTTAATACAATTTCATCGATTTTTCAATATTCTCAACTATGAAAATACTTCAAGTCTCCAAATCCGCCTTTATTCGCACCTTTGGCTTACACCGCGGGTTGAACCGGTAAATCTTAGGACCGACGGGGCCATCGCGCATCAACTGTTCACCCCGTTAGTAATAATAATTGTTCTGTTACGTTACCAGCCACGTTACGCGCTTAGGTTATCGCACCCGCGCGAGTGCGATACAGAATAAATTATACACGTCGCGTTCGTATTTACGTCGAGTGGTGCAGACGTGATGGAAGAGTCTGTTGTAGAGATCGTGCACTACCTATACGCAACTGTAGTGTATACGTTTCTATACAAAACGTTAATTTTCATTTTCTTTTGTAACGCGTCGATGCGTGATTAAATTCTTACACTCGCACGTCCATTTAAAAATAGTTCCACTGCAGCCGCTTGTGTCAGAGTGTAAGTCTCTATTATATATGTACATAACGTGTGTACATATATTGTATAAAAAGGTATGCGTGAGCCATCACGCGCGATGCATTGATGTGGCAAGAAAACCAATGGAAGAGGGTAAGTCCCTTTGACTGACGATGATGAGGCAACATTTTATAACAAATATTAATAACGGCGCACGAAATGGAAAAAAACTTCAAGCAGATTTAATAATCTATACGCGGTGCACGGTATGTATCATTTATCGATGATATATTGTGTTACTTGGTAATTGGTTATCAACGGTCGTATGGTCTGTCGTCGAACATCGCGGGAAATACACGACGTCTGTGCGGCGCGGGAATAATATAATATTATACGATATTACGGTGTACAGCAAACTCTCCGGGTCATGAACAGTTCCGTCGACGAATGGCTTCTTCGCCGTGACACGTCAGCGTCTACATTAAATATATTTTGTTTATTCCGTTTTAGGTTTTTTTTTTTTTATACACACTGCCCTCACATAAATATTGATACCCTATCGTATGCTTATTATGTGTTACGTTATAGATTTCCGTAACAAATTATGGTGATTATCGTTTTCAAAACGACTTCGTCCGCGGTGCTTCGGATTAAATTGTTGGTAATCTGCGGTTTTCTTGTTCCCTGGTCGATCAGAGTCTTTGAAATGTCTTTCTTTTCGCCGGTGCCTGCAGAATGATCCAAAAAGTGTTTATCGCGAGCGTGTTTAAAACGACGTTACGCGGTGCAGTATTTAGATTGTTCGTCGTCGCGATGCGCATAAGACGAATGCTATCGTTGAAACCGAGGTGTAAAAAGACGACGGACAGCCGCCGACGGAGAAATCCCACGAGAGGAGTCATTACAGCCGACCAATATGATTATGAATGTAAACACGAACACATCACGCGCGGTGTGCTCAAACCACGTGCATGTATACGGTGTACAAGAAGAATTCGGTCAACTGCAGGTCTACTACGTTCGTAATTACTGCGATAATGTATATTATTTTCGACACGAAAGAAAAGCATAGGACCGCGTGTAATATCGTCGTCGTTTCCTGAGCACACATATGATAATGTCGAGAGGAAAAAAATAAAAAAAAATTGAACGCGCGTGTGGAATAAGACGACGTCTGTTTAGTTGATGAGCGACGACGTATGCTGGCGGTGGTGGCGGTGACGGCGACGGCGGCGGCGGCGGCGGCGGCGGCGGCGGTATAATAAGGGAACCGATTTATACAAAACGACACGAAACCGCATAATTATCAAAAACGGACATCATCAGAACAGGACTCACTTTGTCTGGGCCACGTACGGCGAGTGGCCCCGTGCGTTTATAACATACATGTAGTAAATTAATGGGAATTAAAGGATCGGGTATGTCACATTTCTTCGTTTCGTTTATTTTTTAAATTTATTATTATTTTTCGTTCACCGCAGCGCGCAGGGCTACTCCGGCCGAGAATAAATCGTAAGCGCATACACGCACACACGTACGTACGTACGCATGTATTCGCCGCTGCTGCCAACGCGTATTAACATGTCCACTAATACCTAATACCGTGTGTACACGTATATACACGTACACGTGAAATAACCAGTTTTGGAAATATAGCGCCTTCTGGAGAGGTATCTCTCCTCCTCGTCGCTGCTCGACCACTGTCTTATGGGCTCCTCCGGTGAGAGAGAGAGAGATACCGAAAAGAGATTATAATATTATTATTATTATTATTATTATTATTCGAAGTATTGTGTACGCGGACGCGAGGAGGAGGCGTTTGGTCGCTTGTCGGCTGGTTTTTATTATTTTCTCTTCTCTTTATCCCCCCGTCTCCTCCTCCTGCCGTCCCCCCGCGATCTGTTGTCGCTCGCCATCCCCCGACCGTTTCTTCTGTCCGCGTTTTAAATTTAATGGTTCTATCTGTCGATTTATCTGGCGTGCTCCTTGTACGCGCCACACTGCGGCCGCACGGAGTGAGCAGCCGCGCGTCCGTGTGTGTCTCTATAACAACATCTCCTGTCCTGCTGTTTCCACAGAGTCCTTCTAAACGTCCACGTATATACATTTCTCAGACGAGGGCGAGGCCGCCGCTGTAGTGCCGCCGTCGTCTGGAGGCAATAAGTTTCCTATAAAACAGGAATCGTCCTCCGCCGCCGTGTGTTATGTATAATGAATGTATAGTATATATGTTGTATTTACTGACAAGAACCGCAGCAGCGTGTGACAAAGACAATCCACGCTCTTTATTATTACATATAATATGTTTGTATACGCATAGACTATCATAATTTTATAGGTGGGCGTGGTTTTTCGGTGTTCTGAAATTCGAATATAATAATATGAACCGCGTGTACACGTGTGATAACTGCAGATATTGTAATAGGATGTGTGCACCGATGTGAAACACATTTTCGATTGACATTGAGTCTTCGTGCCCTGCTGAACGACACTAGCTATACATGCGTATACATGTGTGGTGTGCTTGACGGTTTTATTATAGCTTTTGAGTGACCATGACAACGACGTGCGTTTTAGAACAATTTTATTATTCCAGACGATCCTGCCGCGCGTCGCGAATTATTATATTATATTCGACCGTAATCGGTCATGCTGATGACGCGATTAATAACCAAAAAAAAAAAAAAAATACCGATCCCATGTGTGTTAGATGTTTAAATGGACTGTCGCACAACGATTAATTCAAACAGCACGTGTACAAAGTCTTCAGCTCTAGACGATTGAAATAATCTTTGAAACGCCATTATAATAATTATTACGAGACTACACAGTCGAATGTATTCATACGGAAACTGTAACTTCAGTATAAATTAATATAATGACGTTTTGTGTTTCGGTTTGACGCTGTTGCATAATATATAATATTCACGATGCATAAATATTCCACCTATTAAATACCTAACTATAAACGATTCAATTCGTGTTATTAATACTACATAATATTATTATACCGCATGATTAATTGAATACATACCGTACACAATAGGTACCGTTTAGGTAAGCCTGTTATGGTAATATTAATCATCGTAATTGAAATATCGCCACTGAATTCAATGCCTATACTCTAAATCATACGTGTTCACCGTGTAAGAAAAAATGTAAATAGACTGTAAAATATTTAACCATCGTATCTTATAGATCCGTTGCAATCCATGCGTATAACAATAGAGTTACTGTTGACTGCAGTAAACGTAAACATGTTAAAAGACATCGTACCAAAAGAGAATAGATAATGTTTTCAATAATGTAATGATAAGGGATAAAAAAATAATAAGTAACTCAGGAAGTGCGCCTATTACATTGTATATTTTTACATTGTTTTCTTGTACACAGCGGTATTGTACTGTAAACGTGAATTCCATCGAGAGAACGTCATACGATTTTGTTCGATGTGTTATTATTTCGATCGGTTTGAATAACGAGAAACGTTTGTGGAGGCATGTAAAGGAGTCTGAAAACGATAGAAATCTTCCGTAACGCGGCAGTGCATTGCAACTATTCACCAGGTTCGTACAGGTTAATGGGGAACGTCTTATTGTACACAACAATAATAACATTATTATGTATTATTAAATGATAATCGAGCAATTTATTATCGTTCGAAATATGTGCAAATATGGCTTCCTATTATACGTGCGATGATGTGCGTGAACGATAGACGTATGTACGTGTGTCTAATTAAGAATGTATTTCCCGTGTACAAGAATATTGCCGTCACGTATATTGATTCAACATATTGCGTGTGCCATACGCCCCTCGAAAACACGTGTATATTATTTTGAGTATAATAGTAATTATTAGTCTTCACCAGGCCTCCCTCCTAACGTACAATTTTGAACTTTAAAACTAAAGTATAGGTACCTGTATGTTTTAAACTAACAAACCTGTCACTATTATAATAAATATAAAAATGTTTGTGTTATTTTCATAATTTCTTCATATATATATATATATATATTAATCTTTTTAGTTAAGTAGTTATGACTTATACAATAAACATTGTTTTATTTAAATTTTCTTAGAGTTATTTATTTATGATAGTATAAACTGCAGACAACTGGTGTTTAGTAATTATTATAAACATATATTATCACGGATACTATAGTCAATATAACAAAACAATTAAAATACTTGAAAATGTGCGAGTAATATCATATTGATAATATAATATAGACTATTCTATCAACAAGAGTAATAGTGACTAAAATTTCAAAAAACCATTAAGACAAGGTTTTGAACAAAACTCTCGTGTATCAGTGCAGCGTATAGTGTTAGTGAATTATTATCTGCTAAATTCGTATCCGATTTGTAAGTATAATATACTATAGTGAATACTCTATAATTCTATATACAGAGGGCAATCCGAAAAAAAAAAATTGTTTTTATTATTATTACAGTCTAGACCTTACATAGGCATGGTTCTTGCATCACTTAATAACGAATTGAGATTTTCGAGTTATATAAATTTACGAATAATATGTCTAAGACGAGATGTACACAAATAAAAAACAACACACACACGAGAATTAATCCTCTTTGTCCCATCTTGAACATCATCATCGCCGCCGTCATCGTCGCGTACCTATTGTTATAATAGGATCAAATATATATAGAGGAGCGCCTTCTGTACGACGACGACAACGACGTTATAATATACAAAATCCTTTTGTTTGTATTCCTGCTCGCGGTATCCGAGCCGCCGTGCCGCTGCTGCGTTACATACCTCGTTGTTCTCACTCGTTCCCACTCTACCTTGCGCGCACCGTATCCTTTTCCTTTTTTTTTCCTACCCGCACGCGCTACTCTCCGCGTCGTTTTTATAATATACTCTTTCCGATACCGGTTTGGTTTCGTGTTGTTTCTCCTCGGTCGTCCTCTTCCCCCGCACCGCGCATCGTAACCCGGTCGTATGTATTATATCGTATTTTTTCCCTACCAAACTGTTGTTGCTCCAAAGACGTTTCTCTTTCGCTCCTCCGCCACCGCGCGCCGCCGCCGCGACCGGTGGAAGCCCCCGGGCATGGGTACAGCCATTGGCCGAGAACGGAGACCGCCTCATTATAGAACGGGACGTCTTTATTCCGGTACACGATCTGAGAGAGAGAGCGAGAGAGAGGGTGGGAGAGAGATGAAAGGAGAGGTCGAGGGAGGAGTGAGTGAGACGTGCAGAGGCCGGCTTCTTCTTCATTCTACTCAGAGTTTTTATATACGTATATTTATTATTATTATTTTTTTTTTTGCCTTCATTCTAAACTACACTGTTACAACATGAAGCTGCATCATCACACACACACGCACATGCATAAACGCGGGCGCGCGCGTACTTACGCATGCAACGCAGGTCCGCAATCGTTGTCCACGATTCTCCTACACTCGGCGAAGAAGAAGTAAAAAAAAAACCGGCACATACCAAAAGTTATTTTTTTTTTCTACTTCACCCGATCCGCACTATCGTCGACGTCCCACGCACACGCGCTCCCCGTTGCTGACTAGCTCCCGTCGCGCGTCTTATACAGACGGGGGGGAAAAAAAAGAAATAAAAAAAAAAGACCTATAGTGCTACATCAGCGGCGGCGGCGGTGTCAGAGAGTGTCGGATGACTAGGCCGGTTTCGACCTACTCCTCTTTTCGTTAGGTCTTAGTTTTTTTCCCTCTCTCTCTCTCTCTCTCCATCTGTCTCGCTTTCTTTCCATTCGGGATGTTTAAAGAAGGTGGTTCCCGAGTGTCACGAAAAGGTAGCTGTGCACAGTCATTATCGCTAATAACGAGCTGTGGTCCCGACCGATTATGACAATACAGCACAATCTGATGCACACGTCGATCAGGTGGCGGCGGCGGCGGCGGCGGCGGCGGCGGCGGATATCCCGCGTAGTTCGACTCGCGCGTATTATGCGTTGAATGAAAAAAAATATACGCACACGCGTCTACTACGTACATAACACGGTCTAGTCGTATCGTACACCGCGCAAAAATTGTAATCGTAAAATGTGTACGTGCGATAACTCGACGACATTACAATATCACCATCACGCGCGTTTTGCACAACATAATAATATTATCGTATACGCAGACGGCGACGATTAAATAACATATTGTTATATGTATACGTATTCACCGGACCACGTCCCACGCGATTGTTTGCTATCAAATCGTTTTAATGTTTCAAGCCCCAAGTTTAGGTGACAAGTGAATACTATTTTTACATCACATGATCTGCTCTAGCGATAAAGAACGTTCAAATTTCTGTTACTAGTGTTACTCTTTGCAGGGTATTCGTTTCCTTGTAATCGAGTTATTCATTTCAAGGATATAAATACGGATTCTTGTCACCCATCTTATAAACTGCAGCAGACTTCTCGCAATTTAAATAAGTATTATATAATATAATATATGTGTGTATTTTATTTGTTTGTAAATGCATTGTTCTGCGTCATGATGTATTAATTACAAATTTAAAAAAAATGTAGGAATGTAAAAGACAATAAAAGTATTTCACAATTTTAATGGTTGTTGTTTTTCTTTATGTATGATTTTTAATTGTATTGTCTATATTGTATTATACGCTCCTTCTCACTAATCGTCCACCAAGACCATGTAATAAAATAATAAAAACTAAAAAAAAAAAACAATCGCAGATCTCAAGCTGAAGCCATGAATACTGAAAAGGCTGAGTATCATTTCAGTGAGTATCTATGGATAACATAGAGGGTAATATACCATAAATATAAACATGTATTTTATAATACATTTTTATTGTATTGATGTACATACCGTTAAAAATACCAGATATATAATGGTTATAAAGAGTTATAGCTTTAATAAGAAACTAAAATTTACTGTCCAACTTTCTCTGTCCAAATTAATCTTCAGAAGTAAAACTTTTCATACAGTAATAATCATGGTTTAAGTTATTTTTATATTGAATCCATGATTTTTTTTCTTTTTCTATCAAACTTTATACTATAGGGATTTATACGTTCCTTTTCAACGTACCGATCGAAGCAATAAGGATTTTAAAAACTGATTGGAATTCATCGTAAGTCTTCTTTAGATCAACTTCCCCAGTTTCAAATATTTTGGGACACGAAATCAAAAAAGTGGGAAAGTCGATCTAGAGTAGACTTGACGACGAATTAAAATAAGTTTTCAAAATCTTTATCGCATTAGTTGATCGATTGGTTCGTTGGAAATAGAAAACGTCTGAAACCCTATGTTTCGTGTGTGAAAAGATAAAAAGCGATAAAAAGAGAAACAAAATCATGGCTTGCAATCTTTTTAAAGTCATAGAAATTTTTTTCAATTTTGATTTCAGTAATTAACGAAGTTGGAAATTTGTCGAATTGCTTAAATCGGATTAAGTATAATTACTTATTTTTTGGAAAAATCTTAAATCTTCTATTCTCACGGCTTCCATATTCTTTACATTATATTAGAATACTGAAATAATGAAGACTTATTTGGGCTTCAAGCCAAAAATATTACAACATAGATAAGAACGCAATTTATGAATGTATACATCAGATCGTATAGTTATACATCATATAGGACGGTTCGGACGCTCTACTTGTTTGCTCTATACGTAAAAATAAAAGCGCTTGTAAACTGTACAGTTGTTTTGATTCCAATAAACATTTCCATGCCAAAAGAATTGGATTCATTTCAACATCAAAGTGTTTTATTTTCTGTGGCCCTTGTATATATAGTTTTTATATGCTATCGAATAACTCGCTATAAATATTTTATGCGTACAAATTATATGTAAAGACAATCGTAGCGAACAAAAATCTGTTTTTAGTCTTACCGCTTTGTTTATTGCATGATCTGTGTTTTAATAATTTGAAAAATGCATGTGAAAAGTATGGTATATTATGATTTTTTTTTCGTATACAAACGTACAGCACCTATACTCTAATTTAATAAATAACTTGACGTAATGTAAATGTAATAGTATTTGCAATTATTTTTCTCTTATACTGGGAAATAACAAGTTGTTATAAATTGGGGTGCGGATCGAAATCTTTTGGATTGATAATATTTTATGGGCAATGGCAGACGAATAACATAAATATTTCTTCCTGCAGATGTTTTGCCGATCACGAGAATATTACACTTTGAGAGAGATGATTCATTGCATTTGTTGAATTCTAAAGAGTCTCCTGCTGTGGAGAAGTCAAAAACACGATTGCGGGGGAATTCTACGAATAGGTGCTGAAATTGGCGCAAAATGTTTTAATGTATTTGATGAAGAAATAATAAAGCGATACGATCGAAAGAGATTGTATACAGAATGGTTCGCTATAAATGCAGGTCATATTTTTTTTCCACTTACCAAAAATATAAAGTTTAATAATTGTGGTTAACTTTTGGTTCTTATCACATAGGATCGTTTTTGAATCATGTCGAGCTTCATCGAAAATATGACGATAACCGCAGATTTTTTTACGTACGATTTCAGTGGTGATGAACTGATTTAAATTTTCAAAAATACACAACACTTACTATTTGCTCTGTCTTCCGAGGAAAAAAAAATTGATCATCAATTATATCATATAATTCTGATAAAATACTTGGAGTTAAAATTCAAAATTAAGTGCATCAATACTGCTACCTACGTAATGTTGTCTTTAAATACACTTTTAAATGCAAGAAGTTTATTTTACCAAGATACAGTAGATACTAGATATTAAACACACACACAGAGATATAATGTATAAGATAGTGGATGATTTCCATTTTAATTGGTTTTATTATGCATACTTTAAACTTTTAACTGAAATAATAACGATTTTCATCGATATAGTTTTGGCAAAGACGAAATACGGATTAGGAGTGTAAAATATCTCTTGAGGATCGTCTTGTATAAATATATAAACGTACATATATATAATATACATATGCGTGTACAGTTTACAGTGCGGTGTGGTGTCGACGTCGGCGCCCCCCTGGAGGGCGAATTCCATTTATCACCGGCCCATTTTTCGACCAACGTTTATTGTTACACATGCGGTCCTCGTGTGGCCTCGGGGCCGACGGGAAGGGCACTGCCACGGACGTTTTGGGTCGAGGGGTGTGTCGAGGGGAGGGTGAAGGATTTCTCGTTTATACGGACGGCGCGGAACATTATGTACGCCGCGCCGCGTCAAAATTCCCTCTTCAACACTTCCAAGAGCGGTGGTTAAAGATGTTATCTGTCTAATGCGATTTGACACAAACAGGCTACCGATATATATATATATATATATACATACATGCACACGCACATATACCGTGCACGTACAAAACATACAAAGACTGCTGCAGTCGCCCGACGTTCAGGTCAAATAAATACAGTGCATTCGAATCGAAATATCTGACCGGACCGCTCCGTATAATGTAATGCGTGTATACGCGACCCCGCATTTATCATATGATATTGGAGTTGAACTGCCGCTGGTACACAAATGGAATATTGTAATGCACGTAAGACACTCCGTCGGACCGATAACCGCATTATTGTGCACCTAGTGAATATTGTATACAAATACAAATAAACGGAACACGCCGATAGTCCATGATAACACGAGGCTTTCAATTGTGACGACTGCGGTTCTCGAACGCTTTATCTACCGTACGATAATATTACCTATACTGTTTCAATACGAAACTCAAAGTTGAAGGTGTCCAGCAGTCGAAGTGAAAAAAAAAAAAAACGTACATCTTTTATTTTTCAAACGACATCACTGTACGTGTTATCGGTAAGACAGCCAGGTTAATTACGTTCGTAAATATATCCAATATATTTTATTAGCGACAGTTCATAGGGTAAAACCGCAATGGAAGTTCAAGACTTGATGCAAGACGCGTGTCACTTCGATAGTCCATTACTAAGCCTGCGGGTTCACACGGCTTTCCGGGAACACTCGTTCGGACAAACCGAGATGAAATATTAGTCCGGGATATTATTGCGATGATGTCTTTACAACAAGATATTTGGCCGGTTTATGGTTTTTCACAAAACGTTTAGGTGCGTACATTTATCGCGCGAAACAAACTTCTGTTCCGCGCTTTCCCGCGAACCCACGACTACTTATATACTTGAATACTTATGCACTTGAAATGCGTTCGGGTTGCAGTACAAAAAACGCGTACGCACGCTGTACATTGTTTTAACTTGCATCGCGCAGCTGCAGTAGCGTGAGCACACCGCGCTCTAATCAAATATTTGTTTTAAACGGTGTTTGAACTGCGTTACAAATGTTTGCTTTGGAGCGATACCCGATCATTAGCATAATTTAGTACACGCTATATAGGTAAACTCTCGCCCCGCGCGTATTTAAATCGTAACCTTGTTTTGAACATGCGTATTAAGTACGTTACTTGTGTAAATATCCAGTCGTCGTCGTCGGATTAATACGTAACAAACGTCTATTAGTTATTAAATATTATCTTAAGTGTTCGGTGTAAACACGCGGACGCGGTAAACACACAAGTTCACGCGTGTGCACTAGACGAGATAAATACGACGTTTAAAATGTGTAGGTACAGCCGACGTCCCGTACATTTCTTACCGGGGAAGGAATCATTTCGGCGAGACAGTTTTTTTTTTTTAAACGGTTTCTTGTGAAGTGTACAGAAAAAATACCAGAGCTGTATTGTTCGATCATTTATCCGTAATGCTAAGAGCTTTCTGACACAAAACAATCAAAACTCGACTGGGATAACCGATCAAAGGTTCAGCAACAACGTGAATTCATCAATCCGGGCCATTGTTTCCCGACGGATAACAGTATAAGGACCTTCCATATACTTACCTATTTCATATGGAACTTTATTTAGAAATATCACGGTAAGATAATAATACTATAATCTGTTTGCTGCGGAGGATATATTAAAATTACTTACAAAAGTTCAAAACCGTGAAACTTACGCGTTTTCCAAAAAGTTTCCGGTTGCTTGTTTGGTAAGTCTTAATTTATGCTTGAGGAAAAATGTATGGTATACTATTCGCGTATATGGACTTATTCATATGGCTAGTGCGTTTTAAAATCAGCATCGTACGCATCTGTTTAAGAGAGTTTAGGTCATTACACAAAAAGCTAGATAAAACTTATACGAATATATAGAGCTTGTAAAAGTTTCAAGTTTGAATTAAATAGTGCGTCTCAACCGCTTTACGCTCGATATAGTTTCCGGCAAAAACCGTGTGATTGGTCATTAAGTGATCTCGTGATCAAAAGACATTGATAATTATTTATACTTTCTAATGAAACCGATACCAAACATTATTTAAAAATGCGTTTTTAATTAATTACGGTATTGCGGGAACGATTTATTCGTTCTCGTTCTTCGTACTACAATCGCTTTGTGAACGAGCAGCGTCGTCGCAGTCGTTGCTTATAACGAATATAAATCTCATCGGAACAGCAACAACAGAAAGAAATAGTGCGGCGCAATCGTGGGATTTATTTGCATTCGTCTACGTATAATAATTATACACGATGCGCGCGCAGTAATATGTATAAATGTATAATACATTATTATCATTCACGAGATTTTTAATTGACTAATACTGTGCACGATGTGAACCCGCGACTGTTTTTAGAGAGTCGACGTGGCGATGTTGTACCTAAACGGTGTGCCGCAATACATGATTATATTCGTCTACGCGGTGCACTCGTACGACCAACAGTGAAATATCGATAATTCTACGGGGAATCATCTCATTGATATTGTTTACACGTTCAATTATCGATTAACATTTGTTTTTGGAAATACGATTGGATTGTAAAAAAAAAAAAAATCAACTACACAATGTTAATATACATTTCTGAAAACTACAATATCCTACTCGTACATAAATAATTCTATATAATTATAATCATTATTTTCGGTACCGATTGCTAAAATCTATATATTTTTTATAAAATAGACCATATTTACTTTTATTATACATTAGTCTGTATCTTACGTCGGCATGCGTTCATTACCGCAGCGGTCGGTGGATCGATTTACACGTATTAGCACTTATGACAGCAAGCTCAACGGATATTATACATTTAATGATATATTATACATACATAAAACGACACCGTCGAGCTGGACGTGATTTTAAATACTTTTATTTCTTGCGAGAAAGGCGCATTGTCCGAGAAGTATAATGCATGTATTGTAACTCGTTATCGTTTTTTGCCCTCCGAGTTTGAATAATTGCAATTGACAGCTTACAAACATTTAGATCATAAAACGTGGAAGACGTATAATAAAAGGATTACGCACACACACACGTTCACACGCACACACATACACATACACACACACACACGCTCGGATGTGCAAGTGTAGTGCATTAGTACTTATTACATATTGTTATCAAACGCACCTGCAACAGGTTCGAGTGGCCGAAGATGATGAACGTGTAACGCGTAAGGTCATCGAGGAAAATATATAATAATATGTTTTGTACAAAGCGGTCGCACTGCGTGCAAAAAATATAATAAAGGATGGACTGCGAGATAAATTATCGACGCCGATGACGGTGACAATATCGTTGCAGCAACGTTGCCGTTACGGTAAAACGAAAATCGATTTTACACCCACACGATGCAGTACGTGTATTGTCTGGTTAGAGATGGACTTAGTAGGTCGGCTCTTATCTCATTCGTTAGCTGACCGTTTGACGAGCAATCGTCTTGCATGTACATCGTGCAAATCTCTATCACCAAATCTCTCGAGTATCATGTGCGTTTGCTTACGCAGCGAAACCACCGAATTCTCAATCAAAGAACTATTGATTACTCCAAGGCTCTACACGTGTTTATTTTAAAATTTCACAAACAGCAAGGAGAAATTGTATTTCCGTGCCCAAGTTCATGTGCAATCATAAAAAAACTTATATCTCAATGACGGATAGTTGATATACTCTTGTAATCTTGAAAATTGATAGGTAGTCGCAAATCAGCAAGAAGTATTGCTTCACGGCATTTCCTGGTGGTGGGTGTATTGCCGATTTAATAAAAAAAAAAAAAGATATTCGCAAATCTGCGAGTTTACCGATTTAGAATCGAATACTGAATATATTATTTACAAGAAATTATCTAGTCTTAATGTGCACAGTAGTGCACTGACGTCTGACATCTAGCAGGGTAACCTTTGCTACTTTAAAGACAATAGCCCAGAAGAAGTTGGTCAGTTGCGGGTAATAAATATACATAGGACGACTGGAAGGTGCTGTGTAGAGGAGTGATGGACCTGATAATGGCCTTTAAAAAAACCATGAGAAAATACTCTTTGGCACTCATTACATTTATCTGAACTTTTAACACTTATGATAATGTAGCCGTTGATTATATTTTACATAAGTGTCTTTAGAAAATGAATACAGTAAAAAGAGTAAAACATATTTATTATAATTCAAAATAATTAAATAATTTATAATTAAAAAAAAATAACATTGTATCGTCGATAGTAAGTATTCATTCGGTTTTAATTATATTTTGTTGTTTCACAGAATCAGTTGCTTGAATTTTTTATTTATTTTCAACAGCTCTAAAAAATGAACACATCCCAATTAAGAATAAACCACTAGGACATACAACCCATCGAGCGTTCAATGTCTATTGACGACTTTCGCGGGTGATGCTGTGTTATATTATAATATTGGTTATCGGGTCGCTTTTAATAATTGACGATCGAAATACCAACAGACAATACTATAATATATTATACTTGTTACGCGGTATCTGGTTTACGTATAACTACGTCGCAGCTGTCTTGGTTATACATGATCGCCCGCGCGCGCGCATATTATTGACTCGCTATTCGAGTGCATAATAACATGTACAACATATACACGTAATAAATATGTAGACCTCACCCAGGTATACGTGTATGTGTGTGTGTGTGTGTGTATGGGTAAAGTGTACGGACAAGCCCTCGGGTGTTTTGACTTTTCTCGTTCACTTATACTTATATTACATTATTATACACGTGGATATCCTAATATAAACGTACGTGTATATTAAAACGTATATATTATATCGTCCACACAGCGCACGTGGGTAACATGTCTCAATCCAATTTCAGGACGGTAAGAATGTGTAATAATATTTAATATGTATTACTAGTACATACATATATTGGGTGCCTTTAATATTATAACAATTTCGGGTGCCCCACGAGAATTTTTTAATTCTGATTTTAATTCTTGTATGAATAAAGACGATTAAATTCTGTTTTTTTTAACAATTCACATAACTAAAGATCACATTTAATAGTTTTGAAAAATAAGTAAAAACTATTTAGTGAAAGATAATACAGCTCTTAAGATATGTATTGGATATTCATTATTTCGTGAATAACCCATGGTCGCATTAAAATACTAATTACACCGTGCGTCGGTGGAAACAATAAGATATTAAAATTTAGTTTTAAAATAAATGTCTGGTAGGCTGACAATATTATGTAAATCACATTTGAGTGTAAGCTAGCTGATTAAGGTCCATGAACCCTATGTTACTCATTTAGATGGGGAGATGATATTTTTATAATTTAACAGAACGGCGAATTCATCCAACTCTTGGGCCGGAGCAGAATATTTGTTTGATAAATATTTTTTACTTCATCTCATCAGTTTTGGAAGAATAGCCGATTGCATGTACATGTACATATATATATATATATAATATCGTTTGCTGGACGACGTTGATACGACGACCGAAGTCCGCAATATGAACCGACAGCAGAGCAATTCTGAACAGTTACGTGCAATCCTATATATTGACAGACAGACGACACAAAACTGATAGACAATTATTATTGCTTCGCGGTTCATTGCGATAATATTATTATACGAGTATGAAAATGTAATCGATTTATATCATATTCAAAATACAGTCTTTATTTCACCAAACCTATATGGAACCATTGGACCAACGATCAATTACGACTTCATCCTCTTCCCCGAAGGATACCGGACTCGACAAAGCAATTAAAAAAAAAATAGTCTACGTTTAATAAAAATGTAAAATAATCTACGATGTAAATCATAATACTTGAATGTAAACTTATAAAAATGTAACTAACGGCCAGTGCAGTCAAAGTTTAATGAAGATCAGTAAAATAATAAAATTCAGTCCGGGCTGTACATTAGATAAAGAGTCTTGGATAGGCGAGTATAGTTTCCTTAGTATTACACAAAGCTCCAAATGTCTTACTAGGCATACCGGGTCGTTTCGTTTTATTACAGACATTATGCGAACGAATTATTGAAGTAGCGCTCTAAAACGTAGTCGTGTTCAGTCGCGTACATGTATGCGATTCGCGGGTATGAACTTGACTTTAAGACGTTTCCACCACGGTACTGCAGCTACCCGGCAATCAGTTCACAGTTTTCGCGGTGAACAACTCACCAAGCGCGTACTTCGTTAAGAAAATCAACGTGTGCACCGTAATTATGTACAGTTCATGTATATTGTATAGTAATGCATCGTATTCGTATATTGCACGTGTTTACTGTGCACGATTATTATTACCTGTGTCGTTATTACGAGTATTTGTGACGACTGTAATTATATGCTCGTCAGTCGTCATCGGTGCACAGTGAATATCGTACACTTGATACTTTTATACACTATATGCACCCACAACCGCAGTGCGTGAACCCAAACACATATACAAGATACTATATTTAGTGTGTGTGTGTGTAGATGGACGTTTCGGCATATATGATTATATAATGGTGTTTTTCTGTTTTTTTTTCCCAATTAAGGATCGTGTAACTCGACGATCGGCTAAAATGTGTAAGTGATTAATGGATTTCGCAAATAACCAGCTAGAATATTTTGTTTGTTTGTTTATTTGTTAACGCCTAACGGCTTTTTGAAAATACAATAATAATAAAAATAGCAGTAGTAGTAGGAATAATAATAAAAATAATAAAAATAAAAGTCCATAAAAATGTCTCCGTACAATCTAGGGGTTACAATTGTATTGACGCATAAGTCTGATTAAAGGTGCATTCCTAGCAAAATTTGAGGTACTTATGGGTAGATAAAATTGGCTCTGAAACCTAGTGTTGGAGGGTATAAGAATATCGAGTCGCTCGAGTAATCGGGGGGCATCAATATCACCACCTAATAATTTATCAATAAAATTGTTACCGAATTTTAATTGTCTATGGTCTAAAGACTCAAGCTTGAGAATTTGATTAATTGGACCATAATCGTGGGCAGGGTGTACTATATTTAGGGTATAACCGGCGTAACTTAGGAATCTATTTTGAACCTTATTAAGCCGGCGTTTGTCAACTGCTGTGTAAGGTGCCCAGACCAATGTTCCGTATTCAATAGTGGATCTAACAAGAGAGCTATAGAGAGCCTCTAAACAATCGCGAGATTTGAAATTTGAAGTATTACGACGAATAAATCCTAAAACACGCAGGGCTTTGCCAATTACATAGTCAATATGTGATCGAGAGTCTAGCGAAGGGACAAAAACAAAACCTAAGTCGTTTAACTGAAAGACACGTTTTAACTGAACTCTATTAAGGCAGTAATTGTTTTATCATTTCGCGAGTTCGGTAAAATGACATGACTTTACATTTATCAACGTTAAGAGTTAATCCGACTGTATTACACCAGTTAACAATTTTGCTATCTTCATCGCGTGGTTTGAGATTTTTTAGTTTTTAAAAAGCGTTTTGTCTCACGCTTAAGTCTTCGCCATCATCTTTAACTTTTGCTCGCCCTTTTAAGTCCAGTCGACTATGTAGTAAAATAATATCTTTATATCTTTCATTTCTCCGTAACATGGGTTATGATAATATGTTATTGTGGTAAGTGGTTCATAACTCATAATCCATTGCCAGCGAAATGTTGTTAACCCGCAATAGTTTTAATATAAAATATTTTGATTTGCAGAACAACAGTGTTATATAATCCATACATAACAACATTTTTGTTTTCATATTATCTCAAGTGGTCTTCTGATGAGTAATTTATAATTTATGGAGGCATAAATTATTAAAAAGTGGCGAGAACGTACATGAAAAAACTAAATAAGATATTATATTTAATATAAAATGCATAGTACACTGTATATTATTAAACATAGTTACGGTGAATATTGGTTATAACAAAATATAGGTACGAGAAACCACAATTTTTTCTCTCTATAATCGATGTTCTCATAACAAATCAGCATTTTTCTTTTGAAATATGCCGGCACAACAATAATTAATTATTTTAACAATATTTTGCTGTACCCATCTGATACTTACTCTTCGTGTATGTACATCGGAGAACATAAGTTATTAGTACCTATCCATAATATAATAGTGTGTGTATACTATATGTGTGGTTGAATTGCATCTTAATTCCCAAGTTGATAGAAATAATATTACAAAGTAAGCACGCCACGTCATGAAGTGAGTGGGACTGGTAAGTGGTTACTTATGTTGAGCTATATTATAACTGACCAGACATAATATGTGAATAGAAAAGTTTATTGATACCAAACTCCGGGTCCGAATGTCTGATGATCGGTTTGGTAGAACTATTACTAATGAGATATTTTAGATCCGTTTCGCGACTGAATTTGATTGCTGAACGCTACCGATATTGTAATATCTGTACTCGTTATAATATAATATACAATCGAAGAATTGAATCCTGCAGAAATCACGTAATTCTCATCAATTTCGATTAAATGTCAGATCTCTAAATTAAAGTTTATATATACGTTAATATGTATATACTCGTAGATAGATTTGATGATAGATTTTACATTAGTTTTTACTAAACCAAATAAAAACAATATAAAAATACCACGCCATGATGTTATTCGAATTTGTTGGCGACGATATCAAAAATTATTTTCTACTCCGAGTACTATTTTATTTCGAAGGACTCTACACACGACTGTATCTGTGTATATATAATAAATAAAATGTTTTGTCGTGTGTTGTCCCAGACAATAACTTTTTAACTAAATGATTGTTTTTTTTTTTAAATCCAATTTTTCAAATAGTTTTAGTGTCATCACAGAAGGTCACGTTTACTATAAATTTATTTTTGAGTTTACTCACATTTGTGATGAAATATTGTTGATACATCATAAATTTTACAATATAAAGATAACATTTATCACAGTAGTATAATAGATTCCAAAAAAGTAATATGTAAATAAAAAATGAAAAAATTATTCACAGGGATAGATGCAGTTAAGCACCGAGAATAATAATAATAATATTTATGTGTATAAGATACACAGGACCAAGTCGAATATGTTATACGGCTCCATCACGAGTCTATCGAATGGCTATCTGTGCGTCTCTCGTTTGTTTGCGGCCGCCGTATGACAAGACGTAAATCATATCCAATAACATTATTATATCATATATGGCAATGTTATAATATACCGAGCGTGAGCAATCGCGTATACATATAAATCCATTGGCATAACGAGCCGCAACGGAATATATATATGTCCGCGTGTGTGAGCATTTATTTATTTTTTTGCCGTCTGACCTGTGCACAGTGCAACACACAGTAGTAATAAATATAATACATAAAATATAATGCAGCAATACATAGATGACCGAGGCGCGTGTACCGACGTGGACACGTTACCCGAAACAGCACACTTTTCGAAAAATAAGCTAAGAAGAGCACGAAAAAAACCTTTTTTTATTATGATCTTTAAAATAATAGTCCGATTTCATGTGCGCTTATTAACTCTAGAAAATTTTTCCTTAACGTTTCATTGTCATTTGGTTAGCTCAACTTTTATATTATTTGTTTTATTTGTCCGTTTATTACTTGCTATTAAATATGCCACGTGCAAATGGTAAATCTTTTAAAACGAAGATTTATGTCTTAAGTGTTGTATTGTTGCTCAAGCTTGTCAATAATAATTGTCATACGATGTATTGTATTCAGAATATATATTTAACTCAACAGTTTTCTGAAATGTTTGCAGTTTAAAACGTATACGTACACATAAATTTATTTTCCAACGCTTTTGTACTCTAGAATAAACACCTAAATCCTCCAAGAGTGCATGCCCGATTGTGCATTTGATGAGGTCCACTGACGCGCCGTCGCAGTAAGTACCTATGTAATGTTTTATTATAATAGCCGTGAAAAACGCATTTAAACACGCTCGTAAAACATACCATTTCGAGGCACTTTTCGGAAATACATAACCTCTCTCTAATTTCTCTTCGCCTATGTACTAAACCGCTAATTTATCGATGCTAAATCATTCGGGTTCCCCTTGCGCGCGAGTAAGTCAGAATCACATTATGTAAATTCAAATAACTGCGTACAGTACTCATATTCTTCTACATCCCGAATCAAAAGAGACCGAAAAAATGATTTGGAATGCAAAAGATTTATTCAGTATACATTGTTGATTGTATAATTCCGTACGTTAAAAAAAAAATAACCTAAAAACCCGAGTCTGCTGCAGCAACGGCGATTGTAGTGTATGTATTAATTTTTATGTTTTTTTTTACGTTCGTCACATTCCACGAAAAAAAAATGTATATTCAAAATGCATTAATATTACATAAGTCTTGGAATTTAAAGCGTATCCATATCATTATTATCGACCCGAGGACAGTATTACTTTTTTTGTCCTTATAATTTATCCTTCGAAAAATCGTCCGTGATGCTTCTGCATGTAGACGAAACATGATCGTAAGTAGAGTTAGGACTTTGTGGTTCAATACACCTCTCAGAACAGTACTGAAGCTAAAAAGCACTGAAAAACTAAAAAAAATTACCTATATCCTAGAAAATCACAGCAATTATTTTCTAAAAACGCCGAAGAAAATTAAAATAATCTTCTATTAGTCTTGTTGTTATCTTATCATCTCATATAACAAATTATCATACAATAAAAATGAAAAAAGTTAAAGGTATTTTAGATTTGCTAATTGTACAAAAAGATAATAATAAATTAAAAATTTGGCGTCGACAGCCCACAGATATTGTGAACTTTTGTGTTGGACTAAAAAATTATGGAGAACTAATAATTTAATTTCAACACAGTCAATCGAATATTACGAGATTACACCATTTGAGCTATAACCATATCGGACACTTAATAAAAATAAATATCGACCTCCCGGAAATTTCAAATATTCAAACACGTACGTATATCTAGAACTAATTTTGTAAAAAGCTAAGTAGACCGAAAAAAGTAAAATAAAATTTTGGTTTTTATTATTCTACGTAGGATTAATTCATAGCTAACTCATAGCTTTGTTTGAGAGCAATAGCAAAAAAAAAAGCTAATGCCTACAAAATCTAGTCAAAAGTGTAATATTATGGGCGCGGCTATGTATACACACCAAATTATGTTATTTATTTATATTTATATTTATTTATTTACGGGCGGAGTCTTATACAACAGTTTCACATTATATATTTTACAATTTACAATTAAAATAATTAAAGCAAAATAACACACATAGGTTTAAACAAAACGGTAATAACAATAATTATATAAGTATAATGATAAGTATTTAGATTTTTAATGTAGTAACACCTAGTTTCACCAGTCTTCATAAATGGGGCTCTCATTGGCCAATCTCATCATGCGATGTAGAGGACTATTTCTTCCATAGTTTGAAGTGTGCACAGGAACTACGAAAGGAACGTGGTGCCTAGTAATGCGAGAAGGAACTTTGATACTGATCGACGAAAGAAGTGAGGGAGCATCAATACGACTATCCATCAGTTTATTTAGAAACTCTAAGTAAGCATATATAAGTTAGTTATATAACATGTTCTGCATAACTTTTCCCTGTCCGCGACCACAGCGTATCTATCCGCGGGGTGGGTCGGTGTCGGCCGAAAAACCACGTCTCGTCCGAATCGAATCCGACACACGTGCGCGCGTGTTAGGATCATGTCCTTGGTGCGATCGAGCCCAGGGCATGCGCAGGATCACGTCGACGGGTAGGCATAACACGCGGCGCGGCGGCCAGATGATGATATTACCGTACAGGTTACCGTATAAAGCCATCTGTCGAAGAATCCGACGTCGTCGACGATCCCAGTTGAGTTGTATTCGCGACCGCATTATACGTATAAAACGTAAAACGCGTATATAATATAATGCCGCGCGTATGCACTGCGTACACGTGGACGCGCGCTGTGCCTATACATCCTGCGATGCTGCCGTCACGAGAGATTGACATGGATAGATTAGACGGCGTGACCGGAATAAAGCCGATACCGAAGACGATGACGACGACGATGACGACGACGACGACCGCGACGTTGACGGGCCGAAAAATGACGACCGCTGGAAGAACGAGAATATTATTATACGTGTCGGAGGAGAAGAGGAGGACAAGGAAAAAAATACTGTATATTATATTTTATCCTCGGACAAACATTCCTGCTGCAACGTATCGCGAGCCGCTGGCATCGCGAGTGCCCACACATTGTATACACGGTGCTTTCACGCGCACATACATCGTGCGTGCGTTGTTTCCGGATTTACCCAAATGGTATAAATACCTACAACATCGTTAATCCGTCGCTCACTGATCGATGCGAATTAAAATCGAAATACTTGACGAGAAGAGTGCAAATTTTGAATTTTTGAAATGAAAATAAGTGCACTTTTAGAAGTTTATAATATATGTATATTATCTTTGTTATTTTTTTGTTGATACTTAATTGTAAGGTAGAACTTTTATTCCTATTTGTTAACTGTCAAAAGGGCTCAGCCCGTATATATTCTATTCTAAAATAAAATATATGTACATACCTACGCACACTTATTGAGCACTATAATTATTTAATTTAGAATTTACTTCAGTTTTGATAAATTGATAAAACATGTTCCCGATCAGTGATAAAACCAATACGATTATAATTTTTCAATTTTACGGTGATGGAACTAGAAGGAAATAATGATAAATTGTTTGTTATCGTACCGCCATCAAGGGCGATCGTTTGTCGGCATCATTCGTGCATCTGCATTTTAATATAAAGACGCATCATTTATAGTCAATAGTTCTTACGTTACATGTGTACAGGGCCGAAACTAGAATGGGGCAACCGGGGCAGTGCCCCGGGGCCCCCTGGCAGGGGATGGAAAAAATTTTTTTAACCCGTTCAAAACATTGCAAAAAAAATTTTTTTCTTATTATCTGAATGTCAATATTTTTTGTACCAAAAAAATGCTACCAGCTGCGAGATATTGAAAATAATTATATTTTATAATATACGATGCATGGACATTTTATTCATTCGATTATCACATACCTTGAATCAACTCTATATATTGTATACGAGTACACTAGTGCTCTGCACGGTCCGTAATTTTAGGGACCGGACCGGACTGAAAATGTTAACAAAAAAATTGATCTTCTTTTTGCACATGATCAGCTTCAAAATGCTTTACATAGTATAAAATGCTTGCGGGAAAATTTTCAATCATTACTAGTAAACGTTTTAAAAATTTGCGACAAATGGAAAATAGAGAAAAAGTTTTCAGACCAAAGAACACGTAGAGTGAAGTCTCACTTCGATGAATTGTCACAAGATGAAAGATTTACTGATCCCGAACAACGTTTCCGAGTCAATACTTTTTACCCGATGATAGATACAATATCATCGCAACTTGAAAATAGATTTGCTGGAATGAAGAATGTTTTAGATATTTACAAAATCCTGCAACCTCAATATCTAATAAATTCATCGAAGAGCGAGTTGGAGCGAGAGGCTGATCTGTTTTTCAAAACTTTCTCAAATGATGTGTCACCTTCTTTTTCTTCTCAGTTGCTTTCTGTCAGTTCGACATTTTCACAAGAGATCAGTTCAATGAAAAATGCAAAAGAGTTAGCTGATTTTTTGATCATTCAGAATTCGTCATTGTCCTCAAGTTATCCAGATGTGTGCACAGCTTTTCTGATGTTCCTAACTGTCCCTGTCACTACTGAGAAAGCTGAGCGGACTTTCTCCAAATTGAAGTTGATAAAAAACTATTTGCGTAGCTCAATGGGACAAGACAGACTCACAAATTTAGCGATATTATCCATCGAAAATCAAAGAGCGCGCAAGGTTGACACAAATAAAATGATAGACGAATTTGCTATGATGAAATCTAGGAAAAAGAGATTTTAGTTTTAAGTTTTTTGCTTTTTAATGAAACGAAATGTTTTAAGAGCGCCTGTTGAACATAACGAATATATCATGAATATCACGACTGTTTGTAAAAGTTAGTGTAAGATGTGAATAAAAATTTTTAATTGACAAAATACTTTTATTTTTTCTTTGAATTTGCACAATATTATTGTGACGAGTAATTTTTAGGTGGGGCCCCCAAATTTGGTTTTGCCCCGAGGCCCCTTCAGCTCTACTTTCGGCCCTGCATGTGTAATATGCTTTTTCTGATTTTAAGACGGCATAGTATATACAAACTTACAAAAACAAATGCAATTTCAGCACAATACCGCACATTTTAAATTCA
This sequence comes from Periphyllus acericola, assembly GCA_949715065.1. NCBI lineage: Eukaryota > Metazoa > Arthropoda > Insecta > Hemiptera > Aphididae > Periphyllus > Periphyllus acericola. The sequence goes on from OX454272.1 coordinate 4,946,681, forward strand.
ATGATCCGGACATAGTGGTGTTCTATATGCATCATAAACAAGTCATGGGATTATTGGGTTCAGCTAAATAGAGGGATAAAAATCTGAGTTTTGACCAACATCATTATTTTGTACACTATAATGATAATATTAACTATTATACATTTAACTACTAAAAATTTAACATTTAATAATATGGTATTTTAAAATTTGTTTAAAAGTTTAATGCATTATCTTTACATTAATATTCAAACTACCATCGCTCGCCTGTGGAATGATAAATTTTATGCTACACGGTAGCAAGACGATAACTAACAAGTAACGAATACGTAAGTTTTCACTTAGTAAGAGAAATCACTTTGAAAGTTTAGTAGTATAAATCATTATTTATGGAAAAATGTACCCACAGTAAAAATTAAAACTTATATATATTTTTTTAATGGTAATCTATAGTTGGACCATATAACTGCGAGTATTTGTACTGGTATATCTAATTGTCATCTTCATTGATTATAATGTCCTCGACCTAACCGAACGTCTTAATAATCGTGCACCTACGGTGGTTCAATGTAATATGTTCTTGATGGAGACGATGAGACCTGAAGGATCCGCTACCGCCCTGGTGCCGGTGGTGAATGGCAATGCGCTCGAATACCGCTTCTCTGCAGTAGACACACACCGCCGTTAAAACATCACTATTATCTTTACACGATACGCGTTTAAGACGCATATATTACACGTGCAAGACCGTCGAGTTAACCATATGACCAATACCATGGTCGCATTATTAACGGTTTTGACACGTCCGTCGCCGCCGGGATCTCACGTCTCGCGGTCGTCTGTGCGCGCGCGCATTCCGGTCGTGTCTCACACGGCGGCGGTAATGAACACGGACTCTAAATCACGAGAGTACCGCGCGCGCATGCGCCGTTGCACACCGTCACGATAATATACAGACACTATCGTTGGCGGAAAATGGCGTGTTTTATGTTAAACCGATTACGTTTTCATTTGCGTGTACCAGTAAATCCCGTACTCACACATGCCACACTCGACATACATATATATATATATATGTATACGTTCATACTTTTACACACACACACACGCGCGCGCACACACGTACACGTACGCCGAGTAACAATATACTTAATATATGTGGTGTCCCTTCTCGACGTACACGCTGTACATAATATATATATATATAAATATATTTCATTCCGATACGTCGCTATATACTTCGAACACTCGCTTGTGGTGCGGGGAAAAAAGACAAATAAAAACGCCGACATTTCTATGTAGGTACCTGCACACATAGGTTGATATACATCAAATACGGATTTACAAACATATTATACGAATCATTCCGTACCTTTTATTAAAGGATAATATCTTTCTATGTGTATGGCCATCACCATTGATGTCGATGCGGAGATTCTAGATTGCACTGAAATTCTATTATCGATATTTTTCATTAGTACCATTATTTCATTATACTTTAAAGTTTAAATATTTCAAACCGATATCGCTTACATTTACATTTGTATATTTTATAAAACGTGTTTTCATTAATGGACCAGCACAGACCGATTGCTCTATTTAAGAGCAGAAAAAAAAAATGTAATTTAAATAAAAACAGGTTTTCAACAAATTATTATTATTGTTTATTGTGTTTGTAGACTTTTTACTATACATTATATTACTATTGCATTTTAAATAAAAAAAATTGTTGGAATTGTTGCCGCCTGTCGACTACCGCAGCGATATACATATTATATTTATAAAATATACACAAGCCAGAAGGTATTGTACCTTCTGTTGACCCAACCTTTAAGATAATATACACGTTGTATGCTTATTTCGTCTAATGTTCTCGCAGCGTGATTTATATATAGTAACATGATATATTATCTCGTTAAACAAAGCGCATAAATTAAAATAGTTACTCAACATTTATTTTCTAAGTTCAAATATCATTCGATACAGTTTTTTTTTAAATTAATACGTATTTCAATAATTTTCCGTATAATATAATAAATTCGTTGGTACCGATTGTTACGAGTACTTTTGGATGGAGATATTTTCGAACGACATCAAATGAATAAATACTAGCTAATTCTTTCACAAACTGAACAAATAAACCCGAATCGAGTGCACGAATAACTGTAGGTATACACGTTTCCTTTCGGTATCGTATAATAGTGTGTTACATAAATCTGAAATATCGACGGACCACGAATGGGACAAATTTACGAGCAAACTGCGTACTATAAAACAGATTTCTGTCATACGCTGTGTGCCATTGCGAGTATATATACACGTATTGTTATGCATCAAAGGTATACAACAAGAAGGAAATAAGCTATATGTATAATAATAGGAATAAGACAGGTGAAAAGTCCAGATCATTGGGATGCAATCAAGGATAACGATCGAAATCCAGGACGGATTGCAAAAAACAGACTAAAAGGTCGATTCACAAATTCATGTGACAGTTCTAAATAGATAATATGAAAATCTATAGATTTAAAATCGTGAGTATATTGATTTTGGTACCACTCGACTGCGTTATATGAATGAAACAAATGTTATATGGCTCAAAATATATATGTTGTACCGATCAATCTATGAGATTTTTCTCAGTCACACAGCTGATAGTTACCGGTAAACGCTTTGACGGCGTTTGGTACATATTTTAAGGTGAGTATTGACCACAAGGTAAACAGACATAGACGGTTTTCACGTTTATAGGCACTTTTAACTGTAATCACTATTGATCAACCAGTACCGTATCAGTTAAATACAAGTAACAGTCCATGTATAAACTAAAAACTTGATACACTTAAAAACTTAATATTGTCCTAGCACGAATTTCGACCGAAAGTACCGATATGCATTTTGTTTTCTTTGAATTTATAATATCTAAATACATGTCTGCGATATTTGTTCACTTGCCCTCTCCTGGCTGCTAGATTATACGAGTATAATCTTAATAAATAAAACTGACGTACTCACAATTATAAAATGATAGAACATTTGATATTTTTTGATTTTCTTGCTGTATTTTTATAGAATTATTACTAATAATAATTGAAAAAAAAAAAACCCATAAACATTTGTTATTCGCATAGTTGTATGTGTTGTAGGCAAGTGCCAATAAGACGAAGAAGCCGTACGTGTAAACGTTTTTACATAAGTTCACCTGTTTCAATATTTTCGTAGGTGAAATTGACGTTTTTGTAATAGCAACGGATGTGGCGAGTGTGCTGCCCCCCCTCCACCCATCCGCATACTCCTCTAATTGCTTAATTAAGAATTTCGAGGCGGAGTTATGAGTGGAGATACTCCTACAATCCTACCTAGATTGCGTATCGGCTGACGATTCGACGACTGCTATGTTATACTGTATTATACGAGTTTATATCGGTTTTATTTCCAACGTAATAAAACTATAGACCGAGGATACAACGAATGAGTGAGTAGCTTGTAATGTGGTATTTTTCACGATTGAATAATTGATACATAAAAAATAGGTTATCAAATTCCAAGAGTGGACATGACACTTTTTAATGAGCGTTTAAAAAATTCTTATTAATTATTTTCGTTCGGCTGATACCAATTACTTTTCGTCGGATCTTAACGGGGCATGCAAATTAATTGTATAACCGTTAATTTATTGAACCTTACCATATTATGTTACGGTTGAATACGGAATTAAAACGAGAAATTCGTCCGATCCATTGTTTTTCAGAGGGGACGAAGTAGAAAAAAAATGAATTACTTTAATGGTGCATTATGTTAAACTCACCTTTTTACGGAATCATAACTCGACTACGTTTACGTTTTTAACTATTAAATATAGATGTAGCTAATATACATACACGAGGTTAGGTACGTGTATATATAGATAGGTATGGTTAAATTAAATTTTTATCCGTAATTGCCTATTTACCGATGGTGTTCACATCCGAATATTATAAGCTCGTCCAATTAGTCCCTTATCCAGTTTAAGTGATTTATAAAATGAAAACGGTCTTTTACGCACATCATCAATTATTTTCTATAATCACCTTTTTGTCTTGTTTGTTTTTTCCTCGTAAACCTAATTCTCCAATTAAAAACCTTATCGACGTTATTCTTTTAAACTCTTCAGCAGTGTAGAACATAATATATATAATATATATATATATGTATACATATATGCTGTATATACATATTATAGAATACAGCTTGGTCAGGTGCAACATAAATTTGGTTGTTTTTTTTTTCTTCTTCTTCTTCAAAACATTATTATCGGGGCCGATCATCACGCTGCGTGTGTCACACATAGTTTCTTTACACACACATTCGTGCTGCCCCATGTTCGTTGTCTTACGTTGAACAATTTACGTGTTTAGTGACTATACATTGTTAGGTATACAGTGATTTCAGAGCATATTATATTGTATTATTATCACATGTGTACAGGGGGACGAGTGTAAATAACGAATATACTGCAAGGTCGTGGTCTGGTTTGTTATTTAATAAAAAAAATCATAATAATAATAACAGTCTTCTATGCTCGACTGTGTAAAAAATGAATAAGTTCCAGTTAATTTAAGTGTTGTTAATAGCGTATAGATTACAGAAAGTAAAACGTCCGAGGAATCATGATGCTATTATTGTTTAAACTATTCGTACACATCAATTGCAGTGCTATTATTCTCCGTGGCGGGTGTAATATTTATTATTTTTATAGCCAGTTATCCTTTCCAGTCAACCTCTGGACACGCCTGTTGTGTATTGTAATATAGGTAATGCACACTGCAAGATACTATATTATCATTATTATTATTATTTATACTACTGTCCCCGATCAAAAGATTATCTTCGTTTTTCGAAACAGAGTCGCGTTCGGAATAAATAACAGCTATTAATAAAATCGAATTCAGTTTTGATTAACGGAACGGTTGGACGAGAACGGAAATTTAGACTTTTCAATATTATTTGATACGTTTAACGAATTATAATAATTTCAAACCGTGTATTTATACAATTTTCTAGTTCTTATTAGTTATTTGAGAAGTATAAAGCTATTGTTTTTTTATGTACAGTTTAAATTTAATTTTAAAATTTGAACTTACAATTAAACTTCGTTGATTGTTATCTGTTGCCGTTTTTGGAACTACAAATATTTGTATAAAATACAAGCAAATAGCTACGTACAAGTGTAAGCTTACCAGTGTTGCAGCTACAAAACTTTGTACATAATAGTATACAGGTTTTTAACAAATATCCTTTCTTATTTTATTTATCCACACAAACAGTATAAATTTTAATATTATACACAACCACTTGTTTTAATAAATCATTATTGATTGGTGAATTCATATAACAGTATTTATTGAAAATACAGACGTGATTGTAAATGAAAACGCTTATGATAAATATTTATAGAATCGACTAGCTATGCATTTCTGATTACTATACAGACGCTCTTGGTCTCCTGTCGAAATTCAGCTATTCGAAAATTATAAGAGTATAATTTTTTATCCTCGCCACTATATCCTTAAATCCGGCATGCTTATATAGTCTTTCTCGATATTTTTAATCTTCATAACTAATATAATAATTGTCTTACTTTCACAAGGTTTCAATAATAAAAAAATAAAATAAGAGCATAAGTCACCTAGTGCATTAGTATAAAATGTAATATGCGTGGTAACTTTATATTCATAATAACGATGCGAGATTATTTCTGCGCTATTTTAGTTTTGTGCCTGGTTATTAATAAACTGTAATTCGTTCTCGTACATTTTTATATTATTAATTTCTAGAATTTCCACCTCGGCTCCCCGCACGACTCGTCCATTGCTTAAAATAGGTGATACCATAACGGACGGTAAATGTGTGAGTCTCCGTCATAATACTCTGTATCTGTTTTACACATCTTCCCTTGGCTGGATCTGAAAAATCAATAATAATAACTTCGGTATGTGAACTCGAGGTTTTCGTCTTTGTTGACCATGCGCACTTCACTGGCGTAACAACCTGCTACCTAATAACTTATATACGTTTCACTATAAACTTTTATTGTTTTCATTTGACACGATTTATTTTTTATTTTTACTTCTAACCATAAGTAATCCATTTAAGACCTAACTCAACCTGACCTTTTACGGACCAGACATAAATGACAGAAGCCCGGCTATAACCTAAACGTCCTAAACGATTCCCTATTTTTATGTGCGCTAAGGTTATTACGCGCGCCGCGGCAGTCGTCTTCGTATAGATAATATTACGTATATATACACACGAAACGTGTTTCGCTGTGATATCGAGGTCAGGGCTTTTAAACCGATCGGGTCTTCGTTCCCGGGTGCACGGTAGGTATAAATAATATGATTAAATTATTATATTGTGCTGGAAGTATTATGTCGGGCACACTATGGGCAACCACGTGTCGCCGAATTTTGTTTCCGTTGATATTATGTTTCAAATGACGCACGAGCGTCGAATGAATAATTAAGTCAACACGCCGAGAACCCACGTCGTCGGGAAACAATACAATATAAGAGTCTATAATATATGTACACGGTGACGCGTCGAACGAATATACGATTGGCGACTTGAATGCAAACGACTCCGGTACTCTAAACTCGTATGTGATATGTTAATAACGATACCACCGTTTCTGTATAATTCGTTCATGCGTAGCGAAAACAGTTTTTTTTCCCGATAAAATAATAATATTTCGTCACTTTTATGAGATCGTCCTACTTAATAAATCGTACAACTTATCTCGCCTGTTGACGAGTAAAAATAGACTGAATTGTATCTATAAAACCATTCGATAAAAAGAAGAAAAAAGCTTTATAAGGGTCGCGAAATGACATAATAGTTGGACGACTGTTATCACAAGTGCTGCCAGTTCGGTTTAATGAAAAATCGAAAAAAATCGATTAGTTATCAAACATGATCCTTATGTTATAGTGGTGTCCTGCGATATGTGTTCATCAGTATGCCCGATAAATTACTAGAAATCGAGTTTTTCAATGAATGTTTGGTGCCATGAAGTACGCTATTAACGATAAGTTGATGACATAGCGTAAAACCTTAGTTGAACCGTCAATATTTTCGGGAAGGAAACCTTATAAAACGTGCATCTTGAAAAATTACAGAAATAGCAACAAAAAAAAACAGTAATACTTTGAATTTTTACCTGAGCATTTGCATTTTATATATAATTGTAATTGATAAATGTAACTTCACGAGAATTTAAAGGAAAAAAAAAATGTAAAAACACCGAGTTCGATTACGTATCTCTTTTTGGCATAAGAAATATTGCGAATAGTGCATCCTCTCGCGGTAGACATCGGTGTGTACGTTAGCGACATAACATAACGCGCGTTATTACGCTTTAATCGCGCTGCAATACATATCCTCATCCGTATTAATTATATGTCCTTTCTTCTCTTCGGGACGCTTGTAAACATCACACAGTCCTTAAAAACCAACCCCCAGTGAGATGATTTCTACGACTGATACCGACGAGATTAATCTTCGTACGATACATACTTGGCAACAATATAAATCGACCGTTTTCCCGAGAAATCAGCTTATCTTTCATAATTTACGGACACTATTATAATGTGCGCAGTGCACAGCGCATACGTATTGTATGTGGGGTTATACGTAACACGTTTGTTGAAACACGCACCGCATGAGGTGAACCGACGACGCGTTTTTGTTCGTACCGGGACGTATATATATATATGTAAAAAAAAGGAATGTTCAGGACGAACACGTGGTAGAGTAGTGTAACGTATTTTAAGTTCTGTATATGTATATGAGTGTGTGTGTGGTTAATACATTAAACATGTTTATTACGTAGAAAAATGGCAAACATGTACCGTGGGAGGGAAAAATGTTTTCTTTGATGTAAAAACACACGTATCTACACAAACACTTTGACTGGATGATTACTTTATATATTATATTACATTGTATATGTATATATGTAAGAGATACATAAGTAAGACCGAAAAAAATATATAAGAAACAAAAAACCAAAAAATTGTCGTCCCGAATAAGTCATGTACAAAACATATACGGACACTAACAAGGCAAAAACAACGTTCGGCGCGGCGACGAATGGGTCGTATTATAATATTATTATTGGTACGAAGAATATAGGGTGAAGACTTGGTAAGACTATCACGTCCTTAAATATTACTCGAAATCAATTACGCTTATACCAATCATTGAAATCCGTTACTGGTCAACAGGTTCCCACGAACTCTATTAAAAAAAAACCGTTATACTAATTTAACTACAAATCGATAAAAAGGATACTATTTCGACGTGAAAAATCACGTTAATTTATTTATTTCGATACCGAGAAAACGATTGATCCTGCATGTCATTTAATCTGGTACACGTTGGTCATGCTTATGTAGTTTCAGGGTACCGCCGACGTTATACATATACTACCCTCGAAAAAAAAAATCCAATACCGAGAGAGAGGACGAGTGCAATGTAAAATAAACGGAAGAAAATAAGGAGAGAGAGAAAGGACTAAGAAAAAGATCTCATGGTCTTATACCTTTATTTAAATACCCCTTGTGTGTGTGTGTGTGTGTGTGTATAAATCGAGCGCCCGTGACTGTGACCGTGCGTCGTCGTCGTCGTCGTCGTCGTCAGCAGATAACACCACACTGCACCGGATCGTTGGTAAAGTGCTCAATGCAGAAAAACGTGTCCGACACGATAGAAATCTCGGCGAGAGAAACATCGTTTACCACTCAACGCGTGCGCGCGGGTAGGCGCAGAGAGGAGACGATTTTATTTTCATGTTTACCACACTCGCGCAGTATATAGTACGTACAGAATACGCTGTATGCGTGTGTATGTTCGTATACACGTGCGAGTTGCTGCCGATTATATTAGCTACGGAGTGACGGGGCAAAGGATCATGCACGACGACGACGGCGCGACAACGGCGATGCCAATAATATAAATGGAACCGAGTCGTTAGAGTCGACGGTCTTGCGTGTGTCATTGGCGAAAAGAAAAAAAAAAAGAAAAATGCAACGACACTTAATTATTGTCGTCACGCGCCGGACTAGTGAAACGAAAACGACGCGATGACGATCGCAGACCGGGCGATTCGGACGGATCCGGTGATCGTACTATAGCGAATACTACAATTTACGCTGTTAACCGGTAACGTTATTACGACCGATGTGATGGGCATATCCAGTTGAGCGCGACAGTTTTCAAATAAATCAAAAAAAAATCTTCGTGTAAAATGTTTAAAGCAAATCAAAAAATCCGCACATTTAGACGTTTTGAAATGTTGATAAATACCCATACGGATGAATTCTAAACGTACTGATTTGTCCGTTAAACATGTGTTGGACTCTAGATAAAGTATATCATTTTAACGGACACCTACTATATTTTTGAAGTGTGCACTTTAATTTTTAACGAATCGGAATCGTTTTTACCAAATACATTCGAACGTTAGTCTTACTCGGTACGTACACAAAACACGTTACTATCATGATGTGACACTTTCGCGTCGATAAACTTTGACAGCGACTATATCTTAATGAATACATTATTTACTGTAATTATTCCCTCTAACAGGCAGTTGGGAATAATTTACCATAAAAGTGAAAGAAATGTGATTTTGCAGGACAAGAGTAAGTAAAACATAACAAAAAATTTGCATCACACAACATATCTGAGATTATTTTCATTGATGCTGGAGTACAATATCGTCAATATCGTTGAGATTTCATGCATAAATGACTTTACATGCATTTTACATGGAGTACTGATAAAAAAGGTTTGAAAATTAATTTTTCAACCGCGATCTAAAGTGTTGTGAATTTCTTTTTAAATATCCATAAGGTTTATTATAATTTCTCTTTATTCAATATCTTACATACTCAGCAATATTTATTATGATAATTTTAAATTTTGTATATACGATAATTTAATCCACCGTCTCCTATGTCACACAAAATTATAAATCAATGCATGGACTATATTCTTGTTTTCTTAAAATATTGCACAGACATAATGTTACATATATTTCTGAGAATTTGACATTTCGATATATTTTTGGTAAATGCGTTTTCTACATAATACGAGTATATGTTGTCTCACGTATCACGTGTGACTAACATGGTATCATTATTTCTTACAGAAAACGTTCTCGACCACATTATAACTCGCATTCGCTAGTCATTAATGTATTCCCGTAATATTAATTAATCAGGATTGATAAATGGTATAAACAAAAATTCTAATACACAAAATTGTATGCTTTTGTCATTGAGTTATATGGCACGTAAGGGTAAGGATAATATATGTACTTATGGAACAGAAGAAATCAGGTAGGTAACACTAGCACCACTAAAATATCAGCAGAAAGCATTATTTTTACAAACTTTGATTGAAGACTTTGAAATTACGTTTAATGTTTAATTATCTAAATGTTACATGCATATGAAATTGCGTCTTTTGAAGCCACAGAGTTATCCCAAACCGAAAGACTTATCGTAAAACATAAAACGTAACACGGATGACGATCTATTTACTGTGCTATGTAAATTTACTCTTGGTCAACACCTCAGAAATACCGCTTAAATTTTTTTCTTTTTTTTCAGGCGTTATAATAATACTGTCGCGAGAATATGTGTGTGTTTGACCAATAACCCGGTAGCGATATATCCTCACCTTACATAACCTAACACGCACATGAAAAAGTCGACAAGCCCTTTCTGCTGCATCTGTCTATTATTATTATTACGAGTTGTTATGCGACGCATAAATATGTGATCTATAATATTGTACAATATAGGTACGACGACAAAACGATGTATTTATTTATTTCACGAGATCGAGGAGGGGCAGTGCATCGCGTCGTCTTAAGTTGTTTATTTAAAAAAAAAAAAATTCTCATTTAATTGATCGCTGCGCCGAAGAACTATTCCGTTCGTATACACGGGTAACATACGTGACGCGGGTAAAATACGCATTTGCTCTAAAGTTTATTTAAAATGCAAATTCGCCCGAGCGACCGTATAATATAATATATATATACGTATATTTATACGCTCACACTGTTTTTTTTTTCTCGTTCTCATCCGCATATATCCAATTATGGGTGTCTGTGCTGGTTTTCACGTAACCTCTCTTCGCCCGTGTGAGTGTAAGTGAATATATATATATAGCTGCAGAAGTACACACACACACACACGCACGTGCATTATATGATAATAAAAACGAACCAATAAATCGTGTGCGAGCCCGAGACACGTCTCGCGTTTCCCATTAGGGGTGAATTAAAATAAATAAAATGACCCGCGCTCGCACGCATAATAATTACGATCGCGACGTAATTAAAAAGCCGCCACGACATTATAATAATATTCTATCAGCAACTGCTGCTGCTTCTGCTGCTGCTGCGACTGACTCTCGCGCACGATGCATTTTTATTATTGTGTATGCATGTGTGCGCATGTGTAGGAGAGAGAGAGTGTGTGTGTGTGTGTGTGTTTATAATTGTATTAAATAATTTTTTCGTGTTGAAGGACGACGACGACGAAATACTTATACATCCATTTACTTACTCGTGTGGTGCGCAATCCGCTGACGACGATAAATGTCACTTTTACACGCGCGTAATATTTTTTTCACCTATTATCGCGTGTAACGAAAATAAAAAAAAAACCTTCGACTGATTACATATTTTGCGCGTTGCGGGGGCTACGCTGTGCGGAATATAATGTGCAGGGGAAAGAGTCGAAGAAAAAAAAAATCGAGTGATTTATGCGAACACGATACTGTCTCCTCTCTAAAATAAAATTCTCGTTCTTAATGGAAATTAACGTTGTAAATCAAATCACACATACGGCACATACTATATATTATAATTTATAATAATATCAATGGCGTCTTGTTTGAGCATAATATATACTATTATGTATCAGATATATAGTGCGAGCGAGATTAACGTGCGCTGTTGTAGAACGCAACGACTGGCTTTAAACGATTGTTAAAAATATTGTCACGTTATACATTTATATTATAATTATAATATTTTACGCGACGAGCGTAAAATCGTCTTCGCGCACAAAATACAAAGTACTTGGCCGTATATGCACAGGCTTGACGTGTAAAACACATACATTTCCGTTCCGTTACTCATCGGACCGTCAAACGGGTTAATATCGAGACCGTAAGGCTTTTAGAGTCGACTTCCCCTTTTGCGCGACCGCGGTAACGAGCGCAGCGCAAAATGATGGTCTGATAAGAATACCTTAGGTTTTTCCCTCCATCACTCCTCAGAGTCACTATTTACACTCGAACAGCTGACCGCGATTACGATCACTGCAGGATGTTCGAGCGTCAGCGATAACCTTTACCTGTAGACAAATGTTGTACTACTTTTCAACTGACCACGATAACGAGCGCTGGACGAAAGGTATCAGTGCGACGCGCCGTCTTAATACCGAAAAGATGCACTTGCCACCACGCTGAACAGTTCCTTGGTGTAAAATAGTTTGAATGTAACATGATAATTTAAAACAAACAGACCGATAGATAAAATATACGTCGTCGAAACGGTAAGTCCCGACGAAATATTAAAAAAGTACGTCCTTCACATCGGTAGGAGATGGACAGCCGTGCGTTTGTCATTTCTGCCGTTTTTTGTATACAATTGTATACTATACATAGGCGCCCATAAATCACGATTCTGCTGTCTTGGCATATTCCAGTTCGGGTTGTCCATGCTGAACGTGCCTAATTCTTATTTTTTATGCACACATGATTTTATGCTCGTCGCGTAAAATAATATAACTAAATAAGACAGTATTTTTAGTTAAAAACTAAATCTATAGTCGTTATAACGTACAACAGTGTGCCAAAGGGTCGCTCGAGCGAGAACTAACGCGAGTCCTACCACACGTACTATCGAATTATTATTACTGTTATGAAATATTATGTTATCATGAATAATTTTTCGACGTCCGGTCAATCCTGAGTTAGACGGCTCGGCCCAATAAGTTACGCAATGCACTTCAGACTTGAACAGGTTTAAAATCATTGTTTTTCTTAATATATCGTACTAAATGCTGGGGTTTAGTTTCTAGAACAGTGGGTTTCGTCCTGGTCGTTCTGCTACGCGCCATGCAATGTGACATTCTTTAAGTATACGTTCTGAACGCGTTTGGCAGTGGTTATTTCCAATAGTTAACGTGACTTACGCTGACTTTACCAAAGTTCTTAATCGTGGGAATCATGTTGCTCTTGTAGTAAACCCATGCGTAGTATGTTTTTATGTATACGAAGCGTTTCCTACTAGTGTTGTCTATGATAGTGAGATTAGAACGACCCTCAGTATTATGGATAACTACGACCGTTAATTAACAGATTAAAGTGTAAGAATAGCCAAAATACATATTATGACGCAATATTGCAAAGTCATACCTAATAGGTGTCAGCACAATCATAGATTATTCCAATTTTAGCTATTCCCTACCCATATCTCAAAGTCACGTCATGTACGAAAGTCAGTATAAATACGAGTAGTGTTCAATAGAGTAGTTAGATGTAAAACCCAGTTGTAACTACCTTATACTTCTCGTTGCCTACCAAAGTAACATCGCCGGAAGTCTCTAAGGTCTCTTTCCCAAATGCTGTTACAATAAATATTAAAGTGTAAAATAAAGTGTTAATTTATATAAGTTTAAAAATTGTTCTTTAATTTTACAATACATCTCCGTACGAAGTAGCGCTGTACAAATATACGTTGTGCCGTCATAAAATATAGTTGTGACTGACCGCGACAGATAGGCGTTTTGCGCATACGTGTCGGGTCACTACACTCTGGTGAGAAAATGTCAATCATTAGAATACAGAGTTCGCGGTGATCAACTTGTATCTTGGGCTCGTTCTTACCCCTTAATAGAAAGTAAATTGTTCAAATTAACCAAGTCTGTTCAAGTCCAGCTGTAAAATATATATATTACTTCCGGTGCTCTGACTTATGTTGTTACAATTATTAGTATAGACGTCAGCTATTCTCCAATTGCCCACATTATTCGTGACACACACACACACATTATATATACGGTCGATATAGTCACGTATATTAATTTTATTTCAGTAGTGTTCATAAGTCACATAATTTATCCAAAACACGAAGATTAGCCAAATTTTTCGGCGGATCTTGTACTTTATGCCGTACACAAACAATCAGTAATCATAATATATTATACGAGTATGTATAGGTACACGGTATGTAGCATACGAACCGATTTATTATTCGAAATTCTCATACGAACGTGGTAATTCTCGCGTGCATATTATATATACATGTATAGTCGACGTGCGGTGGACGCGGGAAAATGTTTCAATTACGACGTCGTTTGTCATTTATTTCCTTCTACGTCCCACACCACGCACGCACACAATTATTACTATAAATTCGGCGTACGCTCGTGCGCAAAACATCGTATCATTACTGCTGCGAGCGTGTGCATTATTGTAATAACTTATATCGTTTCGACGATTATTCATTGTGGTCTCGGTGCCAGATAACTTATTAATCCACGGCTGACGCACGTAAAAAAATGTATATAACACAAAATAATACGTACGATGTTGTATCTTTTATGCGCATACGAGTGTATACAGCCCGTAATAATGTGTATGCGTTGCGAAATATTCGATCACAAGACACGGACGTTGCATTAATTCGCGCACGTTGCGGCGCGCACACAACGCGATGTATTCCAAGGAGTTAAAATATGTCGAGTTCGTTGTCGCGCCGCGCGCAAGTCTGTACCCACTCGTGTTGGACGTTGCCGACGCATGAGAACGAGCAGATAACTCCGCGGTAACGCGATAGTGGAGACGGGAAAAGAAAACGAAAATTATTCAAAGGAAAGACGACTAGAGAGACTGTCAAGCTTTCAATTGAAATACAATTCGAGCCATCTGTGACTGAATATATTTATTTATTTGCAGTGAGAATAACTGATAATCATGATGCGGCATTAATTACTATAACGGTTATCGTTTATAAGAAATTTGGAATGCCTAGGTGTATAATTGATTTTAGAGAACACGCAGTTTTAGTTGTAAATAGATTTCATTCAAATGGTTAATACTTTATACTTGACGAATAACATGATAACGTACGTTTTTTTTTTTCATAGACTTTGTCATTTTACTTCTCTGTAAACATTTTTGACCACCTTTGTAAATATACAGTGCACATGATATAGTGGCTTTTGTTCATTAATAATTTAGCAGTGTTTCTGGAAAGAGATAACAATATGAGACGACTATAATAATGTTAACGTTCAATTAATATTTATAAAAATGTCCTCAAACCGCGAGTACTACGAGTGTAGGTTATTTAGCTTCTGTTGAACGTATCGCAACGATTTCGCAACATCCACTGACAAATATAGGTGCCTAAGTACATTGGTATACTTGGTGCATGTGAGAACATCATCGTATATTATGATTCTATGTTATGAAGTCGATACATAATATTCAATATTCCGAGTACCTCGTGTGTAGCATACAGTGCCTGTACATATATAAATAATAAAAACGGTCAATGCTGAATCCCATGTGGTTATTGTAATGTGAGGGACGTAAGTGTAAAGTACAAGAAATACATCGAAATCTATCGATTATTACGATATTTTAATGACATTCGAAAATTCTTCGTGACAGAAATATGTTTCGAATTATTTTTATGGTTTTTATAACTCGTGAATACCAATGACATTAAACGTGTATGTCGTATAAAGGCACGGGCTTAACGCAGCGTATAGAATAAACAAGCAAGCTGCTTTTCTATTATTGCGATGAGTGTCATTTTGATCATTTTCAATATACGCGCTAACGTGTACGACCATTGGATTTCGATATTATTATACGATCAGTATTGAAAGTATAGCTAAATACAGTTCGTTATGTATTATAATAAATAAAACACACTGAAACACGACAGTGTAAACCGGCTTATCTATAGGTTTAAAATAATATTTGTAAAATTAATTTATAAAATTTAATGTTTTTTTTTAGTTTCAGAAGGTGTTGACATTCTCATGTATTCCATTCCCTCGATAAACATTAAACACTAGAGATTTTATGGTAAATACAGCTAAATATAGTTGAGAAACTTAAATATTCTACATTTTTCGGCCAACCGTGGTGTTTTTAACCACGGAAAAATATATATTTAATTTTAATTACATACCTTAGACTACTTATTTTTTTTTTATCTAAATCGGCCACGGGCCAAGCGAAGAGCCCGCCAATTCTCTGAATGCGTCCGGCTAACCAACTATTAAAAAAATTACTAATAAAAACTACTGATCACTTGAAACTATCGGTCATGATATAAATATGTTTTCGGAAATTTGATGCAGTATCACCATAAATTCAACACGGGTTGATAGATTTACAATGCATAATTTACATTGAAAGCAATTCTTTAAAAATATGACCAAACTGGAGTTTCCGATATCCCATTATAAGTTGCCTCCAGGATCGACGTAGGTGTGTGATAATCGTTTGTTTGTGACGGGCTCAAAAACAATAATTTCATATCATGGACACTTTACAAGTCACGTACACTTTCGGTTGGATGTTCATATTTACGTCTTTTAGATCGATAAATCGTGTACGCATACGTGCTACTGGTTTCAAAGTTAAACCGTACAACTTTGAAATAAGAAACCCGATCGTCAATCAGCTATTTCCTATCTTCGAGATGACTATAATATAGCGAAACGTTATGCGTGGATTTTTCTTTACTGTTTATGGTTAGAAAACTTGGACCATCAACGAGCAGAACAAAATGTAGTAGGAACCCAGTGGAATCACGGGATTGGAGAAGGTTGATGCGCATTAGCGACTGCACAACAATAATGGAGAGTAATTTGGAAGTCTTAAGTCGAGTAGAAAAATAGAGAGCGCTATTGAATAAATCATTAATGATTAGAGCGGTAAAAGTTAGACTCACCTACTGAGGCATAATACTTTCATTAGTACCACGGTTGAAGGCCGAATAAACGGTCGTAAAGTTAGCGGAATAAGACCCAGAAATGCGTGTATTAATGGTCAGATCCCGGGCGGCTCCGACGGTCGTGGCTATTACTCTAAAACGGAAATAACAAATTTTTAGCGACAAGGCATGACCTTTGGATAGGAATGAGAACAACAAATATATTATATATAATAACAAAAAATAATTAATATGTAAGTACGGGTATATTTTCTGTTCCACATGGATTTCATATTTTTTTGGTAATTTCTGTCGAAACGTGTGTTTGTAATTTTTATAGCAGCTTCGCGGGTTATTTAAAGGTCATGTAAATGTTACGTTGGTGTTGATGTAAATAGCCTTACAAAACGGTCATATTTCAATCGTCGAGGTAATAATTTCGAACATCGAAAAAACATTTATAGACGCGCTGTGATCACTTGTCTAAAATTTATTGACAATACTTATATTATAGGTCCACAACGCACGATCGCACGAACATAAAAACTTGGTGAAATTTTTCCTTTTAACATTGCTGAAGCGCGCGTAAATCCTAACGACGACCACGACGTTGTTTTCGGCATATAAACGACGTGGTTGATGGTTTTTTCCCCCATTTACGCTCAACAAATTTATGATCATAATTGTTTTCGCGTTATTCACATTTTTTAATGTATTCTCGTTTGTAGGGTTCGGATTTGAAGGCAAATACCCCTTTTTGTTTATAATAATAATAGAAACATAATTTGTATATTCAAATGTGTTATTTAATATCTAAGATTATGGATGACTCTTTTTTTTAACTTTTTTATTTATAAATGCCTTTTTTGTTATTTTTGATGTTTAATATATAAGAACTTGTTTATTATAGGTGATATGTATCGATGTAAATATTTTATCGTCTTATCGAGTATTTGATATGGCCAGTTAATTTAATGTTTATAAAAGTGCCCATATTATATATCTAAAGATTAAAATATGGCTCATAATGCCTAGATTCAAGATTTTTCGTCAGTCCGCAATCGTCGACTAAGTATAAAAACATTTTGAGCTCAAACCGTCAACATTTAACTGAAGACAGTTCCACTAAGGACATGGTGGTGAATTTATTTTTAATACAAGCTCAACTAAAATCAACTGAAATCTGTTTAATTTCTTAGAAAATTTTGTAATTCCTTTTTTTTTTTGTCTTTTTTCACATTTTGAATTCCTTTTTTTATTGATTATATTTCCTTCAAATCCAAACCATTCCTTATTGTTAATCGCGAACCACTTGGCGTGGAGGACACTCTCAATGTCGACGCGAATTGTTGCGCTCGTGAGTTATACAATATTATCGATTATTCAGTCCGAAACGTACACGTAAAAGATTAAAAATCCGCTATATTATGCACGGATACGTCTTGCACAAAACATAATAAATGATCGTTGGCAACGAACCCGAAGAAACTGCCCGCAACAGTTCGCGGTCGCTCGGTTCCAGGGCTGCAACTGCACCGATCGTGGTCCCTGTGCGCTCAAGCATTTCTCTGTAAGTCTGGTGACGAGGGCAGTCCATAAATTTCCCGAAAGCTATTGTCACTACCCCAACGGCCGAGTTCGCGACCTCGACGAGCCTTGGACGACCACCGCCGTTGTTTCTTTCCAACATCACGTGCCGTCATGCCACGTGTTCGATGATCTCAGCACGTGCCTCGTAAGTCCCAAGAGCGGCCCTGCCCCAGCGGTAAGACATTTTATCGTGTCAAAATACATCGTACACAAACTCAAAGTATATCAGGATTATTTAATAACTTTTGACAAAGAATACCCTCTTGGTTACATCACTGGATTATCCTGAATTCCTAACCCTATTAATTAGTGAATTCTCGTGAGACACCTTGAATATTAAAATATCTATTAAATTGTAATTATATTAAATGTATTATTACATTTTTACAGTGCTACTATAGCTACTTTATTTAGCACGTACTTGGTGTATATTATTTCACCTACATTTTACATAAGAATACATTAACATTAAATTATTAATCATCATCAACCTATAATTTGAACATAAATTATTATGAAAAGGTATAATTAAGTTTAAATGATTACAGATATTTTCGGATCGAATTACTTCACTGAACGCGATACAAATTATTTAAGAAACCCTTGTGATTTTACTTACTGTATAATATGATCCTTAAGTTATGGGATAACTTATGGAAGTTATAAATCATGGTTATTTATAAACGCATTTGATTTGATTTTATCACTGATAACATTTCATTGAGTAACCCAAAAAACGAAACGCACTCCTCCAAACTATTCTCTTTCTCGTTAGAGGAAAACTGGAAACCGTTATTTTTTAGAACCAGATTTTTTTGTTAGTGTTTTAGATTTTAATCTGAAAAGAAACCAGATTGATGTCTTGGGGTTACAATGATATTTTATTTTGTTTTCATATAATTATATATTACACGGGCGTTATATTACAATTATTATTTCTTTGTTCTTCGAGAAACATTTTTTTTCTGTGGTGCATCATCTAAGACGACGTTCTTAAAAATAATAAAATCATCTTATTCCATAATAGGTGCATAATATAATATAATATCATACAATATATACGTACACCGACCGGGTACACGTCTAAAAATTAATTTTGTTTTCGTAAACTGTTTACGCATAAGTGTAATATGAAAGTTAATAAGCATGATGGGGACGGTGATTAATAACAAATACGTTTTGACCGGCACAAAAACACCCAGATCACGATCTCTTGGATTATTAAAACGGCGCGTTTAAAACGAAAAAAACAAAATTATTTCTTTAATTTTCGTACAACCGATGAGCAGGTATGATGGTATGAACTTGTGTATAATATATCTACCTATACCTGCCAAGTATTATAATACGATAATAGTAAAGTCGACTATACCACATTATCGAAACAAGCATGTTGTTGTCAGTCGATTAATTTGAATAACTTTTATGTTTACAAGTTAATTTTTACAGTTATTATACACATATATATATATATAAATATGTATTTATACACACGAACAGCGGTCCAATGGTACATTATAGTATGAAAACGGTCATAATTATAAAGGTTTTAATTTTTTTTTTTCACTTTTTCTTCTTCTAAATAAGTATGCGCAACGTTCAAAGAGTTTAAATATAAATATTCTGATAAGCGTGATAATTGGATTATTAATTTACCAGCCGGGGAAAAAATATATCTGTAGTATAATATGTAAATGTATGTAAATTGAAAACGAATCGATAATTGACGTAAATATTTCACGTCTTTATAACGCACGTCGCAGGTATTTTAATAAAATACGATTTAAATGTCCACAAACGTCATATTACTGTAATATATTAGAATTTATAATTATTCCCATTTATTATAGTTTATATTGTGACATCATTTACATATCGTACCTCTGTGTGTCATTTTACTTATATTACGGTAACAGTGGTTCTTTTCATAAAACAAATTCAACATTAAATGTAATAATTTATACATCATTATACTTTTACAATCCCATTTTTACCAGCATTTTGTCCGTGCGATACCGCAACTAGATAATAAAAACAGCGTATTTTCGTGTGTCTACAATATTGGATATTTTATTATTTTTTGACTATCAAATTTTAGGAATGATTAAGATTGAAGAATTCCCATAGTGCATAAGATAAAATTATGTAATTAAAAACTTCTAAATTTCCTTTTTATATCGTAGATAAGCAAAGTTCCCGCATACAAAGTGCATCCATAAGTCGAGTGATTATTGATAAATACGTAAAAATTATTTAATTTTTGTTTCAATAAAATATTGTTTTCGTTCGGAAATCGTAAACTTTGCTTAAAATGTACGAGAACATACCAAAGTGTTCACGGTGACTTCAACCCGTGCAGTATACAAGCGAAATCATATTTATATTTGAGTTTCCAAGAACTGCATTTTTTGAATCGTGGTCATGCTCTGGACATATTATAATATTATATTACCTCAAGTTCCAATTTCCTAACGCCGTCTGCGCGTTTCAAACAGAACGTCATCAAGGTTTTGCCAATTGCATTATTGTACGTAAACATAATAAGTGTACAATATACCACACCAATACGCACGTATTATTTTCTAAAATTATGTATTATAATGTCACGATGCGTGAAAGACGACAATCGACCGTTGACAGCGATCATTCGCCAATCAAAAGCCGATTTATATTAATCAAATGCATTGTATAACGTACGGTGTAATGCGGTGGGAAAACGTAAACGGGAAACATTACATGAATAACGTGAGGGCGGTATCCGACCTAAATCGACTGCACAGATATTAAACAATAATCGATACGATAATTATATTTATGATTATGCAATTATGCAATTATCCTACGCTAATAACACAATATAATGGTTAATGTATATAATTATAATCGTATAATGATACCATCGGACATCGGTTTTACGTGCGTTGTGTTCGCAACAATGACCACGTTATGAAAACGTTATTTTTCACCTTCGTGTAGTTAAGACAACAATACTTTAATAACGTAGTTGACAAGTCGTTAAAATGAATCGAACGAGCGATAAATTTGATATATTTTTCATCCAAGTCGATTAAAAAGTATTATACTTTTTAAAAAAAAAAAAAAACAAAACCAGTTAATTGTTGTAAATTTATAACATAAAACAGGAATGTCACACTACATTTGATTATGTTTGAAATTATGTTAAGTTTTTCAAATTTGACATTCAGTATCACGAAGTATCGAATAAATTATAAGATATTGGCGCTCATTGTACTCAATATATATGTTCAGGTAAATTCACTTAGTTTTGATGTTAGATCGATTAAAATTAAATCGATAAAATTAAAACCTATTAATCGTGGACTCAAATTGAGCGGGTATTTTTTTGTGCAATAATAATAAAAATTGTATTAATATTTATTTATTTCCAACTAACAGTTTTACAATAAGATCATATAGGTGGTTAAAATAACATGATTTGGTCACTTCCAAGCCACTGGCTGCGTGCAAGTAAGAGTTCATATGGTACAGTATTGAATTAATATAATAATAGTAGGTTATTCATGGGAGAATAAAGCATTAACGTTAAACAATTAACGAACAAATAACAATGTTTTGAATTAAATAAGATATGATAGTATGGGTGTTGCAATTTTTAATGAATAAATGATGAGAAAAACCAGAACATTGAACGTAATAATGTGTTTTTAACAATAACAAGAAATTACAATATAATACGGTACAAAGAAAACGCGTAATATTAAAAATAATGACAGTTATGTTTATTTTTTTTAAATCATGAGGATAATAAAAGTGAATTTTAAATTTTCAGACGCATACAACACATAAAAAATATAAAAATATATTTCAATAAAAACACCGCGGACGAACAATATTGGGAATGAGGGAACCACTAGGATTTTGTACGCACGAAGTAAATAGACGAGACTACAACAACTTACCACTCGTTTATAATAATAATAACGATAATAATACTGTACAACTATACATTTTACTGGTAATTCTTTAAAAGACCCCATCGAGGCGACCGCGGCGGTCATCATGCCGTATCCCGCGTGTGTGCTATTTCAACAAGCGCACGTCAACTCGCCTGTTAAAGAAAAATGTATTCTCACTGACGGCAGAGCACGACACCGCGGGGCGCTACGATAATATTATTGACGTGCCTTTAAAAAGGACCTAAGGACCTACACGCCGCCGTTTTATCCCGACTCCTTCCCTCACAGTGCACCGACGGTGCAGTTGATTTCCCATCGGAACGCATACGGCGCGTGGCCCAGCAGCACGTATTATACGCGTACCGTATCTTAATATTCATACTTTTCGCGAGCACAACAATATTTTATTATATGCGATCGGGAGAAAAAAAAAATCTATACATACAAAAACAATAAGCGGAACGATTCGAAATCTCGACGGATAATAATGAGAGGTACACCGTGCGACGGGAAAGTATATAGGTTTTCCGTATTGTTTTCGTTAGCATATTATTATTATTATTATTATTACTATTATAAGATATTATACCGCACGCCGCGTACTAGCCGTGTAGCTGCCACGTGAGGTGCAATGAGTGACATGTGATTTTCAAGATTTTATTTATGAAACACGACCGATTTGTCGTCGTAAACTCGCGGTTGGTTCCCATTTATAGCTTTGTGCGCGCTCAAGATTATTCGTGTGTCCGTTTATAAAGTGTATTATGTATTTTGTAGGTTTCGTAGTGTAGGTACGCGATTAAACGATATCGTTTTGAGAAAAAAAAATAATAGGTTAGATTATTCACAAAGACGAGTAACTACTTTGTGCCGATACTCAATTATTGTTTTCATCGCATTAATAAAATATGAATCTTTCGCGAATCCTGGAGAACTGTTGGCAGGTTGTCCGCACGTCATCAGTGACTTATTCGCCGAGCATAAACGATCTTAAAAAATATCTATCAAGAATGACACAGGTGTTCTCGGCTTAAAGTTTTAATTTCCACGATTTAATTCTTGGAATCTTTTATTTTTACGCTTCACATCATCGCCAAAATTAATTTACTTAATCGTGTCACCGTCATACAAGTTAATGCGATGTGTTGATTACATGCGTTTTGCCTTTTGACTTCGACCGCATGCAAAACGTATCTAATAATTAATATTCGTTATTTTAATCATTATTGTAATTATTAAGAGAAAACTTACGATTGGTATTTATCAGAGCACCAAGTATAAAATGTGAAAAAATATTATCTATAAAAAAACAAAATATATAGATATAAAAGCATGATGAACGATTGTGATGTCCACTTATATAGAACTCTTCTCCCTATTGTTATGTATGAATTATTCAATTATTACCATCCGTAAAATCGTATTATCATTTTATTATTATTCATTGTTTTTAGCCACACATGTATACGTAGATTGTGCGTGCGGTGTTGTTTCGCTATCATCTTATAGTCTTACCCCTCCGGGTGTAATTATAATAATAATAAATAATAAAAATATAAATATTATGAACATAATGTTTTAATACGCTATGAAACGTAAAAATTTACATTACGTTTCGTATGATTAACATATCGCTGTACTCTAGTCCGAAATTTGACTGAAATATTGCGGTCTGCCAAAAATATGATTGGAATCACCGAAATATAATATAGGTATAGTCATATTTTAGTAACTTGATTTGTTCCGCCATCAATTCACATACACACACACACACACACACGACAGTACGACGCACCTACACATGGACGCAAATATATATATATATATACCTATATACACACCAAATTAACATGTGTTCAAAACATCAGTGTAATATGGGTCACATGTGAGAAAAAAGAAGATTTAATCTCAAACATATAAACATGTTTCGGGATGATATAATTTATACTCCTTGAAAAATGATTTTAATTGAACCTAGACAATTGATTAGCGTAAAAGTACAAATATCGCGAACACAAGAAAAATTATAGAATAAATTATTCATCATGTTAAATAATTAATTTTATTTAAGCTAATCGAGATGTACAATGCAAGTTATAGAAAAAATAATACAATAACGATGTATATTGTGTTTAATTATGCGTTCGTCGAAAAGGCTATTTTAAATTATTTTACGCGTTGTTCGGTAAAACTCGTATATTGTGAACAATTCATGAATAGTCGTTTAAATGTTTATGGTGCGTTTTATAGCAAATATGAGCGAATAAAATGATGAAAACTCTATGACATTATATTCTTTGCTCGATGAGTCATCTCTTGCCTAGACGAACTGCATTTGCTGTTATCAAAACTAATAAGAAACCGTTTATTGTTTAATGAATTAAATTTAATCCCGTAAATCAGCGTTTTAAATATATACGTTGTATACGTATATTTGTGTTATTTTAATTTACTGTAGTTGGTATACTTAACGCATATGACTCAACAACGATAATAATATTCGAAATAATATGCGTTTAGTTTTTACTGCATTTTATTTATGCGGTATATTATACTGGTAGGTAGGTACTTTCCGGCCATTTCATTTTAATGCACTTAACGTAACCGTTCGTCTATTTCGTCTATTGGTGGCCAATAGGCCAATCGCATGGTTTTACAAGATTCAGGAAAGATTTTTTTCAATTGATCTTTATTTGCAAATCCGCATGTAATTAAAAGATAAAAGACAAGAACAGCTTAAGCGTAAAATATCTGAATAATAAATGCTATTAATATTAGTACACTGAGTAATTATTGAGATCAATCGAAATTAAAACACAAGTAAATGGACTTAAAATTAATTTTTGGGTAACTGAAGTTCAAGTTATCGAGACTCTCGGCTGTGAATGATGCAATATTCTTATACATAATATGTAAGGACCTATAATCCGGAATAGTTATCCACTGTCTGTGCGCTGAATAAAACAAAGAAAGTAGTTATAACATTTTATGTTCAACCTTATGTATTCGGTATAATATATTATGTTGTACATGTATATTGTATATATTATGGTACGTGTTTATTTTCTGTTTTGGCACCGTACAACAGCAATAACTATTACTAATAAGATACTGGTGGTTTATTTTTGGGGAGAAAAAATATAAACGTGTGAGAATATTTATATTAGACTTCATCTAAAAATCGTCTGAGATTTCGAATAATTAATTCAAAGAAACTGTGTATCTATCTTCGCACATAGTTTCCCGTTTTTTTTTTTTTTAGGGCTTTACAACGGCCGTGAAAACTATTTGAAGGTGTTTAGTTTAATGATGAAAAAGAGGGTTTATAAAAGGAGAATAGTTATATTTTATCTTATAAAAAATAATATTGTAAAATGTCCAATTTAAAAAACTTTTTCACATTCAAATAAGATAAAACATATTTCCATAGAAGAGTATAAACTACAGTTTTACGAGGTTTTCGAGTCATTTTTATCGACTTTTCCCAGCCTCAAACTCTCGGGTGCTACAAAACAAAGTAACAACACAATATAATAATATTATAACAACCGATGACGAGCGTGTACTAATATCGAATATTATTACGTAGCGTACACACACACGAGGCGTTTTATTGTGTACGTCTTGATTAGGCACACCGAGAGAATAATACATTTGTATATATTATGTGTGCGTGTGTACCTACCTATTCTACACGTCGCCACAATGTAGAAACATCATTATCGTAGTCGGTCGCCGCCACCGATTGCCTTTTTACACACTATAACTTGTACCGACGCGTATGTATATAATAAAATATAAGTGTGTATGTTTTTTTCACCTTCGTATAGTACACACACACACACCACCTCTACCGTACACCGCCGCACGACCGACGTGGCCGCATCACACCCTACGCAATTATTCGAGCCAGGGGGTAACCGCCCCCGACTGATCGGGAATCCGATTTTAGATGGAAAAAAAAAAAAAACGGACCAGCTCAAACCGATTTTCTACCCGACCAGATATAGGCAGGTACGTACAGGCGTATACGGATATTATATTATTATGTAAGCCGACGTCTTCATGCCCAATAAGTACAATGTATTTTGGTAGCCGACATAATGCGCGCACCGGCATATTATAGTAATAATAAAAATAATAATAATAATAATAAAACCTATATTTTATATAATACAACGCGGCCTTACCTAATACGGACATTATCAGCATCGCTGCTGTATTTTGTGATTTTTTCTTTTTCTTCTTTCCGGATATTGGCATTCTTCGTGCATGATACTTGCAGTGTATGCCTACGGACAATACGCATTGCGGTTGCGGTACTAATCGATGACATCGTTCCCGGCCGATCCGGCGTAGTTATTGTGGCATTTTAACTGCGCAGTTCCGGAAACCAAAAGAATTAACCTCTGAAAACATTTACAAATGTTACCCATCGCGAACCCCAAAATTGCACATAGAATAATTTTGAAAACGACTTAGGACATTTTTACGTGGTCGTTCGGACGTCAAAAAAATAAAAAAAATATTGTATTGCACCGTGTACTACATAATAATATCGTATCATTTATCGTTTATCGCATATGTTATATCTTATGGCCGTTGTTAAATCTTGCATTTGTTTGTACACTACATACTTTATGGCATTTGTTAAAACTCAGCCATTAAATGTTAATATTTGTATACTTCCATTTCATTAGTTGATAATTGTACTTTGTTTATTAGTCCGTGTAAAAATGTGTAACAGCGAAGTTAAAAATGTACGTACAATGGCGTTTATCGAATCGAACCGCGATGGCAAAATTTTAAACGAAGGTTATATTATATTGTACTTAAGTTCTCTTGGGTTAAAACTATCTGGGCGGTGTAGGTTATGCCAAGATCGTAAACATACTGGAATGAATGACTTGGTTATTATCAAATACACATAGAACATAGTGTAACAATTAACAAGCGAATAATCGAACAGTAGAATTTATTCACTAGAATCATAGATATTTTTGCTAACCATGATTTTTTAGAAAAAATAAAAAATTATCTTTGATAGATAAAGACATTGCAGTTTTTACGATTACGGGTTTCTGTCTGTTAACAAATAACTGCATATTTATTTGTTTACTTATGCATATAAACTCATTTAATTTGATTGGATATGCACATACATTTATAATGTGTGGCACTGAGTATAATATTAAAGATAAATTATATTATATCAAACATTAGTGATACGATATAGCTGAACAATGTACTCTTCCGGAATTCACTTACTGCAACTAAATTACGATTATTATAATATAATATGAAATTGTTGTGCCTACAGTATATAACAAAACTATTATATAAACAAATCAATGTCTTTTATTTATTTTTATATATATAATATAAAACAAGTAGGTACTACAGTTAAATATTCTCTTTCATTCATAAATGTATATTTTGAATTTTCTCTATAAACGAGTGACAATGATTTAGACTTTCAAATATTTTTACGTTTTCCTGAAAAACCTT
Organism: Periphyllus acericola; assembly: GCA_949715065.1. Taxonomy (NCBI): domain Eukaryota; kingdom Metazoa; phylum Arthropoda; class Insecta; order Hemiptera; family Aphididae; genus Periphyllus; species Periphyllus acericola. The sequence continues at coordinate 4,974,722 of OX454272.1, forward strand.
TTTCTTCAAAAAACATAATAACCATTGTACACTATAATGGTAATTTATTTGTATCATTAAAAATAACGATTAAAATTAGTAGGTATTAATAATCTGATATTCGTTTTAAATCGTCTGGAAATCACAAAATGCCGGACAATCATAAACGTCGTTCTACCTTAAAATTAAAATATAAAATAGCGTTCTATGAGGCACAGTAGTGCCAAGTAATTTCAATTCTTTGGCTAATTTTCTATTAGAAATTAAAAATAGACTTCCGGTCTGAAATCGAGCGAATCCAGGTATATACGTAGCATTATTTCATGGGCGACAACCATATCAATGCGAAAAAAACGTTTTGTCTTATTCGTTTTGATCACGAGTTCATGTTAAATACGTGGTCATAAATTTGAGGACTAAACGCTTTAGGCTTCGGAGCGGACATTTTGAATATTTATTTTGCAACAGTTATTGCGTTATACTATTTTTTTTAAATACCACTATATTATCGGATCAATAATCATATTTTACATGTTATGTATTATTTGTTATGTCTATTGCATATTTTTAAGTGTATTTGCTAAGATAAAACATGTTACTTTGTTGTGTTATATTCAGTGCTCTACAGACAACCTCTGAATTCGTCACACACAAAATTACTAAGTTATAATAAATTAACTCTACGCCATTACAATACGTCATGTTTATAATTAAAAATATGTATGACATGGCTATTAATATCAGCATATATAATTCCAAACAATTTTTTAAATTTAAATTATTGTGGTTTCAATGATATTGGTATTAAATGAAATGCAGTACTGAAATAAAAGCTCTTAATAAATGATTTTACGTTATTATTGTTAGGTGTTATGATTTGTTGTTAAAAACAGTCTTAACAAACTACGATGTTATCCGGTAATCCAATACTGAACCTCTCCATAAAATTCGATTACTTAGGAAGTCCTTGCCGTATATGTACCGTAGAGTCTACGGCGTAGACGATCCTACTGTGTAAATTAATAAGAAACCATCAAGTATTGGAAAATTTACGTTGAAGTCAAAGTTAAAACAGGCATTTCGAATGCAATATTGATATGGTTTGAATGAATAAAAATCGAAAAAATATTAAAAAAGAGTATGTTTTGAAATATCCAAATTAACTTCCCAACGTTATAACTTCTACAAACGAATGTGATATACTTGAATGTCGAAAGAATTTAAAAACCTTTTCAAACAGATAACTAACTGTAATTAACTCCAGTGCCTGTACAGACGAAAAACATTTGAGTCTAATCGAAATCGAATCGATAAAAAAATCACGAATCGAGCAATGGCAAATTGCGCTTACAGGGAACTGATAGTAAAAAGGGTATAGTTAATTGCGCCCGGAATTTTTCGATATCAATGTTGTGTATAGTAATTTGCGCTACTGGTAAATTAATTTATTAATACCGATTTTTTACACAGTTGTACATTATATTGGTGTAAAACCCGAAAGTTCATCATTCTATCGTTCATAATCAGTATGGGGTCTTAATAATAATGATAGGTATAAGAAATAATGTATTCGTAAAACACCATCATGAGATCGATAAGATTTTGTATTGTACACAACTTGATATTTCCAAAAGAACGAGGATGGGGACACGAATTTTTGGAGGACATAGACGGTCGCCTACTCGTGGCGTCCTCCGGGGTCAGGATAAAAACGGTCGCCGTCAAAAGAATAACACGTGAAAGGCACGGAATTTACCACACAGAAATCCATAGCGAAGACGTATTGGGCGCAATACAATTCACGTCTGCCCCTCGAACAAGGGCGGATACAGAGGTCCTAAACGGAGGGGGCAACATATACAAGATTAATAAAATAAATTAATAGGAATTGTCTTATTATTAATCGGTATAAAATTAGTTGTGTACAGAAATCGGTCATACTCTCATCAGAAACACTGGTAATGGTTCTCATCATTTTAGAACGCAAAAGCTTTTAATTTTGAGTATGAAACTGAAATAAACTCAATATCTACTAGACCATATTAAAAAAAGCATTTTGATACAAAAAAGTCGAAGAGTGTTATTGAACATCGGTATACTTGTATAAATTATAAATAAAATATTGAACTTGCATGAACAAAATAGTTGATACTTTTTTTTGTGCACGGGGGGGGGGCGATTTCCCCTATTGCCCCTCCCTTGTGTCAGCCTTGCCCTAGTCGTGCGTTCGATTTTTCGACGGGAAAACAGCACACAGAGGTTGCGGGCAGAAGAAAAAATAAAAAAAAAACGAGACAAACGCATCGTAGTCGGCGCGCTCACGTGCCGTCGTGCTCGCGGACGGAATATTTTTACGCGGCGGCGGCACGGCGCACGGCAGCGACCCGTCGACGTTTTATCGTGGGCCCGGAGTTAAATGAGTCGTTATGGAGCTGTCAACCGGCGGCGGCGGCGGCGGCGGCGACCGGCAACGTGCGCGTTCCACAGTCATCCCGTTTCGGAGGAGGAGTGGCCGCGGCGGCGCTCATGTTGCCGGGATGTTCGGGCGGCGCGGCGGCGGCCAGAGACCCAGGCTGCACTCGGATCTCGGCTGATGATCGTTGCGGTACACGCGTGTAGAATATTGTTGTGCGGTGCGCGCGCGCGTATATCTCTGTGCTATTTCCGTTTCTCTCTCGCGTGTGCGTCCGTCGATAAAAAAATATTTGTAATCACAGTAATTACTTCGTCTACGCGAATATCGTTGGTATCGTCGCCGTTGTTATTATTTTTATCATTTTCATCGTTGTGTTTACGTTCAGGATAGTTGCAACGTACAACCGTAAATATTAAATAATACGACCGTTATCGGATTCTCGGCGACATTAAGGATACATTTAAATAATATTTATATTGTAATAGTAGCAGATAAACAAAAAAGTTTTGTGACGACTTTGATATTTGGGTTTTTTCTCAGATCGCTACCGGTGTCCGCGGCGTTTTTTTCTTTTTTTCTCTCTCTTTCTCTCTCCGGAGGTTCTCTTTTTTTTTTTTTTTTTACAAGTGCGCGTGTTGTTGTGTGTGCAGTGCGACTATATACCTACTACGCGTATAGTACACGCCGCTCATTCGTTCGGAATTCTCGTACCGACGCGCGCGGTTTGGCCCACGTCCATATAATACTATCGTCGTCACCGTCGGACCGTCGTTTTTCTTTCTTGGCCACCACGCGCACAACTGCGCTAGGAAATAAACACAAAATACATCCGGTCCGGAAAACCTAATTCTTCCCGCACACCTTTGTGGAACAACCGGTGAGTACCCATGCATGTATATTGTAATACTTGTACGCACGCGATGAAAACCCTGTCCTGGGAAAACCCTCGCGAAAAAATCGGTACGCTATCCGCGGCTGCTCACTTTGGAACAGCGTTTTTCCAACCTACGCGCTGACACCAAGATATTGAAAAGTTCTTTTCGTGTTATACAGACCAATGCGTACACAGGTTTGAAATAATTTTTAAAAAAAAGTTATTGAAACGTAAATTATTTTTCTTGAAAAACACGGAAAAGTGTGAACAATTCAGCAGCATTTTATGGTCTTTCTAATTTCAAACGTTTTTTCTATGAGAAATCAACCAACATCCTTTACGGTATCGATTATGTGCAATAATGTTAACTTCGGCCTGGTACTCCTATTTCTCGTGGTATGGCAATTTAAAAAATATAAATAAATAAAGTAAATAATTAATGAAATATGGAAAATTGGCTAAATGTCTTGAGTTTCACCTACAAACACATAAACTTTGATAACCGCTGTGTTAGAAGACAACCATCATTATTGGTAGTGTCACAAATTAGGTTTTCTGCTTGGAATTTCGTACCGAATAAACGCAGGAAACTACATCATGTTGACTATATCGTAATATTTTTGTCATGGTCAATTTTCACTTCAATATTTATTAGGCTCTCACGTTCTGCAACAGGTAGACCGCGAAACCGAATCCAATTCACACAAATAATATTTGGACGCGCTGTATCCTTAATTTTTATCCTGCGAGTATTTAAATCCACGGAGTCACCTTTATGGGATTCTGAGATAAAATATGACTGTGATCAGTGAATAAGATAATAAGTTAGTGGTTTTCTTTTTCTTATTAAAACCCAATTTAGTACACGTGTGTAATCACGGTAAGCGACTCGTTAGACTTTTGTCGAATATCCTCGCAGATCAACGCCGATTTTTGAACAATCGTCAATACGTGAAATCCTAGGACAAACAATGTATTGGTGAATTATTTCCAACAAACTATGTCAATGAAACTATACAATATACTCTCTAATAATTAATATTTTAATCGTTTCGCGACGTCGCGGTTGTTGGCATAATAACAATATAATACTATACAAGAACAGTAAAATGTGTGTGATAATATTTTTGTTTGTATATAATAATGTTTCCTTTTAAAACAGTTTTTAGACGAGTATTAACTTGTATTTTTTGTACACAAACGTTATTTGTTGTTACGCGTTCCGATCGAGTTCTAGTCCGTACGCATTTACTGTACATTCGATATTATTAAACGCCACGGTGCAAAGTAAAAGAATTAATTTTATTGTTCATCGTCAAATACATACGTACATAATATTGTTTTCTTTGGTAAAATCGTTTTTGAACGTCGGTTTACATAACTTCATCGACACATTGTTTCGCGTGTTCATACGAAGCATACAAGAAAATCCAAACATGTGTAACCAATAATGTACGTATACCATCGCCTATCGGACCCTAATCCGAAACGTACGGTAAATAATAAAATAACAAAACGTCCCTAGCGATGTTTACGCGCACTTGACAACCGATGATGTTTTCAGATCGATTAAAACATACTAACAAACGTGTCGAAACGTATTATTTACACGCAATTATGTATATAGGTAGTTATTATACATTTGTATAATATGTACACACGCCTCAACATTAACTGTACTATTGATTAATGAATATACATTTCCAATGGTTTTACCGCATATTATTTGAAATAGCATACACCTTGTTCAACGAATCTCTCGATATTCCAGCCGATTACATTATTATATAGCACAATAATTTATTATAATACGCGCTGCATCACATGCGCACATTTCATTAATCATCGTAATAATCCGCACTAGAAAAATGTAATAATGGTATTTTAAAGTCTTTCGGTTTTATCATTATACGTATACGGACAAAACATCACCAGGATCTGAAAATCAATTAATTAATTAGTGCTTATAGAAAAACAATTAGAGTCACAATGAAGTTTTGTAAGATTTTTTTAGTTTTTTTTTTTAATTTCAAAAGTATAATACAGTATATTTTATGTGAACCATTTGATATCTTAAGTGAATTTACTTTAATAGCGTACAAACATTACAAACAAACGCGCACGTACATAATCATTTGTTAAAAACCATCTAAAGAATCATCATTGTAGGAAGCGAATTTGCACTCTTCATCATAAGTAAATACCAAGCAGGCTCTTAAAAATGCATTTATGCACTAAAATGAGGCCCTGAAAGTAATAATATTAATATCTACATTGTTTCGTAAAATCGATTTAAATAATATATAACTAAATAATAACTAAATCAACCGGTAAATATTCATCAATAAAATAACACGCACCAACGGAACTATAATAATTATTATAAGCGTGTACTAATATACATCATGCATTAAAACTTTATTATATAGGTATGTGCTCAATGCTCATGTTTAATCAAGGAATGAATGTTGGAAGTATACCGAAATAATTTAAAATATATTATGGCTTTCAACAAGCAGTTAGTTTTTCAATACTCAAACGCTCAAAACCGTTTGGAACTATTCATTTCAAATTTAAATATTGTTTTTTGTCTTCTTAAAATATACGCAAACTCCTAGAACAACTGTAACTCCTTGAATGTTTCCTACCGTAAGATCAAACGAGAAACAAACGCGTTTGACGTCATATAGTGTGTACCTTCCTGCGTTACAATTAAGTATTAACTGTATATTATTATTCGGTTTTCGCTCGTGAGGATGATGTTCTGAACGCTCTTTTTGACGCTCTTTTTGAAACAGTTTGCCGATCCATTTAAAAAAAAAAAACAATAACACAATTAACTACCTAATAGTTTACGGTCACACTTGGTAGTTCAATAAACGGCGTATTACTTACACAATAATGCACAATATCATGTAATAAAGCCGACCGTCGACAATTTCTTCACGCGTGCACATGTTATCTGTGCGCAATTTGTTTTTAAATACTATATTATTATGTTTGGCGTAATTAGGAACTAACTAAATGTTTTCACGGTTAACTATCTGTGTTTTTGTTTTGTGTTATTGTGTACCTATGATATGTATAGTTATAGGTTTACAACATTTGAAAACTCACGCGATTTAACCTAATTGTATGTTTGTATTATTTTGAATTACGATAAGTATGATCGTTGATTTTTAATACAACATGAGACGTATTCTTTACACATCTTAATGTGTCATTATGATTTTAAATAATAATTATAATGACTGCAACGTCTGCATACGTTCGGTAAAAAAAGTTTTCGATTATTTTAACAGTACACTGTATATATAGATAATATATACAATATATAATCGTGTCTTAAACACGAGTTAAACGCTTCGTTTATGATTATACATCATTATTCTTGTTATAATTATTATTATTATTATTATTGTTATTAAAAATTGTACACATCCGTTTAATTTTCGCCCGTATAGCATTATAATAATAATATCATAATATAATACTCAATAACGCGGTTTTCATCGATTCAAAGAATTGTTCGCACAAGCTTGTTTAGATCATCGGAAATCGAAATAAATTGCATGTGTCGTCTTTAGGATCATGTATATACGTTAATATGTGTGATTTTAAATATTTTTTTTCGTAGATGACTTGTTTAAAAACTATTTACCGCATCGACTCGTTCGAAATCGGTCTACTCGTCATTTTCACAGAACGACACGCCACGCCGTACGAAACACTATACTATAGAGCCGTTCGTTTGTATAAATATTAAATTTCCTCAATTTAATCGAATATTTTTAACACTTTTATTGTTGGACATGACAACATATTTTAGAACGTAAGCTTATTCTCAAAATCAATAAATCGTATAATAAAACGGTGTTTTATATGCGTGATTCGGCAAGACGTACGCGTTTTGAATCTTAATATAGGGCCTAAATTTAAATGATAAAATATAACTTATTATAATCAAATTCTGCACACACAAATTAACTACATGATTCAATAATTATTTCTACACAAGTGTCAAGTGTATATTCGAAAAATTGTAAATAGTGAAAAGAGATAAGCTGTTGAAAAAAAAGATAATGATATTTATTATTGAAATAAGCTTTTCCGGACACGATTTTAAGAAATCAAAGAACGAAAAATGAGTAATGAATAATGATATAAAAATGTAACTCGTAGACATATTAAACTGAATTGGAATAGTAGCCGTATTAAAATATACTTGTTAATGCGGATAAAACCTCTTAACCAGTCGAACCTTTTTAGTTTACAAGAGATTAGTACCACCGATCGGCTATTATAATAGTTGTTTACAGAAATAACAAACACAGCGCCTGCTCTCTATTCAACACATTTTGCCCGGTCGTATATTTATGAATATATATGAATACACAGTAAATAGTTGGTCCAAATGGTCCTAACGAAAAATAATAAGCGCTCCTGTCACATAAAATATAAATCGAAGAGTGTATCGCGTTGAGCTCGTCGCATATTAAGTATTGTGTTTTCGTTCTGTATACAATGTGTTATCTATCATACGGCTGTGCATACGGATGGGCACTGATGTATTTTACCATTCACGGTTTTAAAGCGTAACGCGAGCTGTGGCCAAACGTCAAGTAGATTAAGTGCACTTGTATTATACCTATACATGCGCATATACCTACACTTTTTTTTCCTTCTCGAACGAGTTAATTTACATTAATTAAATTCAAAGTTGACGTGTAAAAAAACACGTAGGTACTACGTACCTCGGGTACATACCACGTGTGGTAATATACAATTTTCGACAAACCAGAAAACGCTCTGAATGCACGCGTAATATACGTGTATATATTCATATTTGAGTCTTCTGAAATTCAGTGAAGCCATCGCGGTACAAGACAAGTGTATCATAATAGTATAATGACGAATGGTTATTACTGAACTCACGGTTACCGCATACACTGGTCGTGCACATATTTTACAATGTTAAACAGGCTCATAATAACCGCGGTGTTTTTTGCCCTAACGAATTTTGCTTTCCCGGCTCAGTCGAATAGCACGCGATATAGTTTTTGCTCAAAATTTCGTTTTAACGTTATACTACTTTGGCGTGTTACACGCATACTTTATTATATTATTATATTCCACCTACCTGCTTGTTTACTTCGGATGGATACTATGTTAAAATTCCTGCTCGTCCGAACGTTTAATGTTCACGTTATAATTGTGCATGTATAATATAAAATATAGGCGCAGTGTGTATATAGTAGTCAATTAATTATAAGCAGTGCGTGTAATAGTATTGTTTTGATAAATAGCACGTGAGCGGATTTATTTAGAGAATTAATTTACCGAAGTGGGTCTGTGACTAAATAAGTAAATACATTCGAGAATAATACTTGCGGAATCATCCTGATTTCCGACGGATGCTAATATTCCGTTTTTGTACGTTTATATAAAATATAATATTATTAAAACATACGCATAAAAACGTTTTAATAACTATAAATAATAAAATACTACCGTATTATACATTATGCTTGTGTACCTATATATGTGCATTGTGCATGTGGCAGGTAAATACGAGAGTATTCGGGCGCATGAACAACTGCCGAAGTCCTGGGGCTAAGGATTACGAGAGCTCATGTTACAGTTTATATACGACGATAAATTATCCCAACCTTATATTTTCCGCGAACGCGTGTAAATTCATAATCATAATATATGCATTACAGCCACTGGAAGCATCTTTTCACGCGTGTGAATTTTACCTCGCACCTTCATTACACTACCGTTCTCCAAAACCACGTCGACTGCATATTATTATGATATTCACGAGAAGTGCAACAGGATACCCTGCCGTACAGAATCTTCGAAAATAATACAAAACGTTGATAACGTTTTCTCGTGAAATGCCAAAACGCGCGTTCCGTGTTCTACAAGAACCGTCGCCACGAGTACCTACACGAATCGTGTTTGTTGCGATTCCGGTGAATAATGTATGTAGTATGTAACGGTAACCTATATATTAATAATATTATCATGCTGCTTATTTCGTACGTGCGGGAAAAAATAAACGAAATAATTCAGACGTTATGCGGTCAGGAGGTTGGCGCGGAACAACTTAAATAATTTAAACTCGAGTGAATCACATGGTTAAGGAAAATTACAATATTCGAGCTTACACGTCTATTGTTAATCGAGTACTCATTTCGAAAAATGAATTTTTGATTAGACCACGTTCAGAACGGATTGAAAGAGAAAATAATGAAAATAATTTACTACGCATGGTAATTCAAGCATTCGCGTCGTGATTTAAAACATTCGTCTAACCGTCCATAAATAAAATATCTTACGATAAGCCGTTATAAATTCAACCCTTTTAAGAGACGAATCAACTTGCTTTATCGAATGAAGTGAAAAAAACTTTAAAATTCAACGTTTTCCCGTTTTTAGTTGATGACGGAGGGGAAAAAAATCGAAAAATGCATTATTCTAAATTACATTTCGGAACGATTTTAGATTTTTCTAGATAATGTAATTCATGCCGAGAGACTTTTACCAGAGGGTTTTGGGTGCTAACAGAAAAATGAATGTGTACATTTCATAGCGAATCTAAACGAACAAAGTTTAAAAAAGAAAAACGGGAAAACGAATCGATAAAAAAAACCTTTACAACGACGGTGACGCGCGCGTTACAAAAAAAGAAACGAGAGTCTTGGAGGCTGCGAGCGCGCGCATACACACGGATACTAATAAACGAATAAATAAAAAAATATATATATATATACACGCGTGTGTGTGTGTGTGTGTGTGTACATATATATAACGTTCAAGGTCTAACCCCACATACGACGACGACCACGATGCTGCGGCGCGCACTCCGTATACCATATATTATAATGTATATACAGCGCAACAACAGTGGTGCGCTAATGTCTTTATTAACTCGTAGTACTTCTCCACTAGGTCCTGTTCACGTTATTTATATGTATATATATATATATATACGTACACTACGACGCAGCGGCTTCAGCGGTGCAACGAACTGCCTTGCTCACGCGCGCGCGCGCACCGCACACCACACGGTCCTTCCACTCGCCGCGGCCCGAGCTCGATGCTGTTGATAAAGACATCATCGTCGTCGTATAATACAGTCGTCGCGGTCTCGTCTTCGCCCGTCGACCAGCCCGAAGGATAGCGCTGCCGCCGCCTCCGTACCCCACAAACGAAAAACACCCACCGTGTAATCATACGCCTCGGCTTCAAATTATAGTCGGATTATTTTAATATACCTATATTCCCGGGACGACGACGACGCGATATTATGTACACGCCGAGAGATATAATATAGACGTGATGCGTACACGCGCACGGATGATATAGGTCCGAGATGTGTTATTATTATTGCCAGCAGTTGAATTTCAACTATGCCAAAGAAACAAAAGAAAACTCGCACGCCGGGTAGTGTGTATACGTCATGTGTATAATAAACGCATCCGGACCAATAGTAAGAATATTACGTGTGTGCGTGTGTGTGCACCCGTGCTCGAGCTCGTGTATTATAACAGAGAGAAACTACTGCCGCCGCCGCCGACGACGACGACATGTATTGTTCGGATTCGAATAAATAATAATCGTAAGAAAAAAAACAAAAAATCATCGAAGATGGCTCCGACCGAGAAGAATAAAAATAATAAAACAACGACGAGGAATTCACCACAATCGATCGATCGTCGTTGCGCGCGCGCACATGGCGCCTTAATTACATTTACGTTTTCGGCGGCGGCAATGACTTTATTAGTAGTAGCTGGCGCGTTTTCCCGCTGCCCGCGCGTCTTATTTTACCACCGCGATGGTACCTGCGATAAAATATTAAATACTTATGCGTACGTCGTACAACAATACAACTCGCGTGTAATATATATATAAAGATGTGTCGGTGCGTGCGTGCGTGTACACGTTTGCGCGTGTGTGTACTTGTATATTATAAAAGACCGTGAAACGTATATATTATATTATTATACGCGTAAAGTATAGAGGTACAATAACGTATAGAGGTAGTGTCGTCCACCCTCGCGCTACGGAACGCATATACACACCTCTATTGTGCTCGGATCTGCTGAAAAAAAAAAAAAAAAGGAAAAAAAAGGAACGCTGACACGGTTTCAGACAAACGCCTCTGAAAACTGTTTTTGTACAGATTATAACATGCACGCTCATTTATTATATTATTATTATTATTATTATTATTATTATTATTATTCTATTCACGTACATTTTATCTTTATCTCTACATCGCAGCCCTGTACAATGTCCGTCTGTCCGCAGGTAGTACGGGCGCAGCTCGGCCGACAGCACCGCGGTGACATTGTGTGTATGGCCGTTAAACAGCCAGCGGCGTTAGGCCGTTCGGGTCCTCGTCCGCACCACCGCCAGCACCTGCGTCATCGCCGTCGTGGTGACCGTCGGTATGCCTGACTGCAAGGAAACGAGCATGCTGTACCCGAACCCGTTCGACTACTCGGTCGGCCTGTCCCTGGTCGGCCAGTTCCCGCTGTCCGCCGCGGCCGCACCCCCGCCGCCGCCCGACGCCAGGGGGTCGTGCATATGGAACCCCAGCCTCATACCGCCGGCCACGTCCAGCCCGTCCACGTCCACCATGGGCGCTTTCCACCAGCCGATACCGCACAGGTAATAACCGACGATAACATAATATTATATTTTAATAGCAACAGCCATTCACCGCAATACGTGGACGTATTATGTCATGTACACGCGTAAAAGGTCAGCTTAGGACCGTGCACTTTTTTTAAATAAGAGCACAGGACGCGCCTCTAATAATTATCTTTTTTTCTGCTTACTAAAAACAACAAAATAATTAATGTATCAATGTTTTAAACACACAAATAAAATATTTATACACAACCAATTTTTTATATAACACTACGTTTTATTGAATTAAAAGCGGTTTACAGTAATAATGAGGAAAATCTGGGCTTGAAAAAACGGGACAAAATGCCTCCCGTATAACTTTCGTCGGGACGTACGGTCAGCGATTGGTCACCCTTATTTTTAGTGAGGTTGGATCTACACATGCGTGTACGATCTTGTCTTATTAGTATGATTAGAAAAACATTTTTCAACGAGTGGTCAGGTGTTGCACTGCAATATAACCATACAGTTCTGCGACAATTTACCTCTTCACAAATAAAATAAAAACCACTAGAACGTTTTGTGCCGATATTGTACGTACATAGCCATATTTTGTATTTGAATGCGAATTTCCTGTATTCTCGTAGTAACTGTAAACTTTTGTATAGTTGATCATGGCCAAATTATAGGAAAAACGGTCTGAGAACGTACTACTTTTTTATTCTTTGCCAATTGTTCATTCATCGCGTCGAGTAAATCGCAGCGACTATACTTACAACGGAAAAACTGTTGTGACGTGAATATAATTTAATGTGAAAACGCGTTTTTCGGCCACCGTCCGTAATAAGATCTGCGGTACAACAAAAAGTTAGCAAACAATTAAGTTGGCGATAAAAGCATTTACCCGATGTTGTATATTCGATAAATTGCTCAGATTTCAAAAATCACGCGCGTTCAAACATTTAAACGACGTTTACGCACGAGCCTTTATAGTTTCACGTCTATGTGTTTGTTTCATTCGCTGATCGTTGTACAGCGTTAAGTTTCTAAAAAAGTTTAGTAAAATATTTAGTACACGAATATCGGAAAACTGATTTTATCTCGAGTCGGTATAATGTCGAGGCATCTGTCTAGACACTCATCGTCGTGTTTTGCGGTCTCTGTCGAAAGTGTTTTACCCACTTAAATCGACTACGTGTTATCAATTCGCAATCTGTGAAGCGGGCGTTTCGGGTTTCCTCGACTACACGTCGCGGGTGTATAGATTTCTTACGGTACAAAAATCCATACACGTGCGTCGAGGTGCTGCGTATACCGTTTGTGTTTCACACAGGTACAGAAAAATCGTAACAATAATACACAGAGATGATGACAGCGTCAAAAAATTACCGCGTCGTTGTACATTATGGAGTGCTGACGCGATGTATAACGTTATTATAATTCAATCTTATTGAAACCCACGTCGAATAGCCGTGTTCGAGCAGCGATGTGCGTGCACAATGTTGCGTACACTTTTAGCCCGTGAAACGCAATCCGTCATTCTCTGTACGGGCGAAACGGGGGAGAAACCTAAATTGCGATTGACGCGTGCGAAACCGTTTTTTCGCATCACAATGATCTCTTCGGAATAAATAATACTGTTCGGTCGGCTCGAGTCGTCCGTGAAACGCGACTCTGGCGAAAAACGCGCGCACGCACTACAAAACGACCGCCGTCGTTTATACGTGGAAAAAAAAGAGGAAAGAAGAGGAGAGGGTGCCGTGAAATGCTGATCGAGACGGAATCGTAAACGGTTCCCATACACTTCGGATATACCCACGTGTGTAACATTACAAAAATAAAACATTTGTACCGAGAACGGCGAGGAGTGGATGAAAAAAATCTAAAAGAAAAAAAAACCGAAGCGATAAATGATGTGTACACAATATAATATTATACGCGTACGTACAATATTACTGTATGCTGTGCGTGAACCCTTCGTCATCGGCTTATCGAGATTAGTACGTTTCGCGATCGAAACTTTTCACACAATGCTGTGGCGGAAATAATGTCATTTAGAGAAGGCCCTTTCGCGAGTCAAAACATTTTATTTTTTTATTTTAGAGATCCGAATTAAACAAAATAACATCAAAACGTATAACTGCTTACGTCTTACATTTTTGTGTAAAATTATCATAATATACTCTGTGTTTCTGGCTGTCAAACAATAAGAAATAAAACAAGGGTTTTAATTTTTTGTCTCGCTAGAAATTTAAGAAATGCCATTCTAAAGAAAAAAAAAACGATGAATCAAATTTATTCGATCGTAAATTCGATGAGTGTTCATTAATTATTCAACTTCACCAATACTATCCGGTGATTAGAGTTCCAATGCTCATGGGCACAGGCCATTAACGGTGGTGCGATCTTGCACCCCGAACACCTTCGATATTGTAGCGCTGCAGGGCACGAACGGGCGACGACATAATACTATGTCTGCCGACGGGTTTCGTGCAGAGGTATGTCTCTGGTTTCCTCCCCCCTCACCACCCTTATATTTTCTAATATAATATTTTTCGTCCATCTCTCGAAAAGGGTTTAAAACAAATTAACACGCGCGTACCTGCAGCACAAACACGCGTGCGCTCGTTCTGTACACGCGGCACACATATTATACATTTATCATCATCGCGTACACATAGTGTGTTTTGCGCCGTTGCAGTCGCGTCCCCCGGTGTCCCCCGCGTACACGCTGCAAAAGGACGTGCTACGTATGCCAGTGCGTGCACTCGGCAAAGCGTACAATGTGTATATGCATTTCAAAAGAATTCACGCCTCTGCGGGTAAGACACGGGGCAGGAATGTTGTCGCTGCGTACAATCACATGTACCCGTCGTACAAAACACACACACACATTGTACGGAGACCGGTGGTGGACCGGTAATGGAATTTGTTGTAAAAAGTAAAAAAAAAAAAAAATAATAACAATAATAGTTGTACACGGTGACAATAATAATATCGTCGAACTCGCACGCAAGCACTTGCGCGGGTATACCGCATATGTGGGACAAAAGACGGTATTACGGAGAAGTTGGGAAAAAACGCAATACCCACGGGGTACTTGCGGTCGGGGACAACGCGGTATTGCTGCAGCGAGCATATTTCGAATGCGCGTACGAAATCGATCTCGTTGCAGTGCGCGCGGGCACGACGTTTATTACATCATTTTTTTCACATCTCTCGTGTATTTGGCAAGCGTGTGTGTGTTTTTTACGCGAATTCTCGGCGACTTGGGAAAAACGCGCGGATAAACTGCGTTATGCGCTGAACGGTTAAAAACGGTAATTATTGTTATTATTATTTGCGCGACGATAATAATTTTCATCGCGTAGACGGTCGCCGCCGCGGGATCGAGAATCTTACCACGGGTACTGTGTACGAATAACGTCGTGGTAATTAAACAATACAAACATAACGTACAACGGTGAAGTCTTGTTTATGTGCGTCTGCGGTCTAAGAACCTATATAGTGACGGCCAGGGCTGATGAAAAATAACTCATCTATGTATATGAGCATTATATTATATTGTTACGCGGGGTCCATGGACGTCGGCGCAGGCCCGTATTGTCACAAAAAATAATTGGCTGCTGTAAACACTTGTACTTTATATGCTCCGGTCGACTTGTCGAAAACGAAATGTTTCTCTGGTCCCATGTATTGCTATCACATATTATAACTGCAGCTCTGTACGTGCATAAATAGTTTGTATAATTCGAAAGAGGAAAATCACAACTCACAGCTAATCAATGTTATCCTTATACATTTTGGAATTAAATTGTGGACGGCTAAAACGATTAGCCACGTATCATTATTATTATTAATTTTTATGACAGTATTTTTTTAGCCTTAATTTTTTTTAAAACCTGCTAAACCCTCTCTCGCGGATCGAACGATAAGAATTTGCAGAGGTATATATTCGCTGATAAGCGGACGATATATGAGTATATATATAATGTGTATATGTTTTGCTGCTGTACACAGAAAGGTCCATTGTTGTGTCTCTTCTATTATCGCCTCTATGTCGTATAATATAATACTATACACAGCGGGTCTCATTGACCTTCCCGCGCAAATTTCCACCTCGATGAGTTTTTCGCCATCATTGTTGTATTTTTGCGACTAACAATAATACAATCACATCTATACCTGTACACAGGTAGCCATACAAACATCTCCGTGGGCGCACAAGGTATTATGTAAAGACATTAATGTATTAAGGAGGCGGCGCTAGATGAGGAGATTGCAGTCTATGCGTGTGTGACTGTCATACGTGAAATGTAGACACATACTATTATCTGGTCTAATGTATATCGATTGATCTAAAGTGACTCCGATTTACGGCTATCGCAGAATTCGTAACAGTCGTGAAGTCGAACGATGCATCGAAATTGGAATTCCTATAAAATGTGCGTTCGAGATCGACGCATTCTCACATTATGACTGTTTTTGACTCGAGAATAAACAAAAAATGATGTAAATCAATTTTTCAATTAAATATTGATAGGGTTTAGCGGGATGGGGATGGCATACGAAGAATACGGGTAAATCAATCTCAATTGAGATTACTTAAGTAGACTTCACGGTTATTTCAATTCCCATGGATTAGGTCGGCACTATGAATAATCGGTAAGTCTAAAATAATATTTTGCAATGCAGTGACCTGCAGTGATGGACTTCATCGAATGCGGCAAATCACGGTACCCAATGCCTTTAATACGGACACGATTGACGTATTTCATTCGATGGTAGTGACTCGGATTAAGGTACCGTATAGAGTTTTCTCCACGATTTCTGTAGCAAAAATATTCGACGCCTCATAAAAAAAACCATATTCAATCACTACAATCCGAAATATTAATATAAATTATAAGCGGAAAAATATATAACTTTTGCTGCAAGTTGAACACGTATTCTCTATAAAGCTATACATGTATAGGTCCTGCTGCAGCAATAACAGTTCCCAAGATCCCGCGAGGCCATTAACCCGTCCACGCGTGTCCCTGAGGCGCGCGTCAAGTCAATATAATTTCGTTCGTAGGTCCGTCTGAAGTCCGTACACTCAACGATATAATATTATTCACAACGTATACGTATACTGCACATGTATATATTATGTAGGCAAAGACATCATCAGCACGGTTGTATTACATGTACGTACTTACTCGGTGCAAGCTGATACACGCGCGCATGCGCGCCAATGCTTTTCGCCAATTGTAGTTAATAATTGTTGTATGTATAATACAACGGCGGACAAAAGACAAAAATCACGGGGTCACCGCCACCGTCGCCACCGCTAAGTCTTTATTAATTTCAATTACTAAATGAATACCCAATTGAACGTAATGAGGATGTTATATACATATATGTGCACGCACTACTTCTGTCTTCTGTGTTATATTGTACAATAGCGCCATCGGGATTCATATGGCAGCGCTGAAAATGTAAAAATAAGCACTAAAAAAATAAGTAAAATCTATTGAAACTATTCGACGGCGATTATTGATAAACTGTTATTCATATTCAACAATAATATTGTAAAACACGCACGTCCTATTAAATCATATTACATTACATTGTATTATTTCACGAGGTTTATGTTCTACGATTTAATATACCGTTTAGAAATAACAATTTATACTTACGTTCAATGTTTATAAAAATAACGCAATATGCCCTATTGCTAAAGTTCCCTATAGAGTGACGAATTCCGTAAAATATAGGTAACATTCAAAAATCATATTACAATTATTCTGAGTACAGCTATACTTATAAGCTATATTACTTAAATATATATATATATAAGACAAGTGTACTATTTAGTGTTTTATGATATACGTTCAGCACGGATACGCACATCCTATAGATCCTGAACTTAACGGGCAATAAATTCAATATTTACAATGTATGCATATATGACGCGCGATCGTTATACTATTATTATCTTACCACGTGCGTGCGTGCCCGGAGTTCACCGAGGTTTCCGGAACACCGTGGCCAGGTTTGTTTTCTTTATGCGATTTAGTTTTTGTTTTAAACGATTAATCGAAATTTCCACCATCGGCACGCCGCTGCGGTGTGTTTGGCGGCTGTCCTCACTGCTGTTGGTAGAGCGGAAAATAGGCGGTCCGACCGAATATTATACCGTCAATATGATATAGTCTCCCCGAAAAAAAAAAAAAATAATAAAAATAAAACAAAAAAGCGGTCGTTGTAACTATATAATATTATACTACTCCGGTCGTGAGTGGTGAGGGAGTGAGCGAGAGAGCGATAGAGAGGGTGAGGGACGGATAAAAAACCAGTTTGTTTTAACTATGCCGTTTTATCCAGCCGAAAACTTCGAAAAACATAATTACTTATTTCTCCTCCGCCGCCGCCGCCGCCGGTATTGTAGCGGCGGCATTATAAATGCGTGCACGCCTCACAATCGAGCCGGCTCGAGAAACGCGTTAAATCACGGCCCTAAACACAAACGGCTAATCCGCACCGGAGGCCAATTTCGAAATAAATAAAGTCATAAAAACGATATATATATATACATATATATATGCATGTGCGCGGAAAAAAACTAGTTTCCATCTCACACACACACACACGCACGCGCACACACACTCAGGAACTGAGGTCCGCGCAGACGGACGGAGCGGATAAGAAGAGAGAACCGGATTCGGCTAATTGGCTCGTTTATAATGAAACCAATGCGCGTCATATACGCCGTTTTGCGGACCGCGTTGTCGAAAATACCAACAGACAAAAAAAAAAACCGTACGTGAAACATATTATCGAAAAAAACGACGATGACAACACGACGACGACGACGAGTATGAAGAATAAAAAATATGTCATAGTGTACCATTATTATATTGTTATAAGCACGTGGGTGCATTTACACAAATAATATCCTAACCGTTTTCTATATTATAATTTTCGTCTCGCTCGGAGGTAATAATTATGTTTCTAACGATCCCCCGCGCGACCGATGGCATTTTTTGTCCAATTTTCACTTCTGATAACACACGCGCACACGTCTTGTTTTCGTCGTCGTCGTAATAATAATAATAATAATATCATACCCTAATTTACCTGCACCGGCTGTCCGTCTTTCGCTCC
This sequence comes from Periphyllus acericola, assembly GCA_949715065.1. NCBI lineage: Eukaryota > Metazoa > Arthropoda > Insecta > Hemiptera > Aphididae > Periphyllus > Periphyllus acericola. Next base: position 4,993,783 of record OX454272.1, read on the forward strand.
TCTTGGCCCCGTCCGTAATTGGCCAACAGCGTCCGTAAACACACATGTGCATTTAATTGGGCTCTCCGCCGGGAGAATACATACATCATGGATTGATGAAATATTATTTATTGTTGTCTGACCACGCCCACTCGGTATACATTTCGACACGTAATGTGCCCTTGACGGCGGTGGTGAGAAATCTCTGACGAATTAATAACCCACGGCGGAGCGGCTGTAATGTATATACGCGTATACAACACAGTAATATATAGTCGTTGTCGGGTGTCGGAACGCGCGAAACCCGATAATGATCGTCGTCGCAGACTCTTAGTCATCGTCGCCGTCGTCGAACACAATTTATTAGGGTGTTTCGGGGTTTCTCGGGTCTTGTTGTTTTTCTTCTCACCAGAAAACAACTCTAACTAACTCTATTCCGATCGTTGCACTACGTATTGCATTGAACTGCAGTCTGCCAGACGTCGACATTCGTAGTGTTCAATTAAGAACAAGTCCGAAACGTCGCGGCGTCGTCGCGGTGTATTCATTTCTACACAGTTACATACATAATAAACAATAATATTATAATATAATAACCGCGACCGTTCCTGTTTGCGTATCACGTGATGCGTCGAATCGATGTCACTGGATTTTGTAACGCCGTGGCCAGTGGTGGTAGCTTGTGCGGGGACGCGGTCGTGGTCTTTGCAGCAATCGGTTTATAAAGTCTTTCCGCCCGATGAATCTACGCCACTCGAGCATTCCATCGTGTCCTGTCGTCCGAAAGGGGAAAAAAACTAACAGAAACAATAATAGTAATAATAATAAGCTTGCTAATAGGTCTTTGTGTATTGTCCGTCCGTGAAAAAACACATCCACATGTATGTATAATGTACCTATATATATATATATAGAAAAATAATAAATAAATAAACGGGTTCCAAATAAGAACTGAAACACGAGCTAAATGCTATTATGGGGTTTGACAGATTTATTAGGAACCAGTTTCATGCGCTTATCTGACGACCAAAACCTGAAGTCTTTTTTTTTTTTCTTTATTTTTTTTTTTTTTATTTTTTTTAACGGCCGTTTTGTGGCGGAAAGCTCAATCAAAATAATACGCGATGGACGAGCGGGGGACGTCGACGAGAGGGGAGATAAAAAATATAATATACACTAATCAGTAATTGAAACAAATTATGCGATATTTATACTACTCTCCCGCCGTTTTCATTATCCATATTAAAACATATTTTATGGACAACCGCAGTCGTTTTTATACGAACGTGTATAATATATTATGATCGTACCCGGACGGCGGATAAGTGATCGACAGTACGTACGATCACATATTTACGCGCGGGCTGCACAATCTACGCGAGTTCGATCGACGCAAAATATTAATAATGTTTCATCGTACACCCATTGATGCACTGGCATAAACGATCGTATTCGAATTGTTCACATAAAAACCCTCATGTGGCTGTATATATTATTTTCGTTATAATATCATTCACGCAACACTTTGGACTGTATCGCGTGTTATAATAAGAGGTGTTCGTAGGCGTATTTGTACATTAAACGAGCACATCATTAACCGTGTAATCGTTGAAGTAACGAAGAACGTACCACGTCCGCCGCGTGCACTAGACATTATTGGGCAGTATATTATAACGTGCACAATATTGTTGCAGCGCGTACCGAGGCTTCAGTCGCGATTGTGCACGCGCATTTGTCCGTGCTCAGGTATGCGTGCGTACATGCATCGCAGCATAGGAACATAATGTATTTATATACGTTGCATTATATGGCCGTGGACTGCAGTACGACGAATAGAATATAATAATATAATACAATGTACACAACACCGCGATTGCCCTCGTGGTCCGGCCCCTGTTCTGTGGCGCAGCGCCGCGATTACTTCAGGTATTAAAACGATTATTGCTCGACCGGAATCCTTTTCACGAGAAATACCCCGAAAATCGTTGTTGAAGACATTTAGTCAAGGATGAAAACGTGCGGGGGAGGGAAAGGGGAGAAAAAGAACCGGTACGTAAGCCATCACGCAGCACATGCCTTTTGTGCGTTCTATTGTGTATAATTTTTTTTTCTCTCTACCTACTTGTCGTGGGCACGCCGTCATGCCGTCGTCGTCGATCCCGTGGTGGCTGTGAACAATATAATAATAATAATAAGTAAGGTCCTCTCGGAATATTCTATTGTGCGACCCTACTACGTATATATCCTTGGATAAGGGATGATTTATACGGGCCGCCACAGTCACTATAACAATATATATTTATATACATATACGAGTATGTATATACATACACACACAAAACGCATTCGATCTGGTGCACAGACACGTGCTATGAGTGCAAAATATCTCCGCGGGCTTCACTAACTACATGGACGCATATTATAATATTATGTGCATTTAAGCATCGTGGTCTTGTACGAAGACAGCTCGCCGAATCAACACGTGACGGTCACATACGTCGTGATACGGAGAAAGATGTTTAGAAAATCGAATTATAAGAACCTACTGATTATAATATATCTGTATATACGTGAATGTATATATATATTTATATTAAATGCGTGTGTATAATAATAGTATGTGTTGTGTAAAGGCGGCGGTGGCCGTGAGAGAGCGGTTAGTAAATCAATGGAAGCGACGAAGCGCGAGAGGTATATAATATAATAAGGCTTGTGGAATGGCTGCGGCGGCGGCGGCGGTGGCGGATAAGAAATATATTGTAGCTGTATAATATATATAAATAACAAGAGTAAGATGAAGAAATGGTGGTGTGCCAGAGAGAGAGAGAAAGAGTCACTACATATATATATATATATACGTATGTGTATATACAGAGTACGTCGCTGCAGCAGTCGGTTCAGAGAGAGAGAGAGAAAGAGTCACTACATATATATATATATATATACGTATGTGTATATACAGAGTACGTCGCTGCAGCAGTCGGTTCAGAGAGAGAGAGAGAGAGATGTGTAGCGGTGGGAGAAGAACAAAACTCACACAGAATCGCCGTCCGATCTCTTATATTATTATTACACACAAACACATTCTATGTATGTACGTATGTATGTATGTATGCATCATGTACGTGCGTATGTATATATACGTATATAGTGGTCGTCGTAGTCGTCAGCAGCAGTTGAATGCCAACAAGACCAGTAATATACAAGGGGGAAATGACTGGATAGAAGTATACAGCAGAAGAGAAAAAAACCGTACGCACACACAGACGACTTTATATAATAAATAACAACTGAATCTGGTTCCGGGCACAATCGTGGGGATTTATATTATTTACATATAATAACGTACAAGGCGCACGTGAACGACACACGCACACACACGCACACACGCACACTCTGACACACTCTTTTCTCGTCCTGCTCGCAACGCTGTCATCATCGTCGTCGTCGTCCTTCGAGCTCAGGACTCGCACATCTTCGTATAATATAAACATTTATCGTATGTACAGACAATGTGACTACCACAACTATTTCTACTACTAATATATATATATATATATATATATATATTGTATTCCAGGAATGGGCAAACTATACGGTTTGTGACTCCTCTCTGTCTCTCTCTCCGCTAACTAGCCGTTGGACAATTAATAGAAACCACTGAAAAATTGATATTATTGATCTTGAGGTCTTGGTATTTTTTCGCCGTTTATTGTGAAATTACTGCCATACCATTATTTGAACATGGCTTTGATAGAATAATAACGCAATTTCCTACAGAGCGTTTATTAAAAGATGCGCTCAAGTTGAAATGAAATGAATAGCAACCAAAAATAGTACTGGCACAGTGGCACTATAAACATAATGGATAATCACAAATTTCTTATGAAAAAAAAAATGTTATATATTATGTAGATTATGCTTTTTGGGTGGATGTTAAGAAATGTGCTCAACCCGGATGTGTACTCAAATCACCCGTGAACTTCTAACGAAAATCAATCGTTTAGTATTCCCGTTGCGTGCTAACACTCTCTTGTATGGTATAGTAGGTGAAGTGGAACCATTTGTGATTATGTAATAACTAATAATGATTGTAATAAATACAATAAATAAATGACGATCGTCGTCTTTCTGTGCCGCGTCGATAAAAATTACATAAAAACACAATTACAATATTATAACATTATTCTTTCTTCCGCGTACGCGATGTCCGTCTATAGCGCATGAAATAAATTAAATCGCCGCCACCATATTACCAAATTATCTGATCCGATTAAAAAAAAAATATTTATGATAAAACATTTTTTCGTTTGTATAATGCGTATGGTACAATAAAGTATGTACGTGTAAGGTACACACACATTAAAATATGATGTCGTCATAATATTATGTTATCATGGTCCTCAAACGAAACTGGTTTTCGCGCGTAATTAAATATCGTTTACCGCACTGCGACCGCAACACCGCCACGGTCACAGACTGTAATTTACGAAAACGCTAAATAATATCGCGTACGTTTTGGCTAGACGGACCGGAGGATTAGAGCGTGTTAACTGTAAAGAACGACTTCATTTATTACACATCGTGCACACACGCATTATGTGTACAGTTGGTGGACGTCTAGCCCGCTGCAGAGGTGCAGAGAAGTGTCGTGCGTATCGTAACGGAGTCGTCGTACGTAATGTGTGTGTGTGTGTATATTACCTATTCAGACAGACACATATTTTCCGTGTGTAGTATCGTCTTTTAAACATGGTCGTTATACGCGAGCGCAAGACAATACTCAAGCTGATTTGAATGTTTCAATCACACGTTCGGAAGACAGACGAGAAAGAGCGCGTGAGAGAGTGGGGTGGGAGGACAAAAAACCAAACAAACACGAGAATTCACGCATATTATAATAGTAGGTAGGTAATAATTAGTTTAGGTGCAGGTAAACTTGTTGAAATATTATGTAAATTATCACGTCGTACGTATACATTATCGTCATTAGGTATTGCAGCTAAGAAAACATATATTTATACGTATACAGTGATTTACATAGAAATGCGCGTTTGTTATAACGGTGGCGGCGTTTGTCAAACGCCAGAGTAGTAGTTCCGTCGGAGGTGGACACGGTGTGTCTTTTAAAATACTGGAGCGTTTACAATTTCGTTACTTGCTTGTAATAATAATAATAATATACCTATAATAATATAATATTTACCTCTGCAGCCGTGACCGGATCGTCGTCTCCCCTACCTCAATTTTATAAAAGACCAACGGTAATGCAGTAATAATAATAATACACGTATTTTCGTACACACGGTGAATATCACGTCGTCTGCGTTCGTATAATTTATATATTTGAAAGTGCGTGCGTGCGTAAGTACGATGTTTCTACCGTTCTCTCTTTTGTTCCTCCCACCGCAACCAATTCTGAGCTGATGACGATGTCTCTGATCCGCTTTACAACAATGGACCGTATTATATGTACACAATACGTATATACATATACAAAAACATACGATTACACAAGTTTGTTTATGTATATTATGTATGTTATATGTAGTGCGGCAAGAGCGTTAATTAAGACGTGTCACGTAGAATACCCTATCTCAGCACGCGTGCACACGAAGTTTAATTTATCAATATATAATAATATTATGTAAAACCATGTATAATCCTATGAGAATCAATTAAAAATGTACACGTACTACGAAATAGGTACGAGGGGGAGCTAGACGAGAAAAATGTACGCCTTTATTCCTCTACCACACGTCACTTATGGAGGAATCGACAATAGTGTGTATAATGTGTATCGTTTGGATTGTTTAGAAGAACTGATCTAGAAATCTGAATTACATCGATACATTAGTTGCTATCTATCGAAACATAGAAGGGTATATTGTACGAATTCCACAACAAGGATAAACTTATTTTTCATAAAACAATAGGTTTTTATAAAATCATAATATCATAATGTGTTTGCAAAGTTATATGTAATAATTTAATATTATTTATTGATAATTATAATTATATAAACACATTTTCAAACACTTTAAACATTGTTGTCAGATCGGTACTACACATAATGTATATATTATGATTATTTATTTTTTTTGGCAGTTTCTCTTTCCAGTAAACTTCATCGTACATATTCGAAGATAATTAATCGTATCATTTACATATAGTAATTAATAAACATATTAAACATACAATTTTATAATTTAATTTTTATAATATACCGTTGCATTTAACATCATAATAATATATATCTGCACGCGCAATATCCAAAGACCGCCATCCGTCATTCGTCTACAAACTTAGGTAAAATATGTACATTGCACATAATATATGGTACAGACGTATACCATAAGTTCATAACATTCGTACGTATAAAGTACAACTGTGGCGGCTAGTACACACACACATACGAATGTACAAAAACTGCTATATATTATATACGACGGATATAATACGTCTTATTGTATGTGCGAGTATATACATGTATATGCACGTGTATACGTATAATATTTTATATATTATATTACTACGTTATCTAGTGACTTATGTGCTTCCATTATTCATCATCAACGTTGTTACACCGTCGCGCGCCACGTAGGAGTGGAGAATAATTGTATAATAATAATATATACCTATAAGTGTGTGAGTGTGTGTGTGAGTGCAGTGTTGACCCCGTATATGTGTGCGTACGTATATATGTATGTATTGTAAATTACGCCACCCGATGGAGTTGTGCTGCGTGCGCGGGCGATTTTTTTTTTCGTCGTCGTCGTATCCGCGCTGATATTCGCTGAGGAAAAAAATTGTATACCTATGTATGGACCATAAGCTTGTGTGCGTGCGCGTGTGTATGCATATATGTATGTGTGTGTGTGTGTGTGTGTGTATTATGTTATATTAAATATATTATATTATACGCGCACGCGGTGGTGGTACGGCTCGCGTGTACACGGCGGCATCGGTGATAAATTGCCTGGCCAGTTGTAAATCATTGTAGTCGCCGACTTTTTCTCCGTCCTTATATATTACGTATGTATACATATACACCGTATAATGCGTGTATGCACATGCGTGTACGTTGTGTACACGTACGATATAATAATAATAGTAATAATAATATACTCTTTAATTGGATCGATTCATCGACGATCGCGTCTCGATCATCACCGAGGCGATATTATTTTCTTCTCTTTATCACACGATTATTATTATAAATACGTACTTACAACGTACAGGGTCGTTGTAATCGTTCAACGTTTCGATAAACTTTCACGTCAGCCGCGTGTACAGATTTCGTTTTGGACGTCGCACCGCGTATAATATCGAAGCTTGTACCCGGCGCGTACGATATGAAAACGTATAATACTACATGCGCGATAAACGCGCGTGATTGTGCAAGTGACCTCGGCCGAACGAACAATATTTGAAAAACGCGCCACCTACGCCACCACCTCCCCACCGCGGAGTTCTTGTTTCGTGAAAACCGAGAGAAACGCGAGAGGTGAAAAAGAATTTAAATCCGTCCGACGACCCCGCGGTCGTGTGCCGGGCGGTGCTCGCCCGCGTGATGGAGGAGGCGGCCCGACGGCGCGCCACGAGGGGGGCGCGTCCATCGTGTGGTGGCAATACGGTCTGCGGCGACGCGGCCGCGTGTCGGGCCCGTCCCCTTTCCGCGGCCTTCATGAAGACATTACCTCTCTGCACGCGGCGTATGCATATACACAAGTGTATAAATAATACCTTTATATAATATACGCGGTGTGCAGCGTATACCTCCTAATCATCGATCGTCGTGAAAAAAAAAAAGAAACGAAATAAAGTCGTGACGCTGACCGCGCGCGCGGGTACCGGTGCACACACGTATGTGCTGCTAGCGTCGGTCGTGTGGTAAGGATGAGAAGGATAGTGGTACAGAGAAAGGATACGCGGACGCGTAGTAGGCATACGTGTTGATCGCATCGATCGTGTGGTAAGGATGCGAGAAGGATAGAGACAAAACGCACGCGCGCGGGCTGAGAACCGGTGCGCGGTATAATTGCACGTATGCACCGGCGTACGGTGATTGCGCCGAAAAGAAAATACCTGGACTTACCGAGTCCGGGGAGGGGGGAAGGATACTATGTGTGTGTGTGTGTGTGTGTGTGTGTGTGTGTGTAAAATAATATAGAGACGAACGGGAATCATCGCCAGTATAGTGGGAAAGGAAAGAAAAGGAATAACGATATCACGTATGTACTGTACATATATATATATATATAGTCGTCTCGCCGGTGCCGATCCTGTTTTCGATTGGTTCGTCTGTGTTGATAATTTCATTTTCTCCGCTCGTACACGCATTACAATATACGTCTACGCTCGCGTTGTATTATTATATTGTACGGTGCGCGCCGCAGTATCCGATAATACATTCGTATACGAGTTTGTACGTATACATTATATGTGTGTAAACACACAATGTCCGCATAATAAATACATAGGTGTATAGTAAATATATATGTACAAATTCAGTGCAAGTCGGAGACAGAGATAGAGAGCGAGAGCGATGGAGTGGGAGAGAGATAGAGTGGGAGAGAGAGAGAGAGAGACGTATTATAACGCGAGCTATATAGCTTCGTGACGTCACTAATACGCGTTGTCCGTCTCACTCCGTTCTCGTCGTCGTAGTCGTCGTCGCGCACTTGGGTGGTCCGTTGTAGCCGCGGTAACCGCGCGCACCGGCTTCAGTCGACGATTCGGTTTTGTGTTGCGATGTGCGCGTACCCGTCGTTCCCGTCCTGGTCGTCGCCGTCGCGTTCCGGCCGCGCGGTCGCCCGACACCGAATCACGTAGTTTCTCCTCGTCCCGAGTCAGCTCCGGAGACCGCTGGTCGTCGACGTGCCACGCGCGAGGCTGACCGCTGCCACCACGACGACGTGTTCACCAGCCGCTGCCATGCGTCGTCCGAAGGTTCGTATGCGTAGCCGGAAAGGATTGATACGATGTTTGAGCGTTTCCCCGCGGGCTCGACCGGAGCGATTTCGTTCTCGAGTTCGTGCGAACGAGTGATTTCCTTCGGCCCGCACGCTCCTGGAGAAAGGATATAAGTAGCAGCGCGTTCCAAGAGGTATTTTTTCGACCGTGCTTTCGGGTCGATCACGTCTCGCACGTCTCGTAGCTCACGTTCTTCCGGTTCGTTCGCCGACACCTGTTGCGTGCGACGGTTACACGTGTGTGTGTATACTTGTCCGTACAGACCATAGAGGGTCGTCGAATATTTAGATATCCGCGCGTACCGCTCGCAGCTTCGTGCTGTATACGAATTGCCGTTGTATTTTCGAGCACGCACCTGGAAGTTAAAACGCGACGTGTTCACTCGCAACCCAGTCATATTTAAATTACCTGTTTAGGATGATAAAATTCGTCTCCGTCCATACGAATAAAACAGACGATAACATTGTCGCGCGCGTTCCGTGATCCCTCAAATAATAATAGGTCTGGACGCTGTCCAACGACAATAGCGTTCCACTGTCAGAATCAATTGCGTCAAAACTAGTTAATTTTTACGTCGTCGGGAGTATAATGACAAAAATATCTTCTCGTTTCTCGCACTTTATCGGCTTTTTCGTGAGACTTGGCAGCAGCAGACAAGATTGTCACGTAGAATAAAATTAATAAATTAGACTAAAATAGTTCATCAGCAGTCATGTTATAATTAAAATAATAAAAGTGTTTGTAAGAAACCAATCAACAACGTCGAAACCAACCCCTGTTGTACATGTGTGTCACATTAGGCGTAATGTGTCTACCGACATTGTTTGTGTGTATGTGTATGTGTGTGTGTGTGTGTGTGTGTGAAGAAGGAACATTCATAACATAAAATATGTTGTTGAATGGTACACCTGATTTTTTTTTTATTGTTGAGTTCACACGGGGTATACACATTTTTATAAAGACTCAGCAAAAGGGAGTTTAAAAATATGTGGACGTCGAGAGAAAGAGAATGAAAGACTAAGAGACCGAAAGAGAGAACAAGTCTCAATACACCAGCAGGATAGAAGAGGGGAACAAAAAAAAAAAGGACGGCAAGAATTCAAAATTCAACGTCCTGCTGTTTGATTCTAAGAAATTCACGGCCAGTCGCATTCCATCACTGGCATTATAATCGAAATGTATGTTTATCTGTGATCTAACAAATTGAACACACGCCTAAACCGATCATGCGTCGGCCGTCCGGTGCTGATGCACCTTTACACACATATATATATGTTATGTATATAATATATTTTTATATAAAATATATATAAATATATACGTGTGTATTATCCTGAACCAGCACGCAACGAAGAAGCGATGAACGATTTTTTATATTTTTTCCCAGATTTTTTTGCTCTCTTGGTATTCGAAAACCCAGTTTCTTTTTTTCCGTCGTAGCCCGTTCGATTATTCAATTTACTATAGTACAATCATATTAATTAACATGTCTACGCTCGTCGTGGATACGGCCATAAACTATATTATATTATTAAATTGTTCACGGTACGGAGTGTTGCTTTAGCAGCGTATCGGTACGGAACAACGCCGGGCGAGAAGATAAAGACGGCCCCGCTTACTGGCCGAGAGGAGACAAATAAATAACACTGCGGGTTCGTATAATAATAATAATAATAATAATAAACAACGATTATCATTTTTATTATTATGCATCGTGTTTTTGAATAATATCATGCAGTTCCGAGCCTAGGTCCGTTGACCGTTTGCGCAAACCAGTCACGAACTCGGATTTATAATTGAAAGATTAAACCGGCGTCCGGGCTCTGCTCGTGAATTGAGCGATTATCATTTAAATTTGATTTTCGCTACGCGATAATATTATAATAACGACGATAAAAATCGCTGTATAATATTATAACTGCCAATATCTTATTGTATGTATATTATTAAAACGTGTTGCGGACCTGATAAAATGACAAATCATTAAATTAACGCCACCGCGAGGAATTAAGACGGAAGCTACTCCGTACACTGAGAGGTGTGTGTATGTGTGTCATCCTTTATGGTGTAATTAAAATGACAAAGCCATCTCCTCGAAGTTAAATTGAGTATAGTGCACACACACACACGATATATTGTTATAATATATACAAATATACCTAAATATATATAGTTGGCAACGTGTTCAACTACGGGGAATAGGCGTGAAAATAAATAAAATATTACGATGAAAAGGCTGTCCCGGAAATAGTTCACAGGATGCCAATTGTGTATACGCGCGCGCGCGTTTGTGGGTACGCTTGAATGTGTGTGTATTCTGGTATACTCTTCTATGGTACGCCGCCGACATCTGAAAATAGTGTCGTAAATCAACAGCTCACCGCCGCCGTGCACATGGCCAATCGTTAAAATAAGACTCTCTTTTCGAAAAGGACAACACTGTGACTTGTCCAGGAATTTTTACAGCGCCGCCGCCAGTGCTTCGATTCCCCCAGGTTGTCAGCCGACATGATTCGTTTAGCACCGAACACGTTCTTTGATATACAACAACTGCTGCTCTGCGGCTGCCGCTTCAGTCTACCGGTCAGGTTTCTCGTTTTGATTTTTTTTTCGACTAACCACCCGAGTTTAAAGAGCTGCTACGGTTACCGCCGCGAACGTTATCACCACATGCGACTTTTGCCAACCATCGCGCTAGCCGCTAGTATACGACTTTTTTTTGGGTTCACACGGAAATTGAACAGTGTTACAACAACAATAATTCGGTATAACATCTTCGGAATGAACATCCGGCCAACGACACAACAATACGTGAACATAGACGCAATAATACGTCTCGACGATCAAGACGATCGCGCGGTTACCATCGAGGGCAGGAATCAATTTTCAATATAATTTTTTCCACGTCATTTAAATCGACGAATATACCTACATACTTATTGAGGCGATTCGATCAATGTGTATCGATAAAATCCAGAACTATATGATGTCGTATAAATGAGTCGACTTTAAAGAAATACGTAAATGCCAAAGAAAAAATAACATGATCGAGTATAGACGGCTTATTATACGCGCAGTAGGTACCTTGTTAGTAATAAGTTATTACTTGCTCGTTAAGATGCGTGATTTTTGTTCGACCGCGCAATCGTGTTTCAATAAAAATCAATGTTTTCGTGTCGTTTAAAGTCTATGGCCTCATTTGAATCAGTATCCTTACTTTAAGATCATTTTTATGTTGTTTACCACTACACACGAACTGTCGTTCCGCGTGTTTGTGTACTTTTAATCTCGATAACTGGACTCGAGATTCCTTACATTATATTGTTCTAAAACAATGACGACAAACTTGCATTGTACGTATACGCGGGTAGGCGCATGGGATATTCATTGCGCGCACGTCGACCTACAATGTACATACGTTGTACGCGCAAACGGTTCTGCCGTACGAACTAATAAGTCGCTCAAACCGTTATCGAACGCGGCAAACAGGTGTGACAATTGGCAACAGTTTATTATTTGGCATCCGTAATGCGTCGGCTCTCGGTCTAATACGTGGACATTTAGCGCGTAGAAACGCGTGTGCGCCTCGGGCCTCCGATCGTACGTACTTTTGGCTCCGGCATTCAAAATATTATTAACATTTCAGTATACGTATCCCGCAGATATACGAATAGGCTCGTCGAACGCTATTTTAAATTTTTAAACAACTGTATACTGCAGCCGTCGTGATATTATACTCCTCTTCTCGAGACGCCTATACGCTCGTGTAGTATTAGGTATCATGTTTTATGGGGCCTGTGAAGTTTATGGCTTTATTTTGTGAGCTGTTTATACTCAACGGAAGTCGGCGGTATTCTATAACCAGCCCGCGACTGGTACACCAGCAATAATTTTTACTGATACACGATTTAACAATTATTCATGTAATGTATTTATAGCCATATGTGTTTTGCTTGTTTACAGCTTGGTCGGCAGTTGTGGTGTCGGAGGATCAGGTGACTTGGTGTCGCGGAGGGGGGCGGGTGGCGTCCTGCCGCCGCACCATCCGCACCCCCATCCTGCCGATTTCCCCCATCCGCTTCGCTTCAACTGTATGGATATCTGTTCGTCGTTCACGACAGTTGGTTCCCTAAGTAAGTGCAGCACAATATAATAGTAAATAATTATACATGATCACAGATTTATATCATAATAACTAGATATATATAGCCAACTCGATGTATAAAATCACGTACATGTAATAATTATACGATTCCTGTACCACCGTTTGTCACTTGGACTTTGTTTTAAAAATTCTCATAATTTTCGTAGCGTAATATTTACATTATCGGTAAACACGTAGAGTAATACTAGTAACATTGATCACTATTGCTATACTCGTAATAATTTTATCTAGTACAGCAGTAGTTGTACGGCTACCGGAATTATTGTTAAGAAGATATTCGGCTCAATAGTTATTACCTATAAATCTGTGTGTCTAGTAGAAAAACTTTAATTTTTTTTTTCATAAAATCGCACACACACACACACACACACACACATTAAAAAATATCGTGTAAATATATATATACGTGCTTAATGATTTCGCGTACTAATCAGACGTGTAACGAATATAGGTTCGGGACTATGTAGCCCGTTGGCACAGAGCTTTTCGCGCCAGGGAAAGAAACGGGCGTTGTCCGTGTCGCCGTCCCCGGACTTGGAACTCCATGGCCGCATCCGATCCTCGCCGAGTGCCCTATACTCGGCCGCCGCAGCGTACGGGGCTTCGTGTTCGAGAAGCTCCAGCACGTCCGGCTCCTACGGCCATCTGAATCCGCTGGCGTTCACCATGCAGCATCACCCGTCCGTCATATCGCCGCAGGTCCAACAGCTCCTGCGGTCCGCCAGCGGTCTGCACCTGCCGTGGCACAACGTCGCTTCGGTACCGTCCGCCGCGCACCACGCCTCGTACAACATGCACATGTTGCCGGTGCACCCGCAGGACACCTCGCAGGCAAGTCGTCGCTTCTGTCCGGGTTCTGAACCGATTCGAACCGAGTTATTTAATTGCCGTGCGTGCACGTTTATACAGATGTTGGCCAACGACATGTGCAAGCCCAAGCACGAGCGGTCCAAGTCAAAGTCGGGGTCGAGTTCGAAGAAGTCGTCTCAAAAGCTGTGCGAGGACTCCAAACAAAACTCACCGGAGTCGATAAGCGACCTCAAAGGGGAACCAGATTTCATCGAGACCAACTGTCACTGGAAACATTGCAACCTGGAATTCCAGACTCAGGCTGTACTCGTGCAGGTATGGTCGATACGCGATGGTACACGCGCTAATTATCTATTCCATTTCATAACAATAACGCGCTCACATATCGACAGCGCGTTCATTAAAATATATAATTGCCCGAAGCGATTTAATTATCTCCGTAACCCGTCGCCAACCGCACAACTACAATACCAGAATACTAATACGCCTACCGTCTTCCCATCGCGATGACTACAGTATATTACATTATATTCTTGTATTTTGCAGCACATAGTTAATGATCACATTCAGGCGAACAAAAAGTCGTTTGTATGCCAGTGGCAGGATTGTTCAAGAGACGAGAAGCCATTCAAAGCTCAATACATGCTTGTGGTACACATGCGGAGACATACTGGGGAGAAACCTCACAAATGCACGGTAATTGATTCATTTTTTGGTATTGTCCATATTATCACTGGAGGGTATGATGCGATAATATTATGCATCCCGCGATCTAACAGTTCGGACCTACGTTTGTCTACCGAGTTCTACTGAGGTTATTGTTTTGATACCAAATTATTGATTTCATAATCATGGTTTTGCATGGAAAATATAATCGCGAAATTAATTTTGAGGAAAAAAAATATTAATAATATTGAATAGTATTAACATTATTTGTGATATTTTACAGTTTGAAAATTGCACAAAGGCTTATTCAAGACTGGAGAACCTTAAAACTCATCTCAGATCTCATACTGGTGAAAAGCCCTACACTTGTGAACATCCTGGTTGCAGTAAGGCCTTCAGCAATGCTTCGGATAGAGCAAAACATCAAAACCGTACTCACTCCAGCGAGGTAATTACAACTATAAATTATTCACGTTACGCAGAAATGTTTAATTTGTTTAAAACCAATGCAAACCACTCGGAATTCCACTGCGTGTGTAATCGTGTACTTATAACTACCGAGTTTTCACGGGACAATATTATACATGTATAACTGTTTAAATTATACTAGCAAATAATATCGTATTGTCCGTGTTAAAGTTGGGTTTGTTAAAAATATGTCTACAAAGAATAAAAATTTAACATTTTCTAATATAATATCGCTTAATTTGTGTATGCAATCAGTATTGGGAATGGTTAATAGGTGAGAATAGGCTACGGGATATCGTTCGTAGAACATTACTAACAAACGTGTTATTATTATTAGAAACCGTACGTATGCAAAGCCCCGGGTTGTACGAAACGTTACACAGATCCCAGTTCCTTGCGTAAACACGTCAAGACAGTTCACGGAGCTGATTTCTACGCTCACAAACGACACAAAGGAAACGGTGATAATAGCCGTGGAGGCGGAAACAGTGGTGGCGGCGGTGGAGGAAGTGGTGGAGGCGGCGCAGGTGCTGACGATGCCTCGCCGTATAGAAGTGATGAAATGCCGATGAGTGCCAAAACCGTCAGCGTGTCTAGTCCAAGCATAAAATCCGAAGTACGTATTCTAAAAATAAATCGAGTTTTATGGTACTTGAATTTGATTTATTTACATTCCATACTTGTTTTCCGTAGGAAACGAATTCTCCTGGCCAACAACCCAGTCCCATGAGCGTGCCATACACCAACAGAATGTTTCACGACGAGCCGATTAGTGACAGTAATCATAGTGCTGACGCTTTGGACGATAATTGGATTGAAGACGGACAAGAAGCCGATGTGAGTCTATATCACTATACTCGTTCAATAAAAACAACGACCTTGGTTATTTTTTTCATAAGAGCAAGGCGATGATATTGATTCAATGTGTTTTCCCAATGTAGTTGTTTGATCTCATTCCGATGCAGTCCGATGTCGGTTGCATGGTGACATCAGCACCGATGGTCCGAAGAATGCGCCGGTTTGTGCCTCATGCCGGATTGAAGCACGCAGCCAGTGAATTATCGCCAATGCCAGACTTAAGTCCTGGCCACGGGAGCAATTCTGGTATCCAAGAATTGAACAAGCGACTTACCGACATGAAAATGGTGTCTAATCAAGAAACTATACGGAGAGAAAGTACCTTTAGTAATTATTGGAGCATGAAGTCTGACCACAGTCGCAGGAATAGTCAAGTAAGTTAAACTAGCTTGACACGAACTTGTTTGAACGTCGTAGATACTAAAGACTATTTTTTTGCAGGTACCTTCCGAGCACCATAGGTTAAGTAATGCCTCATCCCTATACGATCCAATTTCCGTGGATTATTCACCTAGTCAAGCAAACACAGCTATGGGACCGGATCTCGATGTAAGTGTACATGTTATAGAAAATCATCAACATTATTGATTACATGTTTTAAATGTAATACTCTATTGTTTCCCAGGCGTTTTCCGATAGCGGAGAATGTAGTAGACAGATGCCAGAAAGTGCCAAAATGTCTAGACCTCAAAACCACCAAACCGGAGGTGTACACCATCCAAATTCGAATATCACCCTTGACGAGGTAGGTGAAGGTGAATCGCTGGAAAGCAAAATGGTATTACCGGACGATTTTGACGACGTCATAAAAGATATGGTAAGTTTGAATGATTTACTCGCGTGATTTCCCGGCGACCATGATATATTATTTTCTAACGTTTACATTTTCCGACTTTCAGATAAGTGAAAAAATCGACAACTATGATCTCGGTGCATTTGATGCAGAAAATACAATCAACGAATTGACTGAATCCGCTTTAGAGCACATTCCCTCATTGGCTTCACCAATCATCCCCGACCACACTATCACGGCCGGCCTGGGAAGTCCTCAGGTATTGGCAACGCCTCCCCCCGCGGTGGTGGTGCCCCCACCTGGAAACGACAGGCCCAAGTTGATCAACAATCAACGTAACATGCGTAGCAACAGTCTACCCGTCAACTGGCAGGGACACGAGCAGCAGAGCCAAAGCCTACCGAGATCCACGTACCACACTCAGTTCCAAAACCAAAGATCGTACCAGGCCAGTGCAGCGATGCAATTCATGAACAACAACAACAACAACAACAACAACAACAACAACAATAGCAATAACAACAATAACTTGAACTGCACGCCGGCGGTGCAGCAGAGGCACAACGGCGGACGGTACTCGTACTCGTCGCATCAAGACTTTGTCAACTATAACCACAACTACGCCAACTTCAGACAGAACCACACGCAACAGTACCAGATGAAAAATAACAATCAACACTACCAACCCAACAGCAACGGTCAGTTCCACGATCACGGTAACAACGGTGGCAGCTATTACGGCAACCAGGACCCGGTGTACCAGAGATGTCAGAGAACCGGCAACAACGACGGGGCTGCCGGACAGACACCGGTGCACAGCAGTATGGCTTACAACAACTATTACGGTAACGGGTGCAACAACCAGCAGTGCAACCAGCAGCAGTGCGGTCAGCAACACGGTTATTATAACGGTTACCAAGGTAATAAGTTCGGCGGCGGCGGCAGCAGTAATTACTCGAGGCCGACCAACGTGAGCCACCAACAAGACCACCAGCAACAGTACTACATGGACCTGGACAGGAAACAGGAGAGCGAAGTGGCGGTGACGGGGCCGTTGGAAGACAACGCGTTCCGGCCGCCCCAAGTGACCCAAGAATTCGACGGTAGCAACAATATGGTGCTCAAAGACATGTCCACTTCGTTGAGCTCGTTGTATGACGAGAACACGTTTTTCCAAATGAACGCCGTGTTCTCCGAATCGTAGCGTCGTCGTTTTTTGTATTTCAAATAAATATATTTTTTAAAAAAAAAATAAATTAAAAACTATAGTTACCACTCGGTCTTAGTACGTTATATAAGTGCCCTCCACCGACCCCTCACGTTGAAGTGTTGATTGTAATATTGTATTTGTATTTTAATTTTTAATTTTTTTAATTTTTTTTACTGGTCATTAATAATAAATTGTCATTAAACTGAATTTATAAGTATATTTTTTGACGAAAAATACAATTATTTTTTATTGTTTTGAGTATTATTTCTATGTAAAAAAAAAATTTGTAAATCCGTTGGATTCGATTTATGTATATTGTATATTGAAAATGTTAAAATTCATAATTTTATTTATTCACATGTAAGTCTGTATTTAACTTAATATTTTTGTTATAAATGTGATCTTCATTTTAAGACTTATTTATTAATTAATTTATTTTTTTTGTTAAAATGAAATCATAACTTTCTGTATGTTTGATTAAGATAGTGTAATTTTTTTAATTAAAAATGTTATATTTAATACTATGTTTAGTGTTTGGAACTGAGAACCCTGATCAATAAAAAGTAATAATTGCTTGTATTACTTGTTGTGAAATCATGCCATAATATAAACAAGTTTCTATGAAATGATTTTAAAATAATTGTTACTGCATTATTTCAAGATAAAATAATTTTGACACTACAAACATAAGAGACATGGACCATAATTTATTGATATGCTAGTGAAAATATTTACTCTCATGGATTATTGCTCAGATTGTATATCGCTCAATCTATTAAAGGCTAAATTAGGTAGTAACCTTACCTTTGTTTAGAATTGATATAATTATAAAATTGAAATTTCACTAAAAGTTTTATGATACATATCATGTTGATATTCCTAATCTATAGGTTATATACTTCAATTTTGGTTATTTAAATAAAACTATAACTGTTTGTATGATTTTACATTAGAAAAAAAGGAAAATCATTTATTTAAAAGTAAATAACAATCTTTTATTTTCCAATAGAAGTACCGCAAGAGTCGGTCTATCATATTTCTTCCATTTTATACTGTTTAAAATTGAATCAAATAATTAGTATAATATACTGATAAAACCTGTAACAATCAAAAACACTGAATATCGTGCAAGTAAACCTGAGAAAATTATACATTTTTAATTGTATAATAAATAAATTTGCTACTAAAATATATTGTATGGAGAGAGAAAACTTATAACTCTCTCATCCCGGCTTACTACCTAGGACATCTACTCTCTTACTACACTATTCAGCGCTGAGTCTGATGGTGAAGTGTGAATGTGATTTATGTATTATAATTATATTTATTAAAGAATTAGATAACTCGTTCCTGTACCAGTTATTATCTATCACAAACTGATCGCCCGTTAAAATTTAACCTCGACTAACACACTTTGTTTTGTGTAACAAGAGTTGTATGTGCCTTAAGACACAGGCGAGTTGCAATAATAAAATTAAAAAATTCGTCAGAAACGAGAGACAGAATTCGATACTGTTACTAATAAAGTACATAAATAGGATAATAGTACGTGTATTTTACTTGTATCAAAACACGTAAGAGTTAATTTAGTGAATAGGAACAAAATTTTCTCAAAAAATATGTATAATTAAATTGATTAAATCGTCAATTGTTAAGGTAGAGAAAAATGTAGGAGAGCTGCTCATCATTGTTCTATGTATGGTGAAAGTACTGGCTATGTAAAAGTATAATAACTCAAAAAGTAGTGTCTTAGACCATTGAGAGCCGTGTTTACGAATTAACTTCAGGAAAAAAACATACTTGGCTGCGACACTATAAAATATTTGATATGTGGGCGAAATTGAAGAAAATGTATTCTTGCCAGTAATTTTCGATTGCTGTTCTATACTTGTATATCTACTAGAGAATTGACGAAAATATCGAATGGGTAGAAATTCCTTGGACAGTAGAACATCAAATAAAAATAGGACCATTCAAGACTGCTCCTCAAAATGTAGCTTTAGACAAACTCAGGTAAATTTTGATAAATTGTACAAACTGTAAAATGTTTATGGGCACCATAAAGAAAAAGAAAATAGGAGTATAATAACTAGGTAAAAAAATAATTATCAACAATTTTTGATAACACTTATGAATATAAGTATACTTATATTTATTTGTTGCGTTTTACAATCTGACGAAAAACTGCTAAGACTTATCGGCATGATCACTAAGTGTACATATTTATAGAATATTTTTCTTTTTACATTTGTAAGGTGTTTTTTCTATAAGGCTAATTAAAATAAAACGAAATGTATATATACCACTGGTGTGAGAAAAAGTTATCAAATTATGTACTGCCTAAATTGATTATTCCGGTGTACATACGGAAGACATTGGTGAAAAGACCAGCGAAATCGGCCAAATGGTTTTTTAAGATTTTGATGAAAATACTAATAAATACACTTTTTTGTATATTTTACACGTACATATAATACACCGATCTTTGATGGCCTGAATACTAAACGGATAATGAATACACGAAACTGCAATTCATATACAAAATGATTTAGATTATGATGATAAAATGTTCATGCCAGGAGACAATATCGGCCGGTAAATTAAGATTTTAAATTATTCTAGAAAAATTATAAATAATTTGTATTATTATTGATTATTATTTTTCAATGTAATGTTATTTGTAAAATATTGTTATAATAAACAACTACTCGTATATTGTTTCTAAGCCGCGGCGTTGTGAATAGGCAATTGTGATACATGCACGTACGCAAACATTTCTATACCCCATCGTAATGACATTGTATCTTATCATAAAAAATCTCTTCTTCTTCGCGTCCTGACGGATATCCCCATCCTGAAATTTTTACCTAAAATTCTAACCTACTAGTATTTGGTCCTTATCTACAACAACTATATTTCGTCGAGGACCATCATGTATCCGAACGTCGTTTATAATGTAGAAGATGTTAAATGGATATGACTCTTATGAGAAAGGAATGATTACGGCAGTGAAATTTCAGGATCGGAGTGGAGTGTATCATGAACCACCGATTCCAGTCGAAAATAAAACTGCCATAATATTGACCTAGAGCCAGGACCATTAGCAAGGAGGATGTGCTTTTTTAGGATCAACTCCCATCCACCTATGTCTTTTCCCCCTAGCCGCACGTCATACCCACATGATATGATTTAAAGGTATTAAAATCTTACGATTTTAGCTACAACCAAAAATATAAATTCGTTTTGAAAGATAATTATTACAACAGCTGTAATTGCGTAGCAATAAACCGCTCACGGGTTCTGCAACGTCACGCCGATGACGTATATTGGTACTCGGAAATGTCTGTAAAATATGTATACTGTGTTTGGGTACTATGTAAACAGTCATCATTACAAATAAAAATTATTAAATGAAACTTTCTCAGCCCGTAAACGCTACGCATGTGTTTCGTATAATGGCTGTACAACTCAATAACTACAAGAACTATTGGGCCATCAATTTCGTTTACGTCATTATAGTCATTACATATTCAATCAGCGAAGACCGGCTATAAACGGACTCGCTTCGCTTAATATTTATCGTGATAGGTAATTGGTAGTTGAAGAGTGACCAAATGTTTGATGATTTTTTTCGTTCTTTACATCGCCGTACACATTTACAATAAATGTAGATTTTAGACTAACGTCCACACGTACACGTTCATGTGTTACATGTATTACATGATAATGGCCAATAAAATTCTGTTCTAAGAATTGTTTATGTTTTTGTTTACAACTTTCAAATTGTCGAATAGGAAATTTTTTCACTGCATATTTTTTCCTCGGTCAAACCTGTTATAATAATATACGAACGCGGTCAATAAAGGGTTGCACTTTAAGTAGACTCGTATGTCATATATGGGTGGTGTACATACGCGCTTGAGTAATAAATTAGTCGCCGATACGGTCTTCGAACCGACTTGCGCACATCTGTACGTACTTATAAAGCCATATATATATTTTAATAATAATTAATATCTGTCTTCAGCCATCGGAGGATGTTTTGCATGCACACGTATGCTGTTTATGCTCGATCCATCGCCTGATGTCGTTGTTGTCGTTTGATTTTGTGAACATGATTCGGCAAAACCGCAAACTTGGACGGTAAACCTACGCACATTTATTCGTATAGGTCGTTTTTATTGCATCTCAGATGTTAGTTCAGTAGTAATGCGGTTGTATAAGAGTGATACATTAGGCTGGAATACGAGTTACGTTGGTAGTGATTGTTTGTGTTTCTGATAAAAATGTAAAAAAAAAAAAAATTACGTAAACAAAATATTATGTGCGTATAAGTGAATAATGTATTGTTTTTATACAATTTTCCACGTAGCTTTTTCATCTAGAAATATTACCTTTTTTATCTCACAGAGTCGTCCTTGCTACGTAATTGATTTTAAACACAGCGCCAACAAGGATAGTAAAATCAAAAGGGCGAGAATGTATACGATTAAAAAAAAAAATCTAAACTTTTAATTGGATTGTAATATATGCGAATAATAAAATAAACTATACGTTATGGCTAATTTACAATGATATTTTACACGCACTAAAATGCGATGCGCCAACATCCTGATGGTTGATCGACTCTAAAGATGACTGCTCCGATAGGATCATCTTCCAAGGAACGTAATTTGTTCTTACTGATTATAATTGTATGTTTCCGAGAGTAAGTTGTAACCCATATAATCGGACAGTCTTCATGTAGTTGAATTAATGGCGAAGACAGCTCATTGTTCGACTCTAAATTATTGTAAAATATAAATTGTAAAAATTAAATTTAAATTAAATAACTAAAATACTATAAGTATTAAAAAAATTAAAAATTAAATGTTATAATTAAAACGCATGTTACATATACCGTTAATTTTGTAACCACTTGGTATACGACATTGTTAAAAAATCAAAGACCTGAGTAAGAATTTAAAATGATTAATTAAGTATACAACAAACGCTCGGGGAAACATCAACTTGTGACGAACTACGTCCATAATGAAATAATTTTTTTTTTTTTATGTACCGCCATCCGAGCGATTGCCCAACAACACGAACGAACCGGTTCGATAGGAATCGTTCGCCTTCGCGTGGACGTTCACATCTAAAATCGTATCCGCGATTGTTTAGACCGAATCTACATTCGTTCGCGTTCGTTCTGAACGTAAAACCGTTAAAACATTTCTAACATTTTACTCGTTTGTACACTACACTCGACGAGTGTGGTATCCGTGTAAAAAAAAAAGAAAAATGTAAAATACATTTTTCACGAGTAAAATCATAAATCACACAAAACCCCAAACGCCGTGTATAATTGTGCCGGGTCAATAATAGTTCAACGGCGATCCAGTGATATTAATATTCATTTTATCATAACAATACCAGGCGAACTGGTCAGCTCTGTTTTAATAACACCCAGTGTGATTATAACAATGCGATGTGTACAAATTGAATAACTTCCGCCCGTGTTACGAACCGTAATAATAATATAATGCAAATTCTCTTGCATACCTATGTGCGTTGTGCGATTAACTGAAGCGTCATTTCATTAAATCAACATTAGGGAGCCGGTAAACGTATAATGATGATAATGTTATACCATTGCTCGTAGAAATGGATAAACGTCATCAATTAGCAAATCAAACACGTTCATCAAACAGACCATTATTACCATATGGTTAAGGCCACACACGGGAAAATCCAATGTTAGTCATCGATATCAATTGCACGCATGGTTAATGCTGCAAAGGACACACCGAAAACAGTGTCGTATTGTTTATTTTAGACAGTTTAAATGAGAGACTTTTGAAATATTGGTCAGATACAGTGTGATCTTGATGATAACAATGTTCGTCAGTCAATTTTCCATGTTGTCCGTCAAAAATAACATTGTGGTAATTGTACGTGCGTTCGTTTTCGAGGAAATGAAAACTATACACTGACCACCAGATATTGAAAAACACGTTGGAAATAATAATTATGTAAATTCATGTTTTTTCATTTTTAAATATAATTAATAATGAATTGAACGCAACACTATAATAATAATAATTGATGGCATGAAACATATTTTCTTCACATAAAAAGATGTTGACATCTACAAAAAATGCCATATCATTTAGTATCCAAATTTTCACGATGATTAAAATTGATATTATTTTTCTTATTATTTTTAATACCAATTTTCTTTTTTTTACAAAATTGGTATTTCTAGCTTTTTAATAAGACCAGTATAAACGACAAAAATGACGATATATTTTTCGTTGTAAGTATCGATATGTTATTTTAATTTTAAGTATTTTATAGAGCCATTTGGACGTATCCGTGCTAGTTGAATTTAATTTATTTAAGATTGATGTTTAGGCGAAATAATTATAAAAGCATAATAGAATAACAACATTAATCTATAACTATTAGTAGTATAACTAATACAAATGACGTAACATGTTTTTTTTTTGACGCATAAGAGTTAATTGAATGAAATTTAAATATAAAAGCAATTGTTTAAATTTATTCAAATAATTGATGGCATATAAGTTACTCGTTTTCATTGAATATATACTACGATTACAATAATTTTGACATGTTTTCTGTAAAGGATTTTCATCTCAGCTATTTTTTCCGGTATATTTTATTTAAATTGTATTCTATTTTTTATCTATGAAATGTTGTGGTAAATTTACCTTATTTCAAAAAATCTTATTTTTAAATATTAAAGGAAACCTTAAAAACCTGTTTTATACGTTTAGAATTTTTTTATTCACCATTCTTACAACAGCTGATATCCTAAAAATATTTCAGATATTCGTTATTTTGCAGATTGCAAGTACAAAATGTTAGGTAATTTTATATAGTACATATACAAGAAAACGCTCTTGCGTTAATAGGCTATAAGAAAATTAGACTTTTTACCTAAAATCGGAATTTTTAATATTATAATTTTTGAACAAAAAAAAATTGTATGAAAATTTAAAAATTAAACGTGTATGATGAATAAAATACGACAAATATTAGATATTTTAGGATACATTTACATTTAACGAAAACTTCTTCGTGGAATCCATACTTTTAAAATTTTAAAAGTACTTTTGGTCTTACTTTTGTATTAGATAAATATATACATTATACACTGAAGATTTACCGGACTTCGGCCTTCGGTGAATATTTAATCGCTAACAGCTAAGTTAAATTAAATACATGTGTATTACCTTCTAGTTTAGTGGGAGATTTATTAGGTATCAATAATTTTAGTTAGAATAATTTAACAAGAGTTAATTGTGGTTAGTATTACTAGTGATGATAAAAATCTTAAAATTAAGTGTTATAGTATTTTAAGTTGAGTTAAATAAATGATTACGTAATGAAAATGTAGTGTTATATTTATTTATTATTTGTTAACTGTAGTTAATATCACTTAGTATAATAGTTTAATCATAGAATTAAGTGCCATTATAAGCTCGATTAAATTTAATTAATATTTATTACCTAAGAATTAAGTGTACCTAAGATTGATTAAATAGTTGTTAAAACTATTGTTAAGATTGTTAAGAAGTATAATTAATCGTAGTATATATAAGTTAGCAATAGTTCAATACTATAATTAAATCTTACGATAGGCACACTGCTCAGAGAAAATAGTTTTTTGGGTTATTTCAGACTAAAAATTTCTTAAAATAATTTTCCATTTGATTTACTTTTAAACGTTGACCGTTAATTAGAGTGCCCGCTATTTAGAAGTATTAATGTATTTTTCCCATAACACTCGACGGGACCAAAGAAATTGACCGTTACATAGAGGTGACCGTTAACAGGAGTTTTACTGCAATAGACAATAACAAATACTTATTTAAAAGAGTATTGTTATTAAGTTTTAACATTTTTAATTTTTTATTTATTTCATAATTTGTATGCGTCATGAGTATAAATTACATACACACATCTCTAAGTTTTATTTTCGCATTATAAAAGTTAATTGGTTCTCGCCTGAACATTTTTTTTAAACAGCAAAACTTTGTGGTCGCTAGATCGGCAATTCCAGCTGCTGCAGGTAGTTAGGTAATAAAATGGACGTGTCTTATTTTCACAGTTTTATGGACTTATTATGATCTCTCAACAATATCATGATCCGGTGTCAATGACCGTGGTAATGGCGCGTCTTGGTTTTTCCACCGAACAAGATATTACTTCACAAAATGCAATTTACATACAAGTATCGTGTCTTGGCACGATCAAACATAGCATAAATATATATATATATACACGAGTATATATATAAACTACAAGCTTACGAACGTTGTGTGCATAATTTATTCGCGGTAACGCTATAATGGCGATCCCGTGCGAATTAACCGGCGAAAACCTTTAACGACTCGGCGCGCAGCCGATGTTTGCTTATCATCGTCCGTCGATCGCGAAATGTACTCGCCATAACGACAATATATACTTGGTTTAACAAAAATAATAATTTAAAATCACATATATATATATATATATATAAACGTATGCAAAACTGCAAAGTCGCACCAGGATAACTGGTTTTTTGACCTTAAAGGAACGAAGAAAAATTTCAAGGTTAATCGCCGAGGAGCATCTCAAGACATTTAATGGTGTGTATATGTGTATATAACACATAGGAATCGAAAATTCTTAAATAAAAAACTCGTATGGTTCACATAAAACACCGAGTTTTTGACGATACCGATTCACACGTCTCTGTGCATCCTCCGAAGAATATTCCTAGTGCCGCCGAGGATTATCTTGCACCAGCTAGCTACCGCGAAAGAAACGAAAATGAGCGCCAGCAAACTCTTCTTGGTAATATAAATACGTACAGTATACGATATAATATAAGCACGTGTGGCTCATCATGTCAGCGCGAACGAAAAAAATCGTTATTACAGACAATTTATTTTTAGAAAATAAGAATTAAATTATAATAATATAACAACAAAAATTACTGGCCCGACTCGGTAGATTTTTGGACTCTTATAGGTCAATTAAATTTATTCAATTATTTTTTGTAATTAAAATTTGAAATAATATATCGTTTTGAAAGATAATTATTGCCATATTATTTTGTGCACAATCACCAAACGTAATTTATTATTGAGGCATATTCATCTATATTTTAATGTAAATATGGATACACAAATTTTTTTTGTGTCAACTAAAACATTTGAAATTATTACCTACAATACTTTTTTGAGCACAAATACAGTATGCGTACTTAGTAAACCTATCTTCATTATTCGTTCGATATCGCTTTTTGAATACATTTGGAATTCAAAAGACGGCCTTTACAGGTGCTCACTCAGCGATTGTAACTTATTTAATTCCTTTTTTATTGGATCTTAATTTTTAAGGGGAATCACAAAATATAATATAACAATAAATGTAAGAAATATGTGTATACTCATCAAAATTATGATTAGTTTTCAATGTTTAAGTATTATAAACAAAGTTAAAATTAAAAATTTAGTCCAAATGGTTCAAAATATTAAATGACATAATACATTTTAAATTTTGTTTGAATTATTTTATGGATAATATGTTTCATATTTTACAAGATTATTAATGTACTTATATAATTGAATAAAATATATTTTATCGTTTTCAAAGATATCTTATTTCAAGCACTATAGAGCTATTTATACGATATCCGAAAGTGAGTCACATGAACTAATCAATGAAATGAAATAGAAAACATTTTAAGCTCGGAATCAATTTTGCTTCAATTTCCATAGTTTTCGGTCGACATCTTATATTGTATCTTTATTGTAACGATTATGCTAATACTTCAAATAAATTTTTGATTAAAACTTAAATGACATCATCATTATTCATGATACACATGTTGAAACGGAATGAGAGCACAAGTTATTCAATGCAATATTTAATAATTTTGTCTTACAGTATGTATTTATGGCGGCCACGTTAGCCTTGGCAACTGCTGCACCTTTCCTAGGTGGAGGTTACAGTGCTGGTTATGGCAGTGGATATGGTGGAGGATATGGAGGAGGATATGGAGGAGGATATGGAGGATATGGAAATAGCGGATACAACCGAGAAGGTTATGGTAGCTACGGAAGCTATGGTGTCGGAGTTGGAATCGGGTTCTCAGGAGGTAAGTGAAACTAAATTATGGTGCGTCCCGTACGTGTAATGTACTTCCTAACGTAAAAATTGATTTGTTTGCAGGTTATGGCAGTGGCTACGGTGGTAACGGTGGTTATGGAAACAGCTATGGTTCCAACTACGGTGGATACGGTTACGACAGGGGTTATGGCAATCAAGGAGGATATGGTGGACAACACGGTGGATACAACGGTGGTTACGGATACGGTTACTAATAATGATTGCTCATAAGTTATCTACGTTCATATTTTCTTGCCGGCACAATGTACCATTTTGTTGCTTCGGAAAACAATTGTTTTAAAACGCATCTCGTTGTGAGTTTGTGATACGCATTGTATATCCTTAGAACATTATATAGTAATTCAATTTTTTTTTGAAAGATTTTAATAAATTGAATTTTTTTTAACATTGACATGAAATATTTATTGAGAACTCATTACCCTAATAGAAAAATATGTCATGCTTTTACCTATACTTACAACCAATTTCAATAAACTTAAAAATGAATTACATATTTTAGTTGAGAGTTATCAATAGTATGATCAAGTATCTAATTATAAACTATCAGTTCGTGGCGCAAAAAAAATAAAAAAATATTGTAACTTAAAATATTGATTTACATAGTTTATACTATACTGACATTAGTATCCTTTAGATGGACTATATAATGCATATATATTAACTCTATACAAAAGGCGGAGAATAATTTTAACTTTATATAAGTCGAAATATGTAGAACATTACTTAGTGGATGTCCGCGGGAGCTTAAATGTCTCCAAAAGTTTCCATATCAAAAATATTTAATAATAATCAATAAAATATTCTAATATAATTTTTAAGTTTGCACAATGAAGATTATCGGTTGAGCATAAACATTTTTAACACTCGTAATATTCTTTCATAATTTTTATATGATCATTGAAATATCTTTTAAAATTTATTTTCTCTTCTTTTTTTTCTTCAATATCTGGGTAGCAGGGACATTAGGGGAAGGGGGTTAAGATAAATATAATATAAACTTCTCCACGAAGATTCAATATCGAGATAACCCCAGAAAAGTTACAAAATACATCTCTAAAGATGGTCACATGACAATTGTATAGTTTTATTTTTCGTAAACGTTTGGAAGAAACGATAAATGTCCTCGGATATAATAATAATAATAATAATAATATTTATTTTAAATAAATAAATATTTTAACACCCCAAAGGGTAAGAGTACAGTTATTGTATACTAAAAATATCGCTAAAATAACAAATGAGAAAAACATTAAATACAATTAAATCAAATTAAACATCAAGATTTAAATTATAAATACAATTTCTTAGCTTAGTACAAGAGTCGAAAAAAAAATCAAAATTATGAATTAAATTACATGATATTGGTAGACGGCACACCGGACTATTAGTAAAGAAATTATATTTAGAATGAGGAATAACAAAAGGTGGGTTATATCTTGAATTAAAAGAGGGTACTTTAAGGCCAATTTTATGTAATAATTCTGGACAGTTGATAACACCATTCAGGATTTTATACATGAACGTGATATCATATACTAATCTTCTTGTTTCAAGTGACTTTAAACCTATTGATTTAGCAATTACAAAAGTGTTATTATACGGATATTTAGTTTTAAAAGCGCAAAAACGTAAAAAATTGTTTTGTATTTTTTCTAATTTATTAACTAAACCAGATTGATTTGTATTCCATACTACCGTTCCATATTCAAGTAAAGATCTTACTAGCGAACAATATAAAACTTTCATACATAGTGCATCGTTGAAATTAGAGCAGGTGCGTTTAATAAACCCTAGAACACGAAGACTTTTCCCATAAGTTGAATTAATATGGGCATTAAAAGACAAATCGGCTGATAGGATAATACCTAGATCTCGAACTTGGTTAGAAATTAAGACTATCTTAGCTTACGCCTATAATACATCATTGAACTTAATGAATACAAACAGTAAACTTTATTACTCTCTCAATATGATTATTGTGAACTATATAGCTATACTAAGCCATGATAATCCATGATTTTCTGAACAGTAATATTATAATCAATGGTGGAAAAAAAATTAAATCATTAAGAAGTATTATTTTTTAAGATTCAAAACAATCATGATGGAAAGGCAAAAAATCGTATATTATAACCAAATACCGTTAAGGTTATTTTTTCAATGCTTGGCGAGAACATTTTGCATGAATTCTTCATTCGAGATTTTTTGTAACTTATATAATTTAAGAAAATCATAGAAATAGTAATTCACTCAGAAGTGTATCCATGCACTCCGGCACTGTTAATATTTAATTCCGGCGTACATTTTTGTAAAATCGTATATTACTGTGACTGATCGTGCTTATCTTTGATAAAGGCAAAACTACTTTTTATAAAATCAGTTTTTGTGCCGTCCGTTTGCTCATGTCAACTTCTCGTGTAAATCGATCAACTCAAATAATTTTACAGTTGTGCTATCTATTTGCACTCGAGATTCATATGTATGCCGTATACTATTACAGAGTACAGGTTAGGTCTTCTAGAATTTTCGACTAATATAAAATTATAAAAAAAAATAAGTTAAAAATATAATTGGTATATATTTAGGATTTGTTCCTTAGACAACAGTTTTAGGTGAGTACAATAACATGCGTATTTTGAACGATTAACAACAGTTGTTAATACATAACAGTTACTGTGGAAACCATATTGTAGATTGTAAATTTTCCGTAGTAATTATCATTAAGGAAATAACACTTTTATAATTAAATTTGTTTTATCATACGCGTTACCATGGGACATCATTGCGCCCGTTTTATAACTGTATAAAAAAAAAACGCAACACGATTACGCCTATTTTATTTTTTTACTGGCAAAAACACAACACAGTTGCGCTCCATGAAACATAGGTATATTGTCCTTTTAACAATTTTTACGGATATTATGGATAGTGTAAGAAACTCCTATAAAATAAATACATTTATCATTCCATAGGTTCTTATTTTATCGCCTACGATTATAATTATGTCTCACATATAAGAATACGAGTCCCTTTACTCGATAATAATAATTCAAGTAAATGGTTTTTAATTTTCGGAGAAAAACTTGGTTAGCCAACCATGACGAGATTTGCCATACAAGGGTCATGAGCCTTGAAGTTCTCGTTTTTCTTAACGTACTCGTATATTATAACACTTGACGTGTTACTGATGGGAAAAGTCGTATAAAAAGGAATACCCACGTATACCTGTTGGCTTACAGCCGAGATCAGTTTTTCCACGCACTCAACTAGATGATCGGTTTTGGTCCTTCTTTGATCTTCTTCGGCCGTCCTTTGATCTTCTTTGGCATTTCCTTTGCATTCTATGGCCAAGTCCTTGTCGTCCAGCTCTGCAACATCTCCTTGCATGGGGAATTGTCACCGTCTTCAATTCGCATCGGTCGGTTTCGATCACTGCCACTGCTGGTCGACGATTTGCAGAGCATGGT
Organism: Periphyllus acericola; assembly: GCA_949715065.1. Taxonomy (NCBI): domain Eukaryota; kingdom Metazoa; phylum Arthropoda; class Insecta; order Hemiptera; family Aphididae; genus Periphyllus; species Periphyllus acericola. Next base: position 5,025,363 of record OX454272.1, read on the forward strand.
GAATTTATACTGCCATTCAATTGTTTGCTTTTTTGCAGTAAAGTGTATTCACTGAGGGTGGATGTAAGTGGGAGGTAACCTATACGCAGGGCCGACGTTACACGGGTATTGACACCCTAAACGGCCTAAACAAAACTACACAATATGGCACACTAATGTTTTTCCTATTAACAATAAAACTGGATATTTTTAAGAGAAAAAATGTAACATTTTTCGTATGATTATAGTTATACATACGATACATTTACATACATTACGAATACATAATCAATAAAATGTTATAAGATAGTCTGTAAAAAAACATCGTTAAAATTTTTACCGTGCAAAACATAAAATTTTATTTGATATATTTACGTTTTCGATAGCCGAGTTTTCATTACTGTTATAATAATAATAGTTGTATAATTACATAAAATTTGTATTAATATATCATGTGATTAAATAATATTATTATTATTTTATGATTGTTAATTATTAAGTCAATTTTTGATTGCAATGCAATTTTCAGATAAACTGTTAAATGCTAAACAGTATAAATAACATACTATTAAGATTAGTTAAGCGAAAATAATTGCTAAGTGTTAAGATTTATTTTTACTCAGAGTACAAAAAAATAGCTATGGAAATAAAAATGATTTAAAATAATTATAACTTCACTACTACATTATGTAAAATGTTCACAGTTTCCCGAAAATTCCATCAACCATCCCATTAAGCTTAGGTCTTTTAAAATCTTAACCGTTTCTCGTTGAGATCTGTAGGTACTCGTATATCATAAAATCGTATTATCTACGTCGTACAAACTTACTGCTCGACACGTATCGAGGTATTGTAGGTAAACGCACAAAAACATTAAAGGTACAGGTTTTCTCTATTTTTTTTTTCTATACCCACATTGTAGTTGATGTAATTCGCTTCTCAGCATACTGTTATACGCGCGTATGCTCAAGCGCGCGCTCACGTATTCCACTATGATAATTTATATACATGATTTTCTATACCTGTTCGTATGAAACGTGAATACTCGCAATTAAATACCATTCGTGTATGTTTATTTTTTTTTTTCACTCGGCTTCGTCTCCGCAAGATAAATACACGTATACTACTGGAGGAGAAAACGTGTTTTCGGCTCGCCCGGTCTATTCTGTCGTGTTCAAACGAATCCGTGTACCCACATTCGCACAACGGAAACCTTGAATTTCGCGAGGTATATTATAGTATAATATATATTTGAACTCTTGCCAGAGGATTACGTGCCTGTTGATTCGAACATTAAATGTTTAATATGAATATATACCACATCCACGACTCACGAGTAAAAACCACTCGGATGTGAAGTATATTACACTCTGCGTGCGTACTACTCTGCAACACGTAAACGCTCCGGACCGGGTGGAAGACAACGAAATAATTGGATACGTGTATGAAAATTAATTAAAGTAAAATAACGTATACGCGAACTATTCGAGTGTGCGTTTTTATTATTCGAATATTTTATAGCTATAGTAGCATGTTTCTTTGTTGTTAATAAATTCGCTAAACAGTCACTGTCCAGTTAATAAACCACGTCATAATAACACGAACGCTTTTAGTCCTGCAGAGAATGCGCGATAATTGGCCTCAAAATAATTCGGGGAACTCATTATTTAATTAATAACACCAAATTTCCCTAGGCAGTACGACTGGAATTAAGGTACGTTATTTACGAGCTTTCGTGAGTGGCTTGAATGGGTAAAAAGAGGAAGAAAAGACTGAGATGATTCCAAACAACGATCTACTCGAACTTGAAAAGGCTTGAAATTAACAAACTGCAAGCTTTTCGAATGATAATGAAATAATTATTTTTTTGTTAGAAATAGGTTTTCAATTCACCAATATTATTGTTATTTTATTCGCATCATTAAAAACCTAATACTTATCGCTTACTTAGCATATTAACCTTTTATTAAATTAAGTGAAGTAAATTTGTGTTTTAAAACGTATGAATTTGTTCGAAAAATATTCCAGTCAACTATGCCGCTTGTTAGAATAAATCATAAGATTCGTAAATTTTTGGTGTCGATTTTTTCATAGTATTAAAATACAATTTATAAAAAATGGCCAATTGGGTAATACCCGTGTACATTAACACTTTGATAAAATGTATACGTGATGATAATATTATTCCAATTAGCGTTGTACGACGCTGCATGAATCGATCTTGAACTATACGTATCTAACATGTGACATTTGGACTATTCACCGGGATCATATAATACATTATATATACGTGGAAATCATATATAATTAATTATTATTTCTAAAAAACCTCAGAATATAATAATCATATATTCATACTAAAAAAAAAAAACAACAATATTCAATATTGATGTTCTGCCAAAAATTAAAAATGTATTTATAATTATGCTTTTTCTACTAATCATCGTAAACTAATAATGATTTTATACAGCTAAAAAAATACTCGTAGATATTCACTATTTTTTCCCCCTTTAGTTGGTGAGTACCAATGCTTATTATATTTTATTGATTACTATTTATCAGATAAATCGTTCAAATCGAACCTAACGTCCAATGAGATTTTAAAATTCGATGAATATAAGACGTAAGTAGTATTTTAATACACATAACATTATGATATAAATTAAATGGAATTTAAAAAAAAACACCCGCGGTTTTTGTTAATAGCATATTGATAGCGACGAAAAATTAGTACGATAATCATCTTGATCCCGCAAATATAATATATAACACAAACATAAGATTAATTTATTTTTAATGGTCGACACAATTATAATATTATCATCGATGTAAAAATAATAATACTATCTCTAGTTGTTATTTCGTAACCAATATAATATAAATTGTGTATACTCGTATTACTGTTATTACTCATGATTTTAACTACAAACAGCTATATAGATCAACGAATTATTATTATTATATAGATATAGAATATCATCTTCTTAGAATATCAAATATTTCTTGGTGTTATAGCCGAATACATCGGACTATTAATAGGTACTGGCATTACATAAAATTAAGATAAATTAGTGCGTCTGATGGTGGGTGAGGGAGAATAGAACCAATTGTAATTTGAAATTTAATTTAAATTACAAATTTCAACGATATGGATTTGACGTTGAATTTTGAGTAGTGACAAAAAATACTAAAATGAAAATAAGTATGAAAATATATTGTTGAAAAATAAGTCCTTGTATAGTTACAAATGCGGATAGTTATTCTATTGACTGCGTGAAACTTTAGTTTATAGAGATAATAGTTTTTATATGATTTCACTGAACGTACATTTATCATTAATTTGAAATGTTGTTGAAATTATAAAATAGCCTGAAATCTCACTGCAAAAACTTGTTGCTTATAAAAAAGAAGCAACAAGTCTAAAACTTGTCATATGGAATGCATGAATTGAGTATTTGAATGTGATATGACATTGATGTGTCTGTCACTCGCTCCAGATCATATTTTGTACGAGTATATCAATGATTCTGAACGAAATTTGGTGTAATATTTAAATATTATAAGAATATCTGAAAACGTATAAAAGAGAAAAAAAGAAATAAACCGTCCAAGTACCCAGTAAATTTTACGGTTTCACTAAATTCAAGCATAACAGGTAAAAAAAAAAAATAGACGAACCAAGATGAAGAACCTTGTTCTCCATTTTTAGAATAGGTGGTATTATAGGTTAGTCTTGCAAACAAATTTTAAATAATACGAACAAATAAAATTATTTTGAAAAAAAGCCCTACTAAACTATCATCACTTTCATGTCCGTTAGGCGTGATTTCCTGTGAAAATAGTAAGTGGCGTGTAACTTTTTGGGAAAGCTCGAAAATGTGATCACTGTGAAACCGCAAATAGTGCATTTTTCACCTCATTCAGAATCAGCAAAACCATTAAAAATCGTTTTCGTTCCTTTTTAGCTGTACTGCTTACCATACGTTTTCGCTTGTACATAAATAATATGCTCGACGCGGTGTTTACTTCGGTTCCGCGCGCGATTTGTGCTAAGCTTCGATTACATTACCCGTGAAAATCGCGCAGAGGCCCCGGCAGCGCGAACACATTGTCTCCGAAACCCTCTGACGACACACGCAATGTAAATTGTAATATCGTAGCTCGGTCGTTGTTACTGCTATTGTTATTTTTTAATTTTATTATCATATCATTATCGCACGGACAACATAATATTACCATATCGTCCAGCGATGCGTACGATAATAATCATCGCGCTATATTATTAAATTACGAATCCCGCGTGACCTCGCGTGGCAAATCGTCACGAATCGTCATCGTGTAAGAATAATAATAATATTACAATGCTCGCGTGCGTTTACTCGGAAATTCGATTTTTCTCCGAGGCGGGCGCGCGCGCGTTTACCCATTATGTTGCGCTAAATTCACTTGACCGAATATAGAAAATCATTATCGTATTGAACTGATCTAAGCGTATGGTAGCTATATACGTGTAACATGTTATATGTACCTAAATATTATACGGCGATTTGCGCGTGACACGAAACCACTTGGGTTTTTTGTTCGTTCTTAGCGACGATCTCGCACAGTTGTAATCACGATTTTTCCAAGACGATTCGAAACGCACCCGAGTCCGGTGAAAATATGTGCTCGAGAAACAATAACACTATGTAATCAACGTCATCCTCGGATTGATCGGAATAGCGTGGTAACACCGCAGTAGCGCATTAGCCGCGATCAGAAAGAGAGGAAAACAATTATTTAAACGAATACAAAATGTATAGTTTTAATTTATTTACGACGGTTTCGGAATTCATAACGTTTAATTTATATTTTACGGCGAATCGTTCGGCGCATAACAATATATGTCCGTCGTCCACATAGTATACGAAATATTGTGTAAAACTGATATCTATGGGAAAAAACATATTTTTTCATAATTTATAAGTCTTTAAGATAGTTATGACCGTTTTGTTTAATAATTCAACAATATTTCATAGTATATTTCACAATTGTATGTTACGGTATAGTATACGCATGTACTACATACACTATACTATTGTATAATGTAACATTATTTTTTATTTTTTTTTTTTATTAATCCTTTCTATTAGCTGAGGCCACCGGTGACCCGACTACGCGTACAGACACCAGCCGCCTTATCTCGCTCGGTCCGAACACTCCTAACCAAACTGATTTGTTTAAGTCGGGTATATCGACTTATCGTGACTTTATTGTATCCTACCTATAGACTACTACTGCAGTTCGATGAGATGTAACGAAACGAAAAAAAAACTTCAAATATCAAATAATCAAAATAAAAAAAACTCAATGTGTGAATATTATTTGCCCCCACGTCATATTTCTACGTCTACAAATGCTACCTTACCTAGACTAGGAAGACGGCGCATGTTTTTTTACCGAATACGCATTACATCGTAAAAGTGCATAGGACTACAAAACACTCTTACCTTTTAATGTGGTCATAATACTGATTATTATATTGTGTACTAGTAGTACATATAATTTGTGAAAATATTATACAAAGCGGTACCGTCTATTTCACTGTAATTATAAAAAAAAAAAAACCATACGATTAGATCTCATGTCGACTAAACGCTAAAGGCCCAGCTGCATTGTTGTCAAACCGATCGACCTATTTGTTCAAAGGAGAGTGTTATTTCTAATGAATTATTATGGAAAACAAATTATAAACTTTTTTTAATCGTGTATATTAAAAAAAAATAAAAAACTCAACTGTTACATGACAAATGCAACAATTTACAAGTAAAATAATAAAAATAATAATGGTGCATTAAGTTAAAAAAGGATTTTGTCATCTTGACGTTTTACTATCGCACGTAGTGCGTAAAAACACTGTTGACACACCATTGAATAACTACAATTCATATTGGTAAAGGAAATCGGAGAGAACAATAAATTATCTGATTATAAGTTTATTAGTGCGGACCGTATCCATGATGTTTTTCCTCATCGTGGTGTTCTTTTTCTTCGTGTTGGTTGTGGTCATCGTGATGTTTTTCTTCTTCGTGATGTTCTTTTTCTTCGTGATGTTCTTTTTCGTCGTGATGTTTTTCCTCATCATGATGTTTGTGGTCATCGTGATGTTTATGGTGGTCATCGTGTTCTTTTTTTTCGTGGTGTTTGTGGTCATCGTGATGGTTTTCTTCTTCGTGATGTTCTTTATCTTCGTAATGTTTGTAGTCTTCGTGATGTTCTTTTTCTTCGTGATGTTTGTAGTCATCGTGATGTTTATGGTGGTCATCGTGTTCTTTTTTTTCGTGGTGTTTATGTTCTTTATGATGTTTATGGTCATCGTGATGTTCATGGTGGTAATCGTGATGGTCATGAGGATAGCCGTGAGGATGATGAGGATAATCATGGGGATCATGGTGTTCATAATATTCGTGGTCATCATGAGGCTCGTGGTGGTCATCATGAGGCTCGTGGTGGTCATCATGATGTTCATGCTTGTGGCCATAATAAGGTACGTGTTCCTCATGGTGCTCATCGTGATGTTCATGAGGTTCATTATAGCCACCGTACGGAGAACCGATAGCATAAGCGACCATCATAATGGTAAATACGATGCACTGGAATAAGATAACAATGTTTGATGAAATTAAGAAGTACAACATTGTATTAATGAACATCCGTATAATAATTAATTGTATTTGTTTGAAACGTCTAGGAGTAATAATTAATATTATAAGCTGTTAGTATACTTTACATCCCATCACCTGGTAATTAATTATATTACAAGACAAAAAAAAAAAAACATATTTTGAAGGTTTTTTTAGAAAAATTATTTCAATGAACCAAACACTTGATACATAGGTGTTTGTTATAAAAATATCATAAGTGTTCTATAATAAAAAAATAAAAAAATAATTGTAGTGATAAAAATTATATTATATTATTATTTAAGTATGTAATATCTATCATTTTTATCGAATTCAAGCTTTCAATGAATATTCAAAAGACATTGATTTGTCAACGTGAGCGCTAATTAACTGCTGCAGTGTATTCATAATTTTTTATTATAATAATGAACATTTCTTATAGTACCCTTCCTCACGGCACCAACACCAAGGGCATAGCTAATAGGGGGTGGTACGATTATAGTTAATCTTGAATTTATAAACATTTCGTTTGATTTTATAAATACTGGTATTATTATAAATGTATAACTACTAACTAACTTTATGTTGAAAAATATAAATATATTATATAATGGCGAGAATATTTAAAATTTTATGTATGACGAATAGTTTCGACCGATGGTCATCATCAGGTTATAAAAGCACAGTCTTATAATTTTAATTTAAAATTTATAAAAATATGTATAAGATCATGGATAATACACAAACATTTCGTAATTTGGAAAATTTGGTGAGCTGGATAACTGTCGTGTGGATGACCGACGCTTCACTGCAAGTGTAAATAATAATTTCGTATGTATTTAATGGGAATAAAATGTTATTATTAAAGTAATAATATTATTATATTATATGGTCATTAATTCAGTATAGTAGTAAATATTAAAGATATTATACTCGTATGAGAAAAAGTAAAGAGTAAAAAGTAAGTAAATATGAAGCTTATAAGGCTTACGTTAACGATGAGTAATGAGTTTGGTTTGATTTCTGAACACAATAAAAATAAACTAACTTCATTGGAATAACAATTTTTTACAAGGTAACTCAAAAATAATGATAAAAATTGTAATTTTATTATTATAAGCCGTATTTTGGAATCCCGTTATTTGGACGGATGAAAAAGCTATAATATGTCAGCACTACATAAACGTATTATAATATGTCCATTGTAATATTACCAGACGATTCATGATGACTGAGCCACTGTAGGAGTAGGTGTGCGTGTGCGCGAGTTACACAATGTGTTAGGCTGAAAGCGTTTCGCCCGGAAGACGAGGTTAGCAGACGTCACAAGACCGTTTGTGGAAGCGTCTTCGCGACTGTGATCGGTCGTCCGCAGCTCCACGTCTTATATAAACGCTCGGATCGAGGACGATGCGTCCATCTGGAAAACATAACGCGCGCAGGACTTGAAAACACAATGGTATCGCTTAATGTTCTCGTCATGCGCAAAACTGGTCGTCGGGGAGAACCGAGCCGTACAAAGATATTATACTGCGCATATACGATAATAGCCGTAGCAAACCATCACACTAATTATACGGTATCCGAATGTTATTATTTAAATATACCCGTTCGGCGAATCGTTAATGATATCGTTCATTTTCCCGCCGAGACCGTGTTCTAACTACGACACGACGACGCGTGTAAATCGTGTGTTCAAGAGCACCGTGGTCTGGGTATTGTCCGCCACTAGGGCGGGTCCGGAAAGCGTCTAAGACTCGCTGCGAGAACCGAAGATTATTTTTTTAAATTTTTTTTTCTATCCACACAAAACATCACGCACACGCTCGGACATTATAAACGTTTCGTCTGTGCATCCGTTGCACAATAGTAATAGTGTACACCAATAGCATATTGTAATAGACAATGATATTGTACATAGTTGATTGACATGCATCGAAAATGCCCAAAAATGCGTATATAATGTACATTTATAAATCCACGTTGTTCTTTCCACTCCATAAAAATCATGCCAACAGAAGTCTAAAAATGTAATAATATTTCTCATATGATATAATTAAAAATACATAACCTCGTACTATCCTATGATCATCGGACTTCGGATCTCATACTCTTATAATTTATATACCTATTGGCTATTTATATATGTGCGTAAATAATAATAATATGCATATTTTACTACTACGCAGTTGGAAGACGCGATGTTTTACTAATACGTTGAGGCGTCGGCTTCTCCATCCAGAAAATATATTTTTTCGGCAGAAAAACCCCCGAGGATATATTGCCACCGCAGCTTCATCCATAAATGTTACGAAGAGTACGTGGCTGCGAGCAAATATGACGATTATCTTAAAAACAATTTATAAATTATCAATGCCGTTTTTAATAACACAACATTATAATTCATGCTTTGCCGTGTCGATAGTTGAACATTGATCTAACGTTTCGTGTTCTTCGCTATTATAATGAGTACAATTATCTGGCCTTTGACCAACTTGTTTTGTTAAAAATTATGTTGTCTATGCTTAGGTTTTAAAACGTGTAGCTGGCTATTGTAATTTCGGGACGAAGAAGTTAGCCTTTTACCATGGTAATGTTATTCTTAAAAAACAACACTTTTCACCAGATTAAGACAATTTGTAGTACCTATAAGTAATATAGATCTGTAATGAACACCCACGGTAACAATACAATTGTTGCGAAAATCGTATTATTTATCTTTATTCGAATTAATCTTTAGTAATAACATATTATTACATGTTTATGTACGAACTATGGACTTTTTTAAAACTTTTAATTGCAATCTATGGTTGAAATAATGATTCAGGATGATTGTATTTAACCCGGCTTAGTGCACGTCACGTCGTGTGTGTTTTTATTTTTTCCTAAAATAAAATATAAATATGTATACACATTAGTGCATCCAAATTTTATCCGAACGGTACCAAGTACTCTTTTATGTATTGTTATGTGCTTTGCATTCTTTACAAAATATAATATCGAATTCTCGTTTGTAGGATATAAAATATTCAAGATAGAAAATCGCATATTTCTTTTATACAAACTATACATTGTTTGGTGTTCATGTCCATTTTTAATTGTTCATTGGTGAGAGGCTTTAATTATAACCTTACAACATGCGTGTCCTGCCGTGGGATTGAAAATGTTCACTATAAGGAGGTGTATACGCATTAAAATAGTATGCAATCGTATTTTTTTAAATTTTTTTTTTTTTTTTTCATCATATTATGATAATCATACATACGATAGCCGCTTAATACTCTAACTCTAAGTTGCAAGGACATGGTTCTTTTTGTTTTATTTTATTATTATTAATAATAGCGTAATTATTAAAACTATTTAATTACACTGCCATAGATATTTACATTTAGTGTAACCTCACGTGGTTAAAAACCATTAAACGTCTAGCAACTCGCAGTAAGTAATCGTAAGCTATTCGAGACTGAGTGTAGCTGAGTGTAGCAGAACAAATACGCGTACACGAACGTATTCATGATATACACTATGACTACGTTTTTAATTGGTTTGCTGTTCTGCTCCATGGATGACGGATTACACAATATTGCTCGCTCGAACAAGTATTTCAAACGTTCTAACGCATCTAACAAACGGTGTACTCGAGTGAGAACTCTTAAGTTCAGATACGATGCTCTCATACAAGTTTTTATCTTTCTGATTGATTTATTTGTACAATCAGAAAAACGAATTACATTTTTGTTCTCACAAAAAAAAAAAATGAATAGTTCGGTGTACATATAGGTAAAATACGTTGTTTTTATTTAAAAGAATTTCAATAACCATAATAGTTAGTAACACGTTACGGGTATAAGTGGATATCCACATAAAAAATAAATGATCAGTAATAACTTATTATAATATGTGGATGGCGGGCGACGGCGATATCGAGTTATTTTTTCTTGTTGTATGATCGTGCGGTGCGCATAACGCGGTCCGCTGTTGCAGTCTTAATAATGTTTTCCGTGACCACCGGAAGAACCGCTGGACGAACCTTGCTGGTTGTTTTGGAAACCTCCTTGATTTTTGTTCACCGACGTGAAACCGGATGATTCTTCTACGATCAAACCCTTCTGTCCGCTGGATTCGGATCCGAATTGTGAGCCACCTCCGCCGCTTGCGAAGTTGCTGCCACCGTGATGACCTGCACCACCGCCGCCGTGATGACCACCGTTCGAGCTGGATCCGAAGTTCTCGCCTTGTTGGTAACCACCTGATGAACCACCGCCGGCTGAATGACTTCCGGAGTCGATCACTTCCACGTGCTTATTACTGAAGCCAGAAGCGATGTTCAGATTGCTGCTGCCACTCTCTTGGCCGCTGGAGTGCTGTTGCTGTTGTTGCGATCCACCGGAGCCATAGCTTCCGTGTCCGCCTTGTCCGTGGCTACCGGATTGTCCAAAACTACTACCTTGTCCTTGGCTACTGGATAATCCAAAGCTACCGCCTTGTCCGTGGCTACCGGATTGTCCATAGCTACCACCTTGTCCGAGGTTACCGGATTGTCCAAGACTACTACCTTGTCCGTGTTTTCCACCTTGACCGTAGTTTCCTTGCGATCCTCCGCTAGAAAAACTGCCTCCGTGACTGCTCTGTTGGTATTCGGACCCGGAGTTAAACCCGCTGTTACTGGACTCGTGTTGTTGATTGTGTTCATGTTCGTGGCCCCCATGACTGTCATGGCCACCGTGGTGGTGTTCCTTGTTGTTGTGCGGATATCCTAGAGCGTGAGCGACCAACACAACGGTCAATACGATTGACTAAAGAAAAAAAGAAAAAAATTACGCTATTGTTACCGAAGGGCTCAAAATAAACATTTTATCATAAATCATGATGAAGTTATAAATAATTAATGTATATTTTTATACGAGTCTTAACACAAGGTTTTATACAGTAAATATTATAGTCAAATCGCACACTAACTAGTTGGGATTTAAATAATCAATCTCCTATAGCTATTAGATTAATGTCCTCCACGATATCATAGCTAATTTTATTATGCGTTTATTGGTTGAAAAATAAATTGAATGAAAATCAACGAGGTGGTGCTTATTTTCACAGATGTTAAATAAACGAATCTATCATAATTAATTATTCGGAATAACAAATTTGTTTTAGTCACAATAAAAACAACAAAAACTTATCTGGTATAATTATTAGTTAAAACCGTCGATATCAAAGCTGTAAACAGTAATAACTAGAAAATTATATTGAGTAACATTATATCATAATGATAAAATCGAAGGTGGTAAATAAATTAAACTTAGTTAACATGGTTGCTAAAACGTGATTAAAAGTGTATAAATAAATTCAAAAGTAAAACCGATTACACGTTTTATAAAAGTCCAATATGAATTTAAAATGATTATACTATGTGTAATATTAATTAACGTAGGTTTATGTAAATATATTCTACATAATATAAGCATTAAAATATAAGTTTTACGTCTTTTTGATTTATATACCTATGTAGATACTAATTTTTTGTAGAAGTTGTTCGCTAATTTGCTTTAAAAATGGTAAGATCAATTGCAAATGTTATGCATGACGGTACTACTGAAATAAGTTATAACATCAATCTAATATATAATACATATTGTTTGAGAAGGGCTCAAAACTATTTATGTGTTAAAAAACAAAGAAAATATGTAGTATAATATTCAGTTAAAATTAGTATATAAATATAATTTTTTTATTTGCTCTTAAAATAACAAGTGAAAAAAAAAATATCTGCCAACATTTAATAGTTACATTATATCATATTACGAGTACCTACTATAGTTTCAAAAAATAAAAACAGAGATCAAAACACGAAATGATTAAATAAGCCTTCAATAATTGAGCATGTAATGTAAGGTGTCCTTATTTTAATGTACGTTTTTAGAGGGTCGTGATTGTAATTTAATTACAATCTTATTTAATGATTTAAACCAGGATTTTCCAACAGTTATACCACCACCACTTCGATAATTTTTAATAGGTTGCGGGACCAACTTAATTTCACGAAAACTAGGAAGACCTTTTTCTCTTTTTTATCAAGAATACACAAAACTGACTGAAAAAAATTTGTGTTTTATAAAAGAAGAAAAACAGTGGGGACTAACAATACTCTTACTCATTTAATCATATTTTTTTTTTTAAATGAACAAGCCAAAAAAATAAGATAAAAATGGAAAAAAAATCTATCGAACCACGTACCACCTATGACAGGCCCACAATCTCGCGTCTATCCACTACTGACGTTGGATGAAAAAAAAATGTATTTATATTATAATAAAAATTTTATTTTTCATGTAAATAATTAAAAAAAATAATAAAAAATATTTAAAATATTAGACTTCAAAGTATAAATTTACTAAAGAAAACCTTAAAAATAGTAACAAAAAAAATGGTTAAAATTTTAAATTTATTTTTAAAGAATTAGATTTTACAAAAATTAACCGATAATGTTTTTTTTTGTATTATAAGTAAAAGCATTCATTCGATTATTCTTTTCGTAGTAAATTAAATAATGAACTAAAATTACAATCGGTGACTTAAATAATTTTTCATTCGAAATAGCGTCTCTTGACGTATAGCAAAAAATAATCATTGTTATTATTACGATACGAATCGTTATTCGAAACCCTTTACAGAGAAAACATGAATGAAAATAAATAAAAATAAAATAGAAAAACTGATTTTGATTGTTAACACGTTATTTTGTATGATTTTATAGAACACGAGGTTTATAATTATCTTGTTAGATCCAATAATATAATGAGCAATCGAAGGCAAACGGATTTAGTTAACGATTAGGGGCGTATTTAAGTATATGTAACGCGTAAATCAAAACTATAGTCTATTGAATATCTCGGTGTAAGCGTATATACAGAGGTAAGTGCAATAAACAGTTTATTATACAATCAATTACGATGGTACGTATAGATGTTTCGTTATTTTAAATTATTAGGTAGGTAACACAATTTTGTTTCGTTTTAAAAATGTATTTTTTACTAGACACCTCGGAAGACCGTTCTAAAATTCTATCGCACAGAAATGTATTTGAAATGACCCTGTTTAATAATGTGTTCGATTCATACGGTGTGTGGCCCGTTCAAAACGTTTAAAAATGGTTTTCAAATCGGTTGTGATCGATTTACGCACAAAACTAATCGAACACCGTTTGCGAGCATCGTTAGAGCTTATATCGTATATACTTGATAATAGTTACCAGACGGTTCATGATGAAGGAATCGTCGTGTGCGCAGTTAGTCTTTTTACAATCAAACGATATAATATTCCGCAAATGACGTGGGAAGACTGCGGCGAATTGTTGTAGCGTTGCGACTGCGATCGGTCGGTGGCCGCGCCGCATCTTTATACGACCAGAGTTGATACGCTCCCGCGTCAAGTTTATCAATATTACGTAATCGCATAAACGCCGCTCGGGATCGTCACGGATCACTTGTCCTGACCTTAGACCAGTTAGATTATATAACGCATTAATAACCGTACTACGGGGTGATTTGTCACTTCAATTGGCCGGCTGGGATTATCATAATTTCCCTTGTATAATCCTATAAGACCCTTTTTTGCTGTTCAACTATATATTTAGTGTCTGACGAGGATTTAATAATTTCAAAATCTCCTGTGATCATAAAGATGATTTCATTTTTTTCTGTGTGTATATTTTCGTACAGTTTATAATTTATATATATATATATATAATATATATTTATCTATATTTTTATGTATGTACATCATATTTCACCTATAGATAGACTAATTGTATTCACTTTTTTAAATGTTAAATGTTTTATAGTAAACATTTGTAAAAATACTTTTGCTCATGATATTGTTGTACTTGTAAAGTTGTTCTTACATCTTCCATGGTCAACATTTTCCCTTTTGTTTATTTTAAAAACAGCAACATATAGTTGTTATAACTTTCAATGGTCTTACATATAAATTAATTTTTAATTTAAGATTTTAAGTAAAAATTAAACTTGAATAAAGAACAAAACTCCTTGGTCGGGTGAGACTCCACGGTTGGGAGAAATATAGGGATGGGTTAACTGCTGTATATATTATTTAAACTTGAAAACAATGTACCATTGCTCTCGAAAAAAATGATTCCGACTGAAAGTTTCAATATAGATAGTTTATAAATGATATAGTAGTAGAACCAAATAACTTATTAAGATAGGTTTATAAGTACCTATTTTAAACCAGGAAAATGTATAATATGATGTACGTCTTAAGCTCTTATGATATAGTATTTTTTTTTTATGTTGTCCTTCAATTTAATTTATATACCCTAATTTCCATAATTAAAATAAAATAAATGTATAATTAGAATGATAGATTCAAATCGAGACTATGTAATAGTATATATCAGCGGTTCTTAACCTTTGTGTAGTGGCGACCCAAGATATTTTCCAAATTTTTCATGCGACCTTTTTATAATTAATGTTCAATGGAGTAATACAAAATAACTATCGGGTACTCTTAATTTAATAAATTTTTTTACTCATATTACTTACGCTATTAACAGGACATAATATTAATTACATTATATTTAAAAATAAACATTTCTATTAATTATTGTATTGTACATCATTTTTTTAAAAAAATAATGAAAAATTTATATATCAATGTATTTATATACGTAGTTCATCAATGTTTTTTCCTTTTTTCTAGGCATTTCGTCCATCTCTATTTCTTGTTCATTTGCATTTGATTCCGTCATTTCATTTTCATTATTTTTAATTACCACAGGTTTTTTGAAAAAAGATGAGAGTGATGTCTGTTTACTCATAATAAATATTTAAATTTAAATAGATATACAAAATTATTAGTCAATTTACGAATAAAATTATACTTATGCTAACGAATATTTCGCACATATATGTTAGATATAACTACACGAATAGATACCATATGACGTTCGCATTATTGATAATTGGTACAAAGATAAATGGTGGTCAAAAACTCATCAAATACTATAACAAAACTTATATAGCTATAAATATACTTTATCGGTTGACATTAAGGGAAACGAATAAAATTGATAAGCTTTTCATTCCGGTGGCTACGGAAAATCGGTATAATGTGGTCGCGATAGCGCTGTTTCCATTGAAATCATATTGATTTTAGGTGTTGCGAATCTATTACCGATCGGTTGCGTTTTGTCGGTAACCGACAAAACGCATAGTGTGATCCAAGCCTTAGTACCAATTATCAATATTGTGAATGACTCATAATGGTTACTCTTAGAAGAATTTACGAAAACTGTCTAATTTATTATTGATAAGACTCAAAAATAAAATAAAAATATCAACGTTTTAAATTTTAGCCGACTCATTAAAAATTATTGGCGACCCACAATTGGGTCGCGACCCTAAGGTTGAGAATCGCTGGTATATATCTCTTTTACTTAAATATGTATAAAAGGGTAGTAATTCTATGTCGGGTCAGACTTTATGATCAGACGAGATATAGAGGTCTTACGGCTGTAAATCTCACTTTTTTTAAAAATTCTGCATCTATAATGTAGTTTGATTCGAAAAACATGTATAATATTATGAGGCCTCCGAAGGAAACTTTATTACAATAACCATACGAATCGAACAGCCTAAAATGTACTTAATTTAATACTATTGAGCATATTCAACGTGGGACGATCTTATTATATCTCGTACACAGTCGTGCACATTAATACATCGAAAATTACGGTAACATATGTACCTATGTTCGAGTCGCTAAGATTAATTTTCATAGTATAATAATTCATAACCAGGTATTAATTTGTATCCATGGATGAAAAATAAACAAATGGATAGTGCGTGGTGACGAAAATACTAAACGTTGCGAAAAGGTTCGATTCTCGATTTCGGTTGAAGTTTTTTACACTTTTTTGCTCTGTTTTTCTCAATTCATCGGAAAACTGTAAACAAAATTAACAGAATGTCCCGTTTGAAATACCAACTAGGAAAAATGTCCTTTTAGAATAGTACCAGGTTTGTATATGTCATAACAATCCTTCTGGTTGAAATCGTGTGTGCGGACACAAAAAAACGCACACACATCATGATAAAACCAATACATTCTTAGTTTCACTCGGAATCTAAAATGTTTTTATGAATTTTTTGATCGTTGATGCAATGGTGGTATATACCATATTTTAGAGTATAAGTATTTGACGGTTTATAAATGCTGGCGTTCAAAGTATTGCATGGTCTCGTTTGCCTTTCTTTTTGCACTATCTTTTGCGTTACAGTACTTTGTACATATTATGTTCAGCGCACGACCGACATGTTTAAACATTTTTATGGTTTTTTATCTGGTAGCGAACCTATGACCAGCGAATAGTGATGGGTTTATATAATAATACAAAATACGAATTCACGACATTCGCATGCAGTTCCCAATTAATAATAGATATTGTTAACTATTCCACTGATTTAAAACTACAAAATATATATAATATTTAATTGTGGATCTTTTTTATGCCATAATTTCTGATACAACCACAAACTAATGAATGTCCGACGCTATATTATTGTTATCATCGGAAATGATTAACTTGACAACATTTTACAGGCTGCAACTATTAATACTACAATTGAGCTCCACGAAAACTCAACGATCGAATTCAACCTATAATATTGTAGATATCAATCTGATCAACTTATTTGTGAAAAAGTAGATAAAAGTTATAATAGGACAAATTATTTTTATTTTATACTTAAGGAGTATTTGTTTTAAGTAATTATATTCTAAAAACAATTGAAATCGTGCAGTTTCATAATGCAGTTATTACAAATAAAAATATTAATAAATACTTAAGAAATAATTACGCAATAAATTATAAAAAGATTCTGCCACTAACTGACGGCGACGTTTACACTGTTAACCTTCTGCAACGATAGAATACGTAAAATAACCGTTTTCGAATGTTTGTGTAGAGAGTGGGACGAAGGAGTCCGATGAAATATGTTATACGAGACCACTCCATTGCCCTAGGCTTCGCTTCATAAACGTCATCATAACTTCTCTTTTAGTGACCGTACCCGAAATGCACAACGCCGAAATTTATTTTGTCATCTTTATGTTCTTTTTCTCCCTTATGTTCATAGTGACCATGTGATTTATCGCCACCATGAGGCCCATGATGACTAAGATGTTCGTTTCCGTAATGGTGTTCTTTTTCACCATGTTGTTCTTTTTCTTCATGGTGTTCTTTTTCTCCATGATGTTCATAGTGACCATGTGGCTTATCACCCCCATGATGCTCATAGTGACCAGGATGTTCTTTTTCGCCATGCTGTTCTTTTTCGCAATGGTGCTCTTTTTCACCGTGATGTTCATAGTGACCATGTGGTTTATCACCACCATGATATTCTTTGTCGCCATAGTGCTCTTTTTCACCGTGATGTTCATAGTGACCATGTGGTTTATCACCACCATGATATTCTTTGTCGCCATGGTGTTCTTTTTCACCGTGATGTTCAAAGTGACCATGTGGTTTATCACCACCATGATATTCTTTGTCACCATGGTGTTCTTTTTCACCATGATGTTCAAAGTGTCCATGTGGCTTATCACCACCATGATATTCTTTGTTGCCATGGTGTTCTTTTTCACCGTGATGTTCAAAGTGACCATGTGGTTTATCACCACCATGATGTTCAAAGTGACCATGTGGCTTATCACCACCATGATATTCTTTGTCGCCGTGGTGTTCTTTTTCACCATGATGTTCATGGTGACTTAGGTATTCTTTTTCTCCATGATGCTCCTTTTCACCGTGGTGTTCATATTGGCCATGATTATCACCTTGATGATGATCAGGTTGTTCTCCATAATAGGGTGTCATGGGCTGTTTTTGACTTTTGTGCGGAGCACAAAGAGTGTGGGTGGCGAACACAATGGTCAATACAATAGGCTGAAATAAAACAAAAATAGACATTGAAATAACTGGATAAAGAAACATCAAATAAAACACATTATTATTGATATACCTATACAATTCAAATATCATATCTTTTACAAATTATTTGTGTACACCATTTATTTAATTTTTAGTAAATAGCTGTTAAGTTTATCGAAGTAATAAACATAAATCATTTTATACAACTTGAATAAATGAAATTAAAGTTGAACATGTTCGTTTATCTTATTATAACCACGAGTCTTAGAAGTACAAATTACGAATTATAAACAAGTTATTTTTAAAAAATGAATAATATTGTTGCTTTGCGAAAAAACGTAAGAGTGGAAATATTCCAAAGTCTCAGTAAAAATAACGTGAGCAAACTCTTAAACTTTTAGTAATACACAATAGTCACAACTCGTACGTTATTACATGCGTTAGAATCTTGGAATCTTTTGTTTTGAATCGATATGTTGAAGAAAAAAATATTTTCAAATAAAAATATCCCCGTGGCATACATACAACGGTTTACTATTATAATTACTATTTTACAGACAGTGAAAATCGAAAGGGCACCTCGACCCACCGTACAGTAAACCCCGTTACACCACCGCACGGGGGGGTGACGAGAAAGAGTTCGCATTACAAAAATACGTATCGCATGTTAAACATTGATTGAAATTCTAACGGGAACAGGTGTATTCCATCGGAACACTATAGAACTCGGAGAACGATGATAATTGTGGTATCGCGTCAGTGCCGTATTATTCACTTTTACCCCGCAGGTCCGTCGCGTTGTCCGGAAACGCACCACTAGATCTCGACGGAAAGGGTGTGCGCAATTGTATAGTTACCAGAAGGTTCATGATGGCGGCACTTGACGGCACGGGTCTCGCTGGTGTACCGGGGTCGTGCGAACGGTCCAGAACGGTGTTTCGGAGGAGAAAACGCGGCGGACGTCCGGAGATAGCTGCGTCGCGCGCCGTCGTGTTGCGAGCGTGACTGCAATCGGTCGGCGGCGGCGCGGCATATTTATGGGCAGAGTCCCGCTCGCGCCCCGTCAATCCGAAGAGCACTGCGAGACCGCCGCGAGGGCAAACGGAACTGGTCAGGTCGAGTGTACCGTATACCAGCGTTTCCCAACCCGGGGAGCCGTGTAAACATTTCTTGGGACGCGTAAGCGGTCATCACAAAATACAGTTTTTATTTTAAAATGTAGGGAAAATATGAATAATTAGGTACGACCGGTCATTGAGTATTGATAAAGAGACATAAATATAATCGATAAAGATATTTATAAAGTATTGGATAAACAAACGTTGAGCCAAACATAAAAAAATTGTCCAAATAAAAGTGTTGCCAGCCTTCACATTAATAAATTGTAAATTTCATTATATTATATTACTTACTATTTTACTATGATTTATAATTTATAATTATTATCATCAATAAAATTGAATTCATCTCGGATATTTTATAATTTCTTTGTAAAGCACACAAAAAAGTGATATATTATTCATTTTATAGAAGGGGGGGGGGGTTGGGGGCGCGAGAGTTTCGAAAATCTACAAAGAGGGCATGTGTAACAATCGTTACTACTATATATATATATATATATATTACCTTTTAGTATTACTATTATAGAAACATAATATAAGCTGACTACACATTAAGTTCCCCCCCCCACTCACAGCTTTTATTGTAAGGCCTATGGTCGACAATCGGTATGTAAGAGAACGCCAGTTCTCCGCGAACTAGAACTCCGTGTAACTACGAAACAGCCCTATGATTGTTAAGTATGTTAGTAAGTCTTAATAAACCTTTTATATTAATAATTATTTCTACCAATACGCATTTATTTGTAATATTAAGATCCTATATACCATTTATGCTCCAGAGCTACGGTTAATTATATTCAAAATAACCTAAATTCTCCCCTGAATATCTTATATTGAACGGGTCATCCCCGACCACGTTACACGTAAAATAAAAAGGGTTGGGAACCACTGCCGTATACAGTCCGCGGAACGCCGCGATTGTTATTACGATGCCATCACGATAATAATGTGTTGTTTCGTTTTCGCGTGTTCGCCGGCGTACGCGGGTCCGTATTAATTTATGCAAACGTATGCGTATACGTCAACGACCGGATCAAACAGGATGGCCGCGGGGAAAACCAATCTGGAAAAACCAAACCGATTGTTTTGAATTTCACGTCGTAGGTCAACTGTTCAATTCAAAGACCGTACGCTTTGAACGATATACGCGAGGCGGTAAAATACAGATTACAGGTAGGTGCGCGTTACACCATTTCTCGTGAAACTCGTCCATCGCAAATGTATCTGTGTTTTGCCCACGGTAAAAACTAGAGTCCTGATCACCCTGTACCCGACCGTGCAACATAACGAGTGAATAATACGCATCGTGAGCACGGCTAAAATACGCAATTTTTAAATACGTACGATCACAATATTACCGTTTGAATTAAGACCAAATTACTATAACATCTTGTTTACCGATTTAAACGCTTACAACGTGCAGAGCACCCGGTGAAGATTCGTCGGAATTAAATTTATACTACGTTATGAATCTATACGTATAATAATTCTTTGTTGAAAATATTGCACGTGCGAGTAAAAACAACGAGATAAAATAAATCGATCCAGTTCAAATTTGATGTAAAAATTGCGTGTAGGTACTAATTAAATGTTTTTCGTCAATTTTCAGTATATTCTCGTAACAAGTTCTGTAGTATAAAAAAAGTTGAAAAAATATCTGTGAAGGATAGTATGAATGAATTTAAAATATACAGTTTGAAAAAGTAATACATGGAATTGATATATATATATAGATAGATCGATCATAGACACATGTATATTCTACATACATTCGTCGAGGCTTAATCGTTAGGTATCAATATTGTTCATTACATTTTAATGTTTAGAACTGTGTCACATTTTGTGCTAGATATCTTCTCTGAACAGACAGTTCTCTATTTTTGAGCGTTCGAAAATATAAAAATATTCGTTAAAGTTGAAACATGTTCTTATTCGTTTTCTTTTTTCTGAAAACCAAAGAAAGTTAAAGAACTCTAAAATCTCAGAAATTATAGGCGAAAGATCCGCCAAGAACTGCTTTATTAATTAATCGCAGTGTACTATTTTACATAATATTATGAACTGAGAATTTATATACATATATATATTATAATATATGTATTATTCTGGTTTTCCCGTTGCATTATAGTCTAGTGACGTACTTACTCTCGGAACAGCTTAATACATCAGGTTTATGTGTTAATTTCATTACTATTATTATTTATTATTGTTTTCATCGACACATATTTTAATTTTTATTCATACTATAAGGAAGTTTCTTTTTTAAATTTATTTAATTGAAATTGTTTTAACATACATTCAGAGTAAATACATGTGCAGGGTGAAGCTGATGAAATATAATTTTTAAAGTTTTGATTTTAATATTTTATAATTTCGCTATCTTTACGAGTTTACGACTATGCATATCATAACAGTTTTGGCTTTTAGCCTTTTTGGACATGAGAAATTGTATTATTCTTGTCAAACGTCTCCACTATACGATTGAAAATCATTCGTAATAATCAGGGGCGACCGTAAGTATAACTGTTATCATCGTATTGTCATCATAGAACTTAACGCGTCCATCCTAGCATATCGTGTAAAGGAAATAATTGGAAAAAATGATGGAGGCCCATAACCATAAGCCATATATGTTAGATTAGGTTAAGTTAAGCTAACCTAACGATAATAATTAAAATTATTGTAAATTTTTTTGTAAGTCTTCAATTCGTGATAGAAAAATTCAAAATTTAAAAAATGACCCAAAATCTTACGACAGTCGACGTATAACTAACAGTTGATGACTGCCCTACTCAAGAAAAAGCTGAAACGTCGCAATTGTTTTTCGACACATAACGATGTAGAAATACTCATGATTTTGTAATAGAATAAGGTTATTTATTCGAGCTTAATAGTGTACCTAAATGCTAAAGAAAAGGTTACTTATTTTTATACTCTTCGTCTACGTGTTGTTTATATTAATTTTCTAGATTAGATTAGGCGGGGATCTTACGACCTCTACGAGCCTAATGATTCCTGCTAATGAAGTTTTCGAGAATCTTTCCAACAATATGTCAAATCATACATAATGTCAGTTACGCGTATTGCATATGTACGATTATTAATTACGTTATATACCTATTAATAATGATAAATTGCCTATTGGGAACAATTATACCAATGCCGTATATAGTATTTAATTACACAACATTACTTTTCCGAAATAATGTAACAATAATGATAAGATTTTTGCAGGTGGACTTATTATTTATTTACGAATACGCGCATAAAATTCTGTTTCATTCAAAATTTCAAAACCAACATTTTTATGTTTTCAAACTGAAGTATGTATTATTATGTATATTACGAGTATGTACTTAGTCCAATTTTAGATCTAGATCCTTGCCAAATTCTTTAAATAAAGGTAATGAGGTTATTAAGAAACATTATTATTATTGAATGGTTTAACAATAATGTAAGATTTATTATTTAAAATCCTAATTACCCTTATTACCCTTTTACCGTACTACCGACGCTAATTACCGGAATCCAATATTATACTCGTATCTTCAGGTATCGTGACCAATTACCTGCACCAATAAGATGACCAAGTTAATAAATTATCAATATTTTTTCCTATTTGTTTGGATGAAAAATACAGTATTTTAGCCTTAAACGAATTTTGGTATTTTTTATTGAAACTCGAAAACAATAGATACCTATAATACCGATAATGTAATAATATTATATTATACTATTTTGTTCAATTTTGAAGGTTTCTGTATAAATATAGACTATTATGTATAGCCGTACACATTATGTTAATATTTTGTATTCGGTTAACTATTTTTGTAACTGGCCGAAATCGCGCATGCATCACGTTTAAATATTATAATTTATAAGACTATTGAATTTATATAACTGTATCCTAGGACTCCTGATCGTATATTTTCATATACACTCGAAACGTAAATTATTAAATAAAATTACATTTCACAAGCAAATTCGCCGTGTATTCTAGTAAACACTACTCTGCATCGCGATGTTGAAGCAAAAGAAGTTGACGCTGATGACTTCGTCTTCGACTGTCTTTCGGGTCGTGAGCGCACTGATCGCGGTGACGACAATGGACGTGCAGCCGACATCAGTTGAAGCAACGGGTTTGGAGCCGTGGCTACCCGACGAATGGACGGCCAAGGTGGAGACCATCACGGTTGCTCCGGTCCCAGCGATCACGCGCCCTTTGTGGTGGTTGGGCGAGATGACTGATCGTGGTCGTGGTATACCATACTCGGTGACCAGCACGAAGCGACCACCGATGAGGTTCTGCGATTGTCGTGGCCGGAAACACGGGAAACACGGCCACGGCCGGAAACACGGGAAACAGGGCCGCGGCCGGAAACATGGAAAACATGGCGGCCGGAAACATATGAAACACGGCCATGATGGATCGAAGGGACCGAGACCGAACAAGGGCCATCGGAAAGAGTCATACGTGGACAACAAGGTGAGCTTCGTGACCTTCGGTAAACTTCCTGCGTGTACAGGGTCGCACCTTGTCGTCTGCGCCATAAATCCAGTCATCGGAGAGCGTTTGGGGGAGGGGAGGGGAGGTTAGATCTGAAGAGTATCAGCGTGTTGTTCGAATGATGAGGCATTTTCGACGTTCTTATGCGAACGAAATAGTAGATTTTAAGTAAACAAAAAAAAATTCTCGGATTTACAAATTTTAAATTCTATTACTATCTAAAAATGAATGCGTCTCGCAATTGTATTTCGACCTAACATTGAAGTCATTCGAATGATCCCGAATAGTGCAATATGGAGTGCTTATCTAAACTGGATTTGTTTGTAATAATATTAATCGTTTGTGTACTGCAGTTGGTATTCGTCAACGTCGAGGCAGGACGAACGTTGAACATTATGCCAATTTCTTCACCCACGCCGGTACTGACGATGAAGGTCTCGGAAACGGACGTTCAACGCGAAGGAGCTGCAGCTGCAGTAGATCGGCTGCTCTACAGTATTGGCACGACAAATGCAATTTGGTCGGTGGTCCTGATCTCTTGGGCGATCGCTCTCGCAATTATATACCGTGGTTGGTGCAGCTCTGCGAGGACGAGTCGTCTCTGCGTGCCGGAGCCGGCGACCGAGTTGCAGACGGTGATCGCGATGAATCCTACAGCCGAGTTGAAGTCGGCGAATACCGTAGGGCCGTTGATAGATTTGGAACCAGAATCCAAGCTGAAGTCATGAGTCTGGACGAATATAGAAATTCGATTGTATTTATATTGTTAGCACGTAGCATGTTTTTTTTCCCCGGGTTCTTATGTCTACATGTTATGTTTCCCCTGCACTGATACTTTATTTATACATCTTATTGTAGTCAATTCAGTGCATCATATTTACTAAACAAATGTAATATATGATATGATATTAAATTATACGTTTCTAATCATTTATGTATTTTTTTGGAGTTAACGCAACTTTTCTACGGTAAATCACATTTACCATACACTTGGAAGTATTTCAATTATAATGCACAATACGTTTATACATCATTTTATATTAATAATTGACACGTGTGCGATATGATAAACATACTTCGATGATTTTTTTTTTTTTTTACAACACATAGTTTTCTGACTTACACATACTTCACACTTATTTTATGTAAGTTAACTTTTCTTTTTGTACGATATGAAAGGAAATGAGATACAAATTGGACCGTTTCAGATTACGAGTAGTGTATATTGTGACGATTTGTGTAACGTGTGTATTTTTGTGTCTGTTGAACAAGCTATCGTAGCATAAGCTGGTCTTATTTTAATGTAAAAACATCGAAAATACATGGATGCAACTTTTTTTTACCCGTTTTTGAATGTTCATATGTAAAAAAAACTCAACCGACATCAAAGAAAGTTTGCAGTTAAATTTCATATAACTTTTAGTTTGAAAACTTAAGGCATGGAAGCTGAATATAAGTATTTTCCCGAGCTATTATTTGTAGTCAACGAAAATATTGTACCGGGCGGTCGCAAAAAATGTTATAAGAAAACTAGAATACTATAGACTTTTGAATTTAACTTAAGATTGTAAGAACTCTATAATACATGCTTTACAAATTATACAATCATTCCTTATTTAGTTTGGTTTAATTTAACCTTTTTTTTTTACTCACGAAAGTTTAAAAAAAAAATAATAATATCTATTATTATAATACATACAGTATGTATACATACATACTAAAATAGTCATACGTCAACTCTAATACAATGATGACAAGGTGCACTGTTTTAGTAGTTATAACTTCAACGGTTATTGACTATATTATGTAACGTAAATTTATAGAACTTAGTTACTTCTGAATTATTTTAAGTACACGGTGGGGAAAAGAAAAGAAAAGAAATATTGATGTCCTATAAACAAAAAACTTGCAAAACAATTTAGTATTTCTGCGCTGTTTATTGAATATCAACCTCTATTTAGTTATTTTCAGATAGTATAACTCAGGCACAACAATTTGATGCCGATGATATTTCAGTTATTACTCAGTACTCAATAGTAATTACAAATGCGCCATGTTTGCATATCTTTAAATATCCTAAATGATACTTCCATTAGTCCATATACCATAGGATTTATTAACCTAACCATAGTCCATATAATATGCGCAATGGAAATGTTTATTTATTCGTTTTTTACCATTCGATTGCATTGCCAGTTTACGGAAACTTATACTTAACGTTTTTATAATTCAGTTACAATATAAAAATAAAAACTACGATTAAAATCAATTACGATCTAAAATTAAACGTTTGAATAGATATTTATTTTCATCTGCTCAATCTTATCTATACGATCAAAAGGAACAAAAATAAGAAATCAATTTTCAAATATTTATATTCAAAAATATCGCGTTACATTTAGGTACAATACAATAAATAATGTTATAATAAATAATACAAATGATGGCTGCGACGACGTTTAAATGATATTATGTCGCCTCAGTGACAAATTGACAGCATATAATGTGAATTTTCAAAAATATACTGGAAATGGAACAAATGTCTTAGTAGTGACCACCTTGATTACCACCATGGTTACTGCCGTGGTTTTGTCCGTGGCTACCTCCGTGGCTACCTCCGTGGCTGCCACCATTGTTACCACCTTGTCCGTAACCACCGCCTTGTCCACCTTGTCCATAGTTACCATTCAGTCCACCTCCTTGACCATGGTGACCTTGTCCAGACCCGGAGTTAAATCCATTGCTGCCGTGGCCGCCTTGTTGGTATCCAGATCCACTTTCACCGTGGCCGCCCTGTTGGTATCCAGATCCACCACCGTGGCCGCCTTGTTGGAAGCCAGATCCACCACCGTGGCCGCCTTGTTGGAAGCCAGATCCACCACCGTGGCCACCTTGTTGGTAACCAGATCCACCGCCATTGCCACCCTGTTGGTAGCCAGACCCACCACTACCATATCCTTTGTTGCTGGCCGGAGAGCCGAGAGCGTAAGCGACCAACACAATGGTAAATACGATAGACTATAAAATAAGACAAACATTTACATTAGAATCAATACCCACAAAAATATTATACGAATACACGTTCAGTTATTATTCATTTATATTTATTCTAATATAATTATGCATCAAACTGCAATATATATTGCTATACAGTATACATGGATATTGGATATATTAAAACATTTTTGCAATATCCAAATTCATCCAAAAACAAAAAAATGCATTTTTATATACTAATAAAAGCGTTTGCGTGTACTTATAGAGATTTAAATGAAGGAATCCTACTAAATACCTCAACACAATTAATCGACTGTTTATTAGATGTATTTGAAGAAAATGTATTCAATTTAATTAACGGTTATGGAATAGAAATTAAATATTCTCAAATAGTATTCAAATGAAAATATAATATTTGCAGTACTATTGAATTCCGTTGATTAATCAATCGAAGAAAAAAAATGATTTGCCGATATGAAATTGAACAATAACAATAGTTATTACAACTAAATGCTAATTATTAAGTATTATCCTGTTTTTATTAACTATTGATACGTAGGTAACGAAAACGTAAATATATTTTTTATTTAATCCAACGCTGAAAATAATTAACTAAATTATAAAAAACTCCAATATATTTTTCTTTAGTGGGCTGTAAAATGTCTACATGAAAACCACACATACAATTTATTTATTTTAAACTAAAAGTATAAGTAATACTTTAAATATTTTTAAGCAATTCTAAATAACAATTTTTTTTTTATTGAATACTTAATTAGTTCTTATCCTTTAAAAAATGTTTGGACAAATTATAAAAACTCGAACTTGACGTCAAGCAATGATAGGTAAATAATAGACCTAGACCTCAGTTAGACAGTTGAAAATAAAATAATAACTTTAATTTATTTGAGGAAATGTTGAGTACAAGGTTATAAAAATATGTCATTTTAAAAACTATAAAAATTTAAATCAACTTTTTTTATTCCTTTTGATAAAATAATATTATTGTTTAAGACTTGAAATTTTTGATACGAAATTATTTCATTGTAGAAAATTGAAATTTAAGAATAAAATTACTTATCTCCAAAAAAAAGAACTTCTTTAAATATAATTAGTCTCCTTATTTTATACCTGATAATATAGTATATGTGGTAAATATACTTGTTTGGGAAGTACTATTTATTTATAATAATATTTTAATTCTGGATTTATATGATATTAAACTACTTATTAAAATTGTGTTTAAATAAATCCAATTTAGTGTTCTCCAAGTTAACTTAATAATATATTACGATTGATAAAATACTAAGAAGTTATATAAAATATATAAAGTGGTAATTTATATTACTGAGTGTGTTATATTCACTACTAACATAATATAATACCCACAGAATCAATTCTATTTTCTTAATTTTAAATCATAAATTGTATGTTTAAAAAACTAAAAGACCACTTTATTTTGAAACCTTACAAGTACAGTTTTTACTATGAAATTTATATTTAAAAAATGTACTAGAAATACCGTTTGAACTCACAATAACTTCCAGTGTTCGATATAAAACATTACTTATTCAGTTTTAATATATGAAAAAAAGAAGTTTTAAATAAGCGATTATTTTACTGTTACTAAACCAGTTTTTATTTAAATTAGTTGTACTCAATTTTAATTTCCGAGAAATCAGTATATTTAATTTCTTAACATGAATAAAATATATTTTATGACAATAAGATCAATAAATTTTAAATAAAATGCAAACAACAAATAATAATACTTTTGGCATATTTGATAAATATTTAAAATATGGTATGCTTTCATAAGTAAAAATTAATTATACGTACAAAATACTACTGTCGTATATGTTAAATTCGTATAAACTATTGCATTATGTTTTTGGAAAGACAATTTAAAACGATTTAATAACCAATCGAGATTATAATTCAATTATGTAAATTACACAAATAACGTTATACATATTTACAAACGTGTTTTCCGTAAAATTATAAATCATATAATGCACCTATAATTAATATATCATTAATTATTATTGTTGTTGCATTTAATCATTTATCTTTTCAAACTCTCACGTATATTATGTATGTTATTGAGTAACTCATTAAAAGTTAAAAATAATTTTAAATTATTGTACATTTTACCAAAGAAAAAATGCACTGAACGATAGAACATAGATTTATAATCCTTACAAACGCCCTCACCGACTTCAATAATTTAGCTATTCGAGGTCACATGCATAGCCAATATAAACGTTTATACAATCGATTATCCTGTATTTTCCTCTATTCGCGTCCACATCTCCTAGGTTTATGCATTTCGTAAACTATAGCCAATTTTTCTCTAAACCAATCACATATTAGTACCTATTTTGTTTCTGGTTATTTTATCTATTAGGTATTACTGTTACTATTGAAGTTTTATATATTTTTTTATTTTGGGCTTTTCCGATTTGTAAGTGTAAAAAAAAAACCAAAAAATATGCGTACAGCTTTATAAATGTAAATATTATGAACACGTCGTACGGTTACTTGTTTTCTCTCAACTCTCAATCGTGAAAAGCATATAATTAAATCGTTGGTTTTTTTTGTCAGAACTTTTTAACAGTAATAATAAAATTAGGTAATTTATTTATGTCATGGTAAACATAAGAACATTTGCACGATGACTTTTTATTGTTACCCGGCGGATTCGACGAGAATATAACGTTAATACAACGAATTTCCCAACAATTGACAGTGTTTAAAAATATCGCAAGAGCAATTGGTCAAAAGACACGTAAATTGATCCAGGAAACGTAAAGAAATCTCCCCGAATCATCATAATATTATACGCACGTGTTACTTTCGCGACAGACGATAATATTAAAATAAGACCAACGGTGTAAGTGCGCTACTTAATGATATGATCAAATCAACGGTATTACCTATATAGTATACAGACACATACACGTCAATTACCTGACCGTTGTTCTTGAACTGTACGTTACTGCTAACTTAAATTAAAAAAAAAATTATACGATTTTTATGAGAATATTACCAGACGGTTCATGGTGATGGAGTGTTTTCGTAGGGTTGCGGTGAAGATATGATGAAAATGTTCCGTGATGTGGTACAGACTTTTGCGGCAAGTGCGTTCGGCAGACGTCGGGAGACTGTTGTCGTGCTGAGGACTGCGCCGGTGTTTTATAGAAAAATGCTGCTCGCGTACCTGCAAAACGATGTCAATCTAATCGCAACGCGGCGCGAGGTTAACGTGTCGGCTGACCTTTGTGTCTTTGTCCGGTACTGCTAGCGAGCGGGCGGACGGACGGACGGACGCGTAGTCATCGCCAAAACTGGTTGTCCTGGGAGCCGGGGGAGCGCACACGTGCACAATAATACACATCGGTTATAGGAGTTACCGGCCGCGATAAGACGATGGTAGTAATAATAATAATAGAAATAATAATATTTTTGCATTCGAATGGAAAACTAATAGTTGTAATTATAGTATAACGTCTAGCATTAATAGTGTGCAGCTAGCCCGTACAAGAACACGACGAATAAAAAATATATGATGTATATATGTACATTGTCGACGATTACTTTAACTTGTTTACGCGTCGGTGGTGCATTTAAATACTCGTGGCCACCTTGAGCATCTAAATAATAATTTATGTACACTGTGCCGCCTTTTGCGAAACATAATGTACGAATTCGCAAACCGATATTTTCTAAATATTTATTACCGAAGAGGTTTCTAGCTGTAATAGGTACCAGTGGTACGGAACCAAACAACGAATGGGATCAAATAATAAAATTAATAACAAATAAGTTTTTCAACGGATACGAGTCTGAAACTAATTCGACAAAAAACATATACACTATAATCATTGATTTTGATATGTCTTACTGAAAGTGCCTGTATAGGTACGAACAAAATAAACGATTAACAGATTACTATCGGCTAGTTTTCACACTGAAATTTAAAAATATTCAGATTTAATTTTAATGACCAAAGACTATTTTAATTCTTAATTTTCCGAAACGTCTTTGCTAGTAGTAAATCAAACATAGGTTAAAAAATAAAATGTATAATCCTATCATTTATTTTGTATTTTAGTAAAATTCGACCGAAAAGAACAATATCGATCGCTTTTAAATTCTAATCCACCACCTTTAATTTAAAACTCATGTAGGGACTAATAATATAAATTGCTTTGTAAAATTATTTACACAAAATGCATTATGATTTACAAAGTTATGAAGAGACGTTTAATATTTCAATTTCGCTTATTGGTACTAAATATGAATATTCATACATTAAATGTACTACAATAGTCAATAACTTTAAACTGTAAACCATTATAAATTTAAATATTAAATACATCAATAATATTTTGTTTCTAATGTTTCTAATCTTATCTTACAGCCGTCCTCGGACTTGCACCGCAATAATATTATGACGATTATAATTACATTATGTAACGTCATCAGCTTATTATTGGCGTACGATTTCCAACAGACGTATCATATTTTTAATTATACACTTTCGAAATTCAACTCATTCAATTTTCGAAGTGATTGAACATTTGAAATTGATAATTCACTGCAGAATTTTTCCGCGAATCACACGATACTATAATATGTTACAATTATCATTCGTGCCTACAAAACGAATGATTTTTTTTTTAATAGAATTGTGCAACACAATGATAATTATTGTGGTACAAATACTCATAAACCGTTATTATATTATTTTCCGAATATTACTGACCTAGAATGAAAGTCTGAAAACCGTAAGAGACTATTTCGTTGTTTTTATTCTTATAGTCTATAATATACCAATACCACGGTGCAAGTAAAACAAAATATATTTAATATTGACGTAAGTCATTTTAGTTATGCTATACCCACCGAATGCGGTAGAATAACAGTTGATTTACGAGGCAAATTCGTAGAGGTAAGCGTGTAAGCTCATTAATTTAAAAATTTAAATAAATCATCCATCAGTAACAATCTCTCTTTTGATGGGGAAGTTCTCTATTTATGTATTCCCTTGTACTCGTATATTCCGTGGTACACCAACGAGGTAGTGATAATATTACAAATGTGTACGGGAGTATTAAAACCTCATTATGTAAATTTATTAGATGACCTCATATTAGACCACGGAGCGTATTGCTAACAAAATCGTTTACGTGATAAGCTACGTCATCAAACCTTACACTAGCCAAACTCATAAACAGACAATTAAGAAAACGAGTCAACTATTTTTTATACGCCCGTAACTTTATCATGTGAAAAAAATATGTATACAGGGTATCCCACCGTGATTAACACAGATATACCGCATCTTCCGTGTTAATAGTGATGATCAAATTATGCTTTTTTTTTTTTTATGAACACCCCGGATCAAAAGTAATTTTGTTAACAATAGTTTGGTAAATATAAGTGGATTATTAAAGAAGTTAAAAATTAACTTTTTATCTTATAATTTTTGTGAAATTCACAGATAGACAACTTATAGGGGCATAGGGCTTATTTTTCTGAAAATATTGATGGTCTACTATCAATTTTCATTAGCTTCTTGATTTTTATTAATATTTTTAGTTTAAAAATAAATAATGTAAATTATTATCACTTCGAAATTTTTCCGATAATGTTTGCTGATTATAATGATTATAATTATTTAAAATTCTGTAAATAGTACGCTATATATATATGTATATGTTATACAAAGATATTAATTGTTATTTTGTTGTTTTTAATTGTATACAGACTTTTAGCAGTTGAGCACATGGTCATATATTTTATTTAATTAGGCTTGGTTCTCAGTATTGTTTGTTACTTAATATACTATTGTGTTAGCAAATATGCAAATAACGACATTTAGAATAACATTATAATAAAATAATCTATGTACCTACCTATATAGAATTCGAATACCGTTTGCTCAATCACTCATTGATTGCTTTATCTCAAAAACGATAAGACGTATGAACCTGAAATTTTAAAAATGGCTAGCCTGTAATACCCTATAGATTTTCAATAAGAAGGAATATTGAAAATTGTTGGGTGTAAGCCGGCTATTTTTGAATTCAAGCCGATTTCTTACCGCCAGCTCATAATTTTTAATTAATCGCAGCACTTGATGCCGATTCTAGACTTGATTTATCGTTTTCAGGCGCAGTATTGTATTTTTACTTTTGCGTTATATACGCAACAAAAATTATCATAATATCACATCGAACCGATTGCATTAAATGTCTACGTAAACACGTATTCAAGTAGAAGTATAATAATAAGAAACGTGCATATTTGCGTAGTCCGCATGACTTTAACGTGACAAAAATAAATGCCACAAAAAAAAATAAAAAAGTACAGGGTGTCGAGTACGTAATCTTTTAAACTTTACCACTTATTTCTCCATAAAATCGTTAATATCGATATCGTATAATTCGTGTTTGTAAGTTTGCTCACCACCTTAGCTTTTAACTTTCTAATTCTTTTACGTCAAAGAGAATATCTTGTGGTATTCTCAAGCACGAGGTTTCATACAAGGTGCGTTTCTTTTATTATGGTTTTATAGAGCTCGGTTTAACTTTCAAATTTCATTAACTTTTTGATTTTTAATATTTTTCTAGTTTACAAGAAAATAGTGTACTATCTACAGAGTCTTAAGTAATAATTACATTACCAGCAAACATTATCGGAAAAAATGACGAGGTGTAATAGCTTACATTATTTCTTTGTAATCTAAAAAAAATATTAAAAATTATGAATCCAACGAAAATTGAAAGTTGAGCCGTCAAAATGTTCAGGATAATAAGCCCTATACAATAGCTATCTTCGAATTTCACAAAAATTATAAAATAAAAAGTTAAGTTTTTAACTCCTACAATAATACACTCATATTTAACAAAATATTGTCAACAAAATCTCCTTTGCCTAAGGATGCTCTTAAAAAAAACATAGTTTGATTATCTCTATAAACACGGAAGTTATCGTTCCGTGTAAATCCCGGTAGGATACCCTGTATAACAATTAACAGGTATATGGTTTCCGCGGAGTGCCGGCATATTAACTGGATAACCGGTATAACTGCCAATATTTTTACTGAAATCTAATAACAAATCACTCATTTAGAGGACTATATCGAAAACTCAATTTTTTTTTTATGAATACTAACAACCATTATTTTTAAAGCCTTACCAAAAAAAAAGTCCTTGGGGGTATCTTTTCCCCCTTGTATACCTACGTCCCTGTAGCGTATGTGCTATCAAAAATTTTATGAACTAATTTCGTTTTCTTGATTTGTTTAACATAACTATTAGTTCGATTTTTGACAGTATATTTTTAACAATACTATTTGTAATTTGTATAATCAATAATGTCTGATAACGCCTACATTAATAATATATTGTAATTTTCTACGACCGTATACTCATTTATTGTCTAAGACTATGTATATATTTGTTCTTAAGTAACAAAATACGTAAAACTCTAAACGAAGATCGACACTTTGTGGTTTTTGAAATCATTTTTACCCCGGCCATGATTGTTCTGTGCCGAAGCCGAGTAATTCGGCTAGTAGATTCATGAAAATGAATAATAATCCACACTAAATAAATGATAATTCACCAGACGATATACTATTTATGGACAAATGTCTTTACTGTACAAGTACCTACCTCTAATAATTATTGTTTTTCGTTTTAAAATGCGTACTTTCTGTAAAACTTGGATCGATTTGCAAAAGATTATCTTTTGTCGTTGATTTCAGGAGGTGTTAAGTATATTTTCAATATTATAATATATTATTTTATTTTCTATAAAACCCAAAATTTTGAGTTTAAGGGCTTCAAAATTACTCAAATAACATTATAATACTAACTTAAGTAAATATATATGAATCATTCTGGGTTTTATATATATTTGTAACATTTTCGAGAAATGGGAAATAAAATCAATTGTTTTATGACATAATATTTTTGACCTGACTATAAGAATTTCGTCATTTGTTACACTTTAAAGCTATAAATCAATAACACTGTAAAAAATACCTGAATTATTATTATGATCATGTAAATAATAAGGTTGTCTTTCAATATTTTAAACTAATTGGGCATTGGTTAATAATAATATTGGTAAATTTTAAAATAATTTTGTTAACCTAAAATTGTATGCAATGCGCAGTTTGACAAGATCAAGAGTTTTATACAATCAAGTGCATTTTTGGGAGTAGAAGCAAATTTAAATAAAAAAGGTATACAATAGAAATTAATTTAAATTAAGCATTTTATAAAACTGACTAAATTTAAAAATATTTTAATAGACGAATAAAAATGCAGCATATTGTTTAACTATAAATAATATGTATTTTATCCTAGAACCATACATAATAATAATATTTTTGTTGAATAATAACACTTAGGCAGTAAATACACAATAATATATCTCAACATTTACTGATTAGGTATTTATGTGTATAATTTTATAGATTACTACCATATTATCGAGTTATAAACGTTTAACTTATTAGTATATTTAAGATCTAACTATAAGTAAATATTACGACGTAATTGGGTAACGATTTAAATCATGATCGTAGTTTCATATTATTTTGTATGAACGATTTTGATTATAATTAATTTGAACTCATTGGAATATAAATAATTTATTTAAAAAATGATACAATTCAATTCAGCGACACTATTTCCTCCGCTCATCGAATCAATTAATCTTTATTTTGATTTAATTAAACGAAAAACAATTTTTACTTTAGAAAATATACATTGTAGACAATAATATAGCCTATTGGTCCCACACATTTTAAGGTAATTAATTAAGAGGAAATAACGAATGGCCATACCGAATAATGATTGTGAAGTCTTTATCAAATTTCTATACCTTTATCGATTTTATATATTTTGAACATTTTATTGCACTATCGTATGTCGTAATATAGTTATAATCTTTCGTATGAATTTTATTCGAAATGCATATACAAGAGTTCGTACATTTGGTTGTTATATTTTAAATACATTTTACTGGTATTAGGTACAACCAATTGTATTTTTTTGTGAGTTCTTATAACACTTCAGCATTGTATATAATGCATTCGGAATTCAGGGTTTTCATATTTCTAATAGCAATCGTAATAGAAATATTTTTTTAGCTGGAAACATACAACTAAAAAGAGTTGGTAAAATAATTGCATGAGTCTCAAGTTATTATTCTAACTGTTTGAAACATAAAGCAACGAAGGGTTTTTTTTAAATTTAAAGCGAAATCAAATTCTTCTCTTCCTTAAGTTCGTACTTTTTAACGTTTGCAGCCTTGCAGGTATCAACGCAGTAATTTTCAAAATTTGTGTTGACATTCGACTATTCGCAGCGTAAGCTTTATATTACAAATAATAACATCAAGTGCAGGTCAGAATAAGTTTTAATAGTCAGAATTGTTCATTATTATTAATTACTGCTCATATTTATTAATTACTGCTCATATTTATTAATTAATGTACACAATACACATGTATCTATATAATATAATGCGTCATAAAAAATGCATCCATATTTAGTGTACTGACATCACGGTATGAGAAATGTATATTGATGATTGATGAATATCAAACACTGAAATAACCTCACCTTTTCAGACAATTACAAGCAACTCATTTGCTTTGGATCCTAACACTGATTACTGTTTAACATATTTACCTATAATCTGTAAACAATTTTAGTTTAAAAAAAATGTATTACAATTATACTATGTCCCAAGAAGTATAATATGTATTTAAAAACCCAAGCCCAAGTGGGTTTGTCATAAAAGGTCCAAATTGTTTAACCTATTTTGGTATTTCATCATATGCAGCGTATTTTTCAAGGATTTAATATCTTTAAGAAAGTCCAACACTAACTGTTAATAAATAAACGTCACTTATAAGTTTTAAATCAATTATAATATTATCTTTGATTAAATTGGAGATAAACAACAAAAAAAAATATTGTTCGTGTACAAATATTAATAGTATTAATAATACGATTGAAATACAATTTTTATTACTATCACTCTAATACAATACTCATGTGGGTTTATTTAGAAGACATTGTGCAAGTAATACTTAACTTCAAAATGCACGTACAAAGGCATAGAGTAAAATTATTTGAACTTATGGCACGATAAAATACATATATTTAAATCTTAACTAACACATAGTTTTTGGTCTTTGTAATAGGTTAGAATATATAAACCTACATTTTATACAACCACATAAATTACAATTAAGTTGTTTGTATTATAGTTCTCAAAACGAGTACAAATGAGTTAAACAAAGCTATACTGAAAACATAAGTATAAACGTATAAACAATAAGACATCAAATAACTATAAATTTGTAATAAAAAAAATAATAAATAGAACAGATAGTAAGAAACATGGTTTGAACTAAAGTCAAATAATACAATAATCCACAGTAATTATAATAATAAAATTAAATAAACACAATATATTACAACAATAATAATAATAGGTAGAATAATATATTTACTAATATGTGGAAGTGAGTGTACACATTCTCAATTATTTTTGATAACAAGTCTTATAGTTTATGATATTCACAATATTTAAATTTCTGGAATAGTTTTTAACTTGATGCGGAATAGAAATTGATAATTTCACTATCCTATAGTATAACAGATAGGCGCGAACCAATTGGTGCGTGTACCAGTAGCTTAAATGTACTTTTCGTCTTGCATAGATTTGACGCTTTTCAAATTGAACGATCCTTTTTTGATGTCTTGCAGCACTAAATCCACAATGCACACATCCTCGTCTTTGGGCACCATAGATCTCCGAGTGCGTATCTTCGTACTCGGGTTGTCTTTCTCTTTTTCCAGTTTCGTAGCGAGCATTTGATTCTTTTCCTCTTGCACTCGACGATCGATGTTTTCCTGTCGAAAAAAAAAAAAAAAAATTGTTTTCTCTTTCTTAAACCACCATAACGATTTAGTGATAAAATATATCAGCGCCACATGTAGATATTGATACTATTGGTAGTTATATATGACACATTAGTCATAATATTATATAGCCGCTATCGTGTTCGAAATGTCTACGTTATAATATGACGATTGAACGACGATCGTATAAAACGCATAACTAATTAAGTTAACAACCAAACCGTATACATAAGATGGACGTGACCTCACCTTGGCGACTACGTCGATCCGCTCGAAGAAATTTCCCAGCAGTGCATAACACTCTTCGATTTTAAATTTTTTCACGTCCTCGCCGAAATGGACAGCTACCCTTCCGATTACCTCGGTCACGGTTCTGAACTCCTTGTTTAGCATTTCCACATCAATCATTGCTTGTTTCATAAAATCTAGTAAATTCAAATGTACATTTATCAGGTTGTAAGACAATTTATACGGAAATTGTGCTGTAAAAGTTTAATTTTTCAAAGAAAATCATGTGATTTCCATTGAATACACAAAGACGATTTCGTATATTCTCCGGCACTTTTGGTGACTCGCAAATGTTACGTGTATAATTTTAGCAAACATTGTCGTCGAGGGAAGATTTTATCATTGCTGTTTACACAAAAATAAAAAGAAAAAATGTCTATGGTATAAGTGTTGATTTTTTATGAAGCAAATATACCAAACTGTACGATTTGTATATAATTTTTCATAAAACGAACGATCATGAACAACACGTGCGAGGCTTAAGTCTCGGAAAAGTAACAGATGTCGAGTAAAACATAACTGAGCTTCATATTAGATAGTTAGCAATTAGTTACAACAAATACTTTAAGGACTGTTTCAGAGATTAATGTATTCATAATGTCTGCGCATCGTTTAGAGCTCGGAGTATTCTATTGTCTAGCACTATTATGTTGAAAATAATTAAATCAAATTGAAACAACAAACATATTCTGTCGTAGACAAGTGACCAGATCGTTCAGAGTCCCTTTGAACAGCGTTCATTAAAGTAATGTTGAAATTAAAAAAATGCAGCATTTGTTGTACACATTTGGATCTTATAATATTACATACATTGTACATAAATTACACGACGTTAATATTTCATTATATTATTTTTTTTTCAAAATACAGACAAAGGTCAGTACTGATATAATTATAGGAGTTCCGGCTTACCTGAGAATTGAGTATAGATTTGTTTCTTTGTCTGCTTCGACAGATCGGTATGCAAACTACGAATTTGCTTCGTTATATTCTGAATTTCTTCTTCGAGCGACGAAAACGAAACTCTACCGAAACCATAAATACAATAATTATAACACGAAACGATTATACCGCTAATCGCACTTATCGTGTACGAAAATGTAAAGGTTACGAAAGAACGTACCGAGATAAAGCCCTCAGCGTGGATGTGTGTTTGGTAAAACTCAAAATTTTATCAGAGTTGGTCTGCGCTACCTCGACAACGAAATGGAGAAAAGTCACCCTCGGCTTGTTGGCCCTGGTGTCGAGCAGTTTTGGCAACGTGTCAAGTGTAAACCCACTGGCGTTTCCAGCGTAACTACCCTGTAAAATACGATTGGAACGTAATTATTTAGATCTAGATGACGATGGGAATATGGGTAATTATAATTTCAATTTACGGCATTCAAGTAATTGCCGATGAACAACACGAGCGACAGGAACTGCTTAAACTGCTGGTCACCGATTAGATTATGGCACATTTCCTTGATACCGTTCAATTGACCGTGTATTTCGGTCACCAAAGCCGGTAATTCTTCTTTCTAAAACACACGCATAAGACTTTAGAAAAGTTTGATTCGTATAAAATATTTTAAGTTATGTAGAGAATTTGAAATGTGTGAAATATGTGAAGTATGTATATATCTTACAAGACCATAACAAGTTTAGAAATATAATATATTTACTTTACTCAGTATACTATTATAATAAGTATCAAAACTACTTCTAATTTTAAAAAATTATTTTTTATATTTCATTAAACTCGCGGATTTCATATTTTTCTCTTAAAGTTAAACAAAGTTGCAGTTTGTTTTAAAATGACCAGATAATGAATACACACACTACGCATATATCTCATTCGGTTCCTATTACTTGATATGTATTAAACACCTGACAGCTCGTATAAAATATAATACTGATCTAATGAACTCGAACATTTAAGCGGAGTCTTGGTAAGATTTAATTGGGAACAAATAAACCAGACGGTTTGGGGTTGCTGAATACCTAAAACAACCCTTTCCATCATGCCTGTGAAAATATTTAAACATTGCTTACTTCAATCATAAGTTTTATTTTCAGTTGATGATTTGACACTCCTTGCAATTCTAGACAAAAACATTCGGCTGTCCCCAGGGTAACCTGCGTGTTGCAGGCTTGTTTTTTAATCAATTTTATCTAAAACAAAAATGAAAACATCGAGCGTTACGCGAGTGATTGACCACAATTCTATTTTTTAATGCCATCTGTTTATTTTCATTATTATTTACCTCGTCGTCTGTGGGCAACACTCGTTGAAGCCCTTTAAGTTTCTCGAGAGGAATTGACGTTCCGTTTTGAAGAGCTTCTAGGATTTCGTTCGGACCAGATTTGAACTGTTTGAGCATAATATTGATCGATAAGCTCCGTTTATTATCCAAAACGTTTACAACATTCACTTTGGGAGGGTCAGTAGACAAAACCGCCGGCGAAGATTTTGCTCTGGGCTTCTGACAGAAGAGTTCGTCGATTTTTCTAAAGTTTATTGTTAAGTCTGGAGGATCGGTTGACGACCAAACTGACTTATCTGAAAATGTACTAATAATTAAGATCCAGACAGGTAATAGGAATGGATATGGTTCATATCAATTATTAAATCATATAAACTTTACCGAAGTATTGATTGTTGACCTTTGTCCAATTTAAGGTCTTCATCTTGGTTTTTGGTAGGGAGTAGTATTTAATGTTGTTATTTGCTCGTCTCGTTGGCACTGTCCGCCGACCGTCCATAATGCTTAGGTTGCCAAAATTGGTTTGATCAAGTTCCGAAAACCCCATCGCCGATAAAGATGGAAGAGTTGATGTAGATGTCAACCCTGTTATTGGAGGTGGGGGTGGCATTCCCGCTAAAAAATTCGGTGATGGTGCCATTCCCAGCAAAGCAGGTGGTGGAGGTGGAGGTAATGGAGGTTCCATTCCTTGAAAAGGAGGTGGCGGTGGTGGTGGTGGAGGTGTCATTCCCAGGAAAGGAGGGGGTGGCGGGGGCGGTGGAGGTGCCATTCCAAATAATGGTGGTGGCGGGGGAGGGAATGGAATCTCTGATGCAGTTGGAAGTGGTGGAGGAATTGGAATTCCTGATGTATTTGGAAGTGGTGGAGGAATTGGAATTCCTAATGTACTTGGAAGTGGTGGAGGTGGTGGAATTGACGCAGTTGGAAGCGGTGGGGGTGCTGGAATTCTCGATAGTGCAGGGAGTGGTGGGCATGGTGGAATTTCCGACAGAGTTGGGAGTGATGTATGAGATGAAGGAAGTAGTTGCTGAGGTATTGTTGAGCTTTCACACACATGTTTACGCAGTGGAATTTGTTCATGGTGTCCATCTGATAAACGTACACGATTATTATTCAGCTCGGGAACACATTCGGCGACGGAAGGTCCACCGCCGTCACAACAACACATAATGTCTGTTTGTGTAAATATAGAACATTGAATCGGTTTTTTGATCGGCCGAGCGTTCGATTTTGTGTTTTCGTTCAATCCGTTGACAGGTTGAAGCGTGGGCAACGACGGCCTTTTGGTTTTGACAACGGTTCGCTTATCTTTCGAAACATCTAAGCTAAGGCGTCGCGCGTTCGGAGATAAATATTTTATAAGTCTTTTCTCTGTAGTTTGGGACCCTGTAGAATGCGCTTTCGACGTTTTTCTGTATACATCCAGTATTGTTTGCGGGTCATTACAAACGACTTCGTTGATCAAGTTCCAAATGTCATTACTGAAAAAACGATTAAAAACAAATTATAATAAACCGTTGTTCAGTGTTGTTCGTAGGTTTTGCAGTAAAACATTCATTACTGTATAAGTATCAAAAGTTCGAAAACAATATGGTATATAACACGCGTGTTTCGGAATGTACAGTTTCCATAACGCAGGTTATAATCGCTAAATAGATAAGTATAATACATATAATAATATTCTTAGAATAGTGTACATATTTACATTTTCGTGTCGGTGAAATCCATTTCCGACATGTGCGACAGTATGTTGTGTAAATACGCGTCGTACAACGTGTTCGATATCTATAAAGAACGGACGAATAAACGAAAACAGTTGTTGTAATAATAGCTTCTACAATACTGTGATAAAGAGGAAGAAATGCGATAAAAGTATAATTTTACCTTGGCCCTAAGCTCGTCGAGAAGTTGATGGTGCGACTTCGGTGGCTCTTGAGTGTCGTCGGCCAACTGGTGCTCGTCGAACACGGATATTTGTATTTGAAGCGCGTCGTCTTCGTAGCCAGCCATACTGTCAATAGCCGACCGTAGTCCGAGGGCTACGCGTGATGCAAGACGAAAAAAGTTATAAGATTATATGTAAAAATATTATTTATATTAGACATCACGTGTGCACGAGAAGGTGAACGACATGAAAATAATAATTATTGATAAAAAAGTAATGGAATTTCGTCTGTGTTAAGTCTGTGATAATAAATTGTGTTATTGTAACATGGCCGTTCATTCTTTAAAAATAATCATTACCTTCGTATTACTGGCGCGACGAAACAAAGAAATAAAACACTTACCTATCATTTCGTTCCTTATGCACATCCTTTTCCTCAAATTTTGTTCGACCAGTATCAGACAGTTGACGAATGCCAACAGTGTCGTTTGATAAGCGAACGTGTCTGCCTGCTGCAATTCCAACACGGCGATTTCGTAATCGTGTCTTAACCTTTGATCCATCTGCATGAAAAAATATTCTTCACTATAATATACTATATTCGTTTGC
The DNA here is from genome assembly GCA_949715065.1 of Periphyllus acericola. Taxonomy (NCBI): domain Eukaryota; kingdom Metazoa; phylum Arthropoda; class Insecta; order Hemiptera; family Aphididae; genus Periphyllus; species Periphyllus acericola. The sequence goes on from OX454272.1 coordinate 5,068,565, forward strand.
ATAGGAAACGAACACGACGAAATTATGTACAAAAAGTTCTCTCGTACAATTGTCGTGATTACGTCGCTGCAGTGGCGTGCCTGGAGTTCGTCCAAAAAAAACGTGATTTTACCCCTCAAAATACAAACTGGCTTAGACCTGGTTATACGTTCCTTTGCTCGTAATCTCAGTATAAATTGTTCAATATTATAAACGATTATGGGTAATAAGGATCGAGTATAAGGATCTTAATTTATTACGCTAGCAAAAGTTTTAACAAAATCTGTCTACAATGTATAATAACACCGATACATGTGATTATTACCCCGGGCAACGGCACGTATATGCAATATGCACACGTATATATATGCTAGCTAAAATTCTATAACATTTTGGCGTCCTCACTAACAAATCCAGCCAAACGATAAATAAATAAATGATTATTAAATTATTGTGTTTTTAACGTTTAATAATACTAATTAAACGTAGTGGGGAGGATAATACGCACATAGTGATCACATCCCTCCTTCCATTCACTCTCGAGCACGCCACTGGACTTTGTTATCATAACGATATTATAATATTATATAATTATGTATTTACCTTTACGTGTGACAGAACGGCTTTTACAAAAATCATTCCATCCGCGGAAAACATGCACAAAGCGCACAGTAGTTCGTACACTTGGAGCTTGACAATAGTGTTGTTGCATATCATTACTGCTAAAATCATAATAAATGCGTATTTTTTAGAATGAGCACAGTTAAAATCGTTTTTCCACTCAGTCGGTGACCACGAGAGATTTGTCGAGGACTGCAAACATCGAATAAAAATAATATTACGCGTACCTAATCTACAGCATTTATTTACGACAGAAAAACTAAAATATTAAGCAACGACGAAAATACGAGTTAGCTCGTAGTTAGCTCGCTAAATACGAGTTATATCTTTTCCAAAAATGGTGTGAAAATGATTTGCTACACCAAAAGGCGTGTCCTGTGTCGGAAGGAATCAAAAATACCTATGAAAATGTATCGACCCGGTATCTACTGGATGTATTATAATAACGCTACACCAATGATATCATTAGATATTCCCTGATACTCGTATATACATATCGTTGCAATGAATGTATTTTTTATATTCATGAATTCATTAGTTTTATTTTTAGTGAATGGCATTGCGAGTCGCGACTGCGAAATTCATACGGCAATGCACCTCTGAGAGAAATTTTAGTCGACTGATATCAGTTTTGTTGTTTGTTTGATAAGCTAAATCCGGCATGGTTTATAAACTGATAGTAAGTGTGTATATTATACAACATGCACTGCCATTACGCTTCAGAGAATTATTTTAACAACTAAACAACATATAATATTATGAATGCATTCCATTTTAATATGACTACGGGTCTGTGAATCCATTATTTTTGAAAAATTAAAACGGCGATAGTGAGCATTGTATATTTAGTAAAAATTCTTGGTCCAAACAATTAAACACACTTTAGATTTGTTGAAAATTCCGAAATTCATTTTACTTTTAAGGCGCATACTTATTACTACCCTTGCCTGCCTAACGTGTTAATATATTTAATCGGTAAATGACGAATAAGTATACAGTACTATTTTGATTTTAATACGCATTCCAATAATTGTATTCGTATATTCAAAACATTAAATTCGTATTGGTAGTACCTGATAGATAATATTACATTCACAAGAATACAGAACGGTATTAAACGATCAAGATTACTTTCTCAATTGTTCAATAACTATACCTACAGTTTAATTTACACTTTCAGCTAATGAAACGTATTTGTGTAAGAAAAAACTGTTCCAAAATTTTACAAATCTGAAGTGTATAAAAATCCTAGGTCCAAGCGATTGGGTTCTATCGAAAATAGGCCGGTCATGGGTAAGTTATTACGTTATACTACACATTCAAATATATTAAACGAATATTGTCCACGGATAAAAGTGAAAAAAAATAAAGTAACGAACCTGAAGCCAAGTACGACGAATACTCCAGGTGAGTGGATATGTAGTGCAGTCCGGTCCGGGACCTGACGACGGCCCGTAAACATTCAACGCACTGCAGTTGAGCCATGGTGTCCATGAGCGACTTTCCGCCGGTCGCGCGCAAGCTGCCCAACAACGTGCCCAGTCCGTCTCTCTCCAGGAACTCCACGATCCATCCCCTAGAGAAACGAAACGGATTCGCGACGTCATTGTCGTTACAAGCACCGAGCGCGCAATGATCACAGCGCATTATACGCTATTAGACGCGGGACTTGTGCGGCGTATACGTGACAACAAGTCCATACGTGTCGTGCACACACGTCCCGTGTTATTATAAACCGACCAGACACGACGCATGTGTGCCCGACGAGCACATCATAAGTTACACTATAGACATGGCCTGGAATTGTGTAATAGTACGTGTGCGTGCCATCAAGTGTAAAGTCTGCACACGATCGCGAACGCCAACGACGTTTTTGTAATGGTGCACACGTATTCACGTTAGCGTGTATCGCGCGCATTTAAATTGTCGACTCGGATGATAATTTATCGTTCTCGGATCGTTGACGAACATGGATGATAGTGAAGAATTTAAAAAGTTCACGGCCACGTCAATATCGGAAAATAATGAGTGACTAACGTGCGTGTAAGAAGTTTGATATACCTCAAAATATACAGCTATACCAGGCATGTCAAACACGCGGCCCGCGGATCATTTTTTTGTGGCCCGCGGCTATCAATATTAGTGTGCAAAAAAGAAAATACTAATGACGTGTTATGACTATTTTAGATTCTTAGAGAATGGTTTATTTGATATACATTATTATACTGTCTTATCGTCTGATGACAAAAAATATTCAGAAAAAATTATATGTTTGAAGATCGAATTCGAAAATAGGTTTCAAGATTTCCAATATTTAGAAAACGATTTTGCCTTGTTTAAGTCTCCTTCTTCAATAGACGCAGTCAATGTTCCAACATGTATACAAATGGAACTTATCGAGATTCAAAATGATTCAAATTTAAAAAATAAATTCAATGAGGTTGGTTTTTCTGATTTTTACAATTTTGTGCCAATACGATATGTGGAAACTCGAAGATTTGCTAGTAAAATTATCTCTATGTTTAGTAGTACTTATCAATCGTAGCAACTTTTTTCATTAATGAACAGTAATAAATCATCCGTTAGATCCAGATTAACCGACACACATCTAAATGGAGTTATTAAAAGTGGCTTCGTCAAATAATATTTCTCCCCAAATTGAAAAGTTGGTGGGAGAAAAGAGATGTCAAATATCGTCTAAAAAGAATTATTAATATGTTTTTTTTGTAATTTATACAACGCTTATATATTTTTTCATAAATAATTAGTATGATTTATATTTTATTTAAATGTTAATGTTCATTTGTTTTTTAATTTTTTAATTTAGTTGTAATTGCTGTATTCGTAAACATAAAGAATAAAATTGAAAAATGTGTACAAAATATTTATTTTTTCGCTAAATTTTTATGTGCGGCCCAAATAGTAAACTTTTCAATATATTTGGCCCACCTGATACTTTGAGTTTGACATGCCTGAGCTATAGGGTGCCTACCGAGGACTTAGGTATCCATTGCGAAATCTCCTTAGATAATTTAGATGTTATTTAAGTTCTGTTTTTTTTTTTTGCGTGCCTCACAGGAACAAGAACTATATTGTTTTGGTAAAAAAATTAAATTTTTTATTTTACTACTTTCGAAAAAATTTTAATAATTTTTATAGTTTTCAGAAAATTTGTAAGTTATTTAATCATTTAATGATTTGCTATTATCTCGTATAGTTTTATCATAAGTTTTGTTTAATAAACAATTTTTGTGTAAACTAAAAATGATTTTAGAAATCATGAGGTTAATGAAAATAAAAAGTTGAAAAATCAACATTTCCAGAAAAATAAACTTAAAATTTTTTGAATATAATAAAATAAACAATTCATTTTTTAACTATTTTACAAAAACCTCAAGCTTAACTAAAATAAGAAATATGTGAAGTCCTAGTCCCCCTAAGTTGTAAAAAAGAAACAGAATTCGATTATTTTTATTATCTCAGGAGATATCGCAATGGATAAATCTACGGTGGGACACCCTAGAGTCTAGACAAAACAACAACTGTTAACAACCGCGTTCAGCCCTGTATGTGAGTGGTAATTGGTGCAATAGCATTATACTTTAAGCAATTTAAAAATTAGAATTTAAATGATCGTAATTAGGTTTCATTTATGTCAGTAATAATACAATACGATAGTGTACGGTTTACATTCAACACATTTGCATCGACGTAACTGAACTAATCGTGTACACGCAATACATACATATGAAACATTTGACCCTGCACACCCATCACCAAAATATTCTTACCAGAAAATGAAGAAAATAAACGAAATAAACGAAAGTAAAACTCGTGTTATTATAATAATTGGGAAACACAATATGCACGCGTATCGTACACATATAATATTACAATATAAGTATAATTGTGTTCGTCTCTCACAGTAATTGTCTGTCGGTTTTCTTTCTCTCGGTTACGGATATTTTTCCATGTCTAATTCGTTTTACAAACATTAGATTTATTTTGTCGTTAATCCGGGTCCGACGGTGGAAAAAAAATTTAAGATTCCCCCAGCTAATGCTATTATCCGCGTTCACCTGTGGTGAATAAATTATAATTATATATACACTGCTGTCGGTCCGAGCGTACAAATCTATTTAACGACAATAATAATATGCATGCGTGTTCACGTTGACGAGATCGCGTATGCGTTATTAATAAAACCGACGGTAAACATGACTTTTACAACGAATTATAATTCTACGCGCCATGTGCGCGTATAACGCGTTAGTTCAATCGAAAACCCGAGATCACTTTCGAACGATATGAAATCCAGGAGTCGCGAAGAATTTATTATGTTCAATGCGGCCGGCAGCGCAGTCGTCATGATGAAATAAGACAATTAATTTCGTGTGAATATCGTTAATTATAAAATCCTCTACGCTCTACAGTGTAAACTACGAATGTAAAACGTATATATTATACACGGGGTGTTTCACGAGAACTTACAAATTGCTATGTCCCCTGTGTCCTGTCTTATAATGAAGACAAATCAAATCGTGTTTTTTTGCTATTCCAATTACTCACGTGGCTAAAAATTACGTACATTTATTTTTAAAAAAGGTTATAAATGTTTAAGCCAAAATTAAAAATTAATAACTTCTTAATATTTTATAACTTTGAAAGATGGTCATGTATTATAAAGATTTTTTTCCAATTTTGACTGTTGGGCCATAATACTTAACTTACTATTTTAAAAAATTGTTTAATATATTTTTGTATATGGTAATCAAAAATTTCTCAGTACCAAATGTATGTTAAAAACCATAAGTTTATGAAATTTAGAAGTTGAGCATTTTCAGAATAATGAGTTCTGTTTTAGATGAATATTGTCTATAAATATAGTTTTATTAAAATTTCACTAACACATTTAAATTTAATTTCAAAAATCAAAAATAGATTCTAGTCGTGTGAATATAAAAAAAAAGAAAGAAAAATAATTTCACTATTCTCATGTTTCTATAAAACCTCTATCTGTGTGTACGAAATACTTTAAGTAGGAATAATAATAACTTGTGTGTAATGTGTAAAGTATTTTGTACCTATTTACATGTTTATGAGATATATACGTTCAGATTGCGCAACAATTTAATGAACAAAAGTTATCTAACTACTCGCATAATACGCACACACACCATACACACATAAAATATACATATACACTATCGTAGGTCGTTATTTTCAGGTGTGCATGTGTGTAGTAATCAAATTATCATACAGCAAGTAGTTCTGATGTTGAAACGCGTGTTGACCAAGTGATAAGGAATTCAGTGATAGTTGAGTGCGTGTACACATCCTCGAAATATCGCTGTCGACCTTGTGTCCACTAGCCGGTAGAGCGCCGCACAAGAATTCGTCAGATACCATCTTTCGAATAGGACGTTCACTTCGATGCTGGAATTAAGTTATTCCGTAACGTCTAAACAATTGTGACAAGCACGTGGCGACGATATAATATATATATATAGTCTCGACAACCGAGAGCCGCTTGTTACCGCTATTCATATAGCCAATAATAAATACTTTTCGGCGCGTTATAATAATAAACGTATATAATATTAACACGTACCGCGTACTTATTGATGTACGAATAAATTACGCGTAGACATAAATTTCGATTCCCACAAACGTCGGACTACCAATTTTTTTTATTATTTGTTTAGAATTAAATTGTATTTTATCGCTAACCCTCTGCTCCTGCCCGCCCCGCCGACGCGCGTAAATATACGATTCCGCGGTTTTTATGTGATTAAATGATAATCTAAAATGATTGTTAAAAGAACAATTAATTATAATCTACTAGCAATTTGAAAGTATTAGTACATTACGCAGCACAAACGGATGGTTTCGACGGGAAAAGAGCGAAAAAAAAATGTAAGTATACGACGTAAAAAATAGAAATAATAAACCTCGTTTAAAAAAGCAATTGAACACAATGCGAAAGCATTCATTGAGAGCCATCGGGGAGTTCAATGAAAACTGAATCGACAACAATAATATGTCTCCATTTCTCGTGACAATGCGTATAATGATTATTATTTATTTCGTTTCTTGGGTTCAATAGTCACAGCGTCATTATTATATTTATTTATGTTGATGTGCGGGCAAATTTTTCAACCGGACAAAAACGTACGCGCGTTCGTCGCGGAAAGAAATAAGAAAAAAACGTTCAAGTGCATGCCGATTCGCCCCGTACCGCGAGCACGAGTTGTACACGGCCGTTTCGTAAGTCGTATTTTTCCGAGTGCATGCTGCAGCGGCGATGACCGCGACGAATAAATGCGTCGACTTGACGGCGCGAGTAGCGACCGTATGCATCATTAATTTGGCACACTTAAAAGTTCATTCGTAACGCTACGTCTGCGCGTGTACAATAATAATTGACGGGGAATCATTGGGTCCGTCGCCGGCGAACGGGAAGGGGGGAAACAACGTTTCTGGCGCCAACGCGTGTTTTTCGCGCGAGCACGGTGAATTCCTGTTGTCGCCGAAGTCGGTACCGCGCGCGTCCTGCTCCCGCGGTCGGTGCGGCGAGCAGGACGATATCGGCGGGAATGGGTCCGGCCACCGCGTTACCTCAGCCGTGTGATTTCAGCGGATTCTTAGAGAGTACTGCAGTGTGCACGACAACACCCCGGGCCCGTGACCGTATTCGCATTACTAGAACTGTCATTGTCCCTTAGAGTATATATTATATACATGCAGGCCGATTGCGAATGAAATACGACTGCAGTTTCACCCCCATGCACCGATAGCTGCACTCGTCTCATGGTTACTAGAGCGATCAGTATTGCGCTCGCTTCGTGTGTATTTACTATCCAAGCTCCGGAGCCACGTGACTTGTTGGGATCATGTACGTGAACAAACTCTTTGGGGGAAAAACAAGTAGTACAAATGACGGCCGTCCACGATGAAAGAGACGCGCGGTGACGTACAGCAGTGGTGTTCAACCTTTTTTGGATCGCGACCCCCCATTTTTTTTTGTGTAGTGTGACCCCCTTCAAAAAAAATGTTGTTTTATTCATCAAAATTTGATTTGATTACTGATAAAACAATTTTATACTTAAAAATGTAATTAATTTATAATACAAAATTATTTTAAAACAATACAAGCATATACAATCAATTTAAATATAAAAAAAATACACAGATAAAATTTTAAAAATGTACAATTTAACTTGTTATTCAACTGTTTGTTCATCTGTTCATTTGTTTGTAACTTTGTTAATGGGATATGTTATTGAGCTTGAACTTTTGATATTATTGATTCCATATCAGGTTTTATATTAGAGACTGCAACTCTTAGATCTGATTCTACATTTCATTTCGTCCTATATTTGTTTTTTATTACGGTAAGAGCGTAAAACGCTGTTTCACACAAGTAAGTGGATGCAAATGGTAGAAGTGTTGATACAGCTATTTTTGATAATTCTGGGTATTCTGATTTTATAGAAATCCAAAATTTATCACTTGTCATTTCATTAAACTTTATACGCAGAATTTCGTCGGAAGATAACTCGATTAATTCTTCTTTCATAACTAAACTTAATTCAGAATCCATTTCATTTATACTGATAGAAAATTGGCGGCCACCAAGTTGAAAACCACTGACGTACAGAATCGAAACTCATATTGTTCGGTGTACGTAAAAACGTATCAACTACAGATGAGGCCGCTGTACATAATATTACGATCGCCTGCGTGTTGACCACGTAACCGTGTGCGGTTGCTCAAACAACGCGGACGCGACAAGAGCTGCCTAACAGCAACTCCAAGTAGTGAACATGGTCGTCGACCGCGTGGCAAATGCTTCCCGGAGAACGCGCGTAGTGTCTTGAACGGATTTCGTTTGACTTAAACCGTGTGAAAACTTACTCCGGCGCCACTGTAGCGTGCACCGTATACCACGTACGTGTTGTACGGTATACACTACGACGACGTGCAGTAAATGGTAATAATAATATTACTCACGTATCTCGGAGAGACGCAATGCGTTGCGCAACGAATTATTATTCACACGCATTCCTAATGATACCGAAATCCTTTGGAACGTGAATAGGTGCGCAGAGGTTATACACCGTTAAATACTTCAAATACTGCAAGCGGCCCGGCGTGAAATAATGATAATATCTAATAATAATGTCTTATTAGTATGCGCGCGAAGAACGACTTTGACGAAACGTTTTCAAATTAAAAAAAAAAAAAATAGAAAAGGATAACGTCACTATAAACACACACCGCGTAAACATGAAATATTTACACGATGACGATGCGACGACTATAACAGTAGAATACACTAAACATATTTAAGGAATATAAAATCTGACGAAAATGCGCAAGACCTACAAGACTATGTATATTATGTAATAGTAATAATACCTACTAATAGTTTTGTCAAGCGTCTATCAACAATATATATATGTATCCCGAACGACTTCATAAATCGCATTCGTTCGTAACACTCGTGGTGCACATATCTTCTCATCCGGCCCGTGCTTTAAACGGTTCCGAGAATAATCCCCGACGGTGTATAATAATAAATATAGCTCATCCGAGAGCCGTCACTTTTGAAATTCCAGTCCAGTTTCAATTACATAATAATGGCGTCGCCGCGACGTGTACACGGTGTGTACGATAATATGGTAAACCGTACAAATACACACACACACACACACATATACGTTTAGCAGTTACAGCCACACACGCCGCAGTACATAATAATGTATGGCGTGTAACGGCGTGGTAATGAAGTATGTTATTATTATTATTATTATTATCGTCGTAAAACCACGTGTGATCGCGTCCGTACACATGTTTATGTACGTGTAATATCCTCGGCCCGTCCCTGGGTGAGTCCGTTGTTTCTTCGGCGGTCGTCGTCGTCGTCGTCGGCGAGTAAAATGGTTAGGGGAAACGTTCCGAAATCGACGTAAATCGACGGGCTTAACGACGACGAAAACCGTCTTAAGTACAATGTTTATGGTGCGCGCACGTATACTTACCAAAAGCGTGTATATATGCACTGTACGCGGTGCACGTGTGCACATGAAATTATCGCTCGACCGGGCCGACGGCTGTGCTGCAATTGTGTTTCAATTTAGTTTAATTCGTTAAACCCCCCCAGCAGTGTTGGTCGATAGATTGAAATTTCTCTCTGTACATGCGGCATAGACATTCTGCTCCCTGCTTTTACTTCTTCCATTTTTTTATTTCGACCAATTACCGCGGCAATTCGTTTCAATTTAAACGACGACGTGTGTACGAATGGAAAACTAATCGAAACCGTCATCATGTACATTGTAATATTATTCATTGATGTCACATGAACCTTGCGATATCCAATGGTTGGGTTTGAACGTCTAATCGGAACAATCTAAGATCAATCGATAAGTTGGTTTTTACGCGATAACATTTGGTATTTGCCCGTTTCGGAACATTAGAGGTCGTCTTATACACATTTCGGCGTCTAGAAAAATTCAAATTTAATAATATAACATTATTATTCCGTCCGGATTGATTTTCTCGACTGTTTTTCGAAGTTCGGACCGTGTAGCGGCAGGCAGGTACGAAAGTTCAGCGTTTACAACGACAATAAGCGAAACAACACGGCATTAATTCGACACGATTCGAATATATTGTTCCGTGGCGTGGGCGTGAACTTGCACATGACAGTATAATATGATACGCGTCACTCGCCGTGCAAATGTATGCGAATTTCCTGACGACTGTTGTTGCTGAACCGCAATGAAAAAATAGCTGTGGCGCGAACACTACTACACATATAATATGCTGTGTACACGACGGTATACGCAACGTCAAATAGTTTGTTTTCAACGAACAATTTTGTTTTTCGCTCGTGCAAAAAAACAACCTAACGAAGCACCATTGTTTATAATTTCAAGTCGGAATCAGGCGTAAAATGTTATAGTTTTTTTTTCTCCGTACTACACGCGCGGTCGACACACGACGGGACCCTCGAGATTAAAACATGTTTTCTAAACTTTACCTACAATATTACCGTGCGCTCGTATAGTACCCGCGGACACTATGCTAATAGGACATGACATACTAACAATCGGATTCGCGAAATCGCACGTTGTTTTGGTGTTTTTTTTTTTTTTTTCTATAATGATTTTGGAAACACGCGAACAGTATGGGAATGTCTACGCCGTGCGCGGGACGAAGATCTTATACATATGTACGTACTGAAAGAGCCAAACGAAAATCGAAAATAAACCGCAAAAAGTAATGATAATATTATTATGGGTCACAGACGTGTGTGCATTATTGTTCGTACGATTGTGATGAAATAATGTGCGCACGCTGCCCGTTCGACGGGAAACGAAAACGAATTCCTGACCGGAGCCGAGTGCGAGACTCCCGGTGCGCGGGTCGCCCCTGCAGACGGTTCGCACCCCGCGGGGACTATACAGCCGTCATGTGCAATGCAACTCTCGACGTGGCACTTAATCATTTCGGACCAGTTGCATACGGTACTCGTTTGTTTATTTTCCCCATTAATTATCACGCGCAAACGTCGTAATATTATGTTAAACGTATGGATAGAGTATGTTATAAACGTAATCATGACGATATCATTATTTAAATAATTGTTAATATTATATTGTTATTATCACAGCCGTTTTGTTGTTATTTATTATGATATCAGGTGGACGCAACACGGTAACACATAGTTTGTGCGTGCGTAATGTGCGTTTACGGTATATTACGATATTATGTAGGTAAGTCGAGTTTATAAATATTTGCGTAACCGGCGGCGGCGGCGGCGGCTCATAGAGTATAATGTATATAAGACCGTGGTAGCAGACCAGTATCGTGTGCGGCTATACTGCACAGAGAGAGAGAGAGAGCGCGCGCAGACTCGGCTACTGGAGAGGAATTTCGAGAGAAGCGAGTCCTCTGCGTGCGCGCGTAAAAATTATGGAACAAAATTAGAAACGTCGCCGGCACCGAATATTTTGGCTTGTTAGGACGACGAACGCACTAAAAATAGTGCTCCAGGTTCACCACCACGCTAAGCTCGCCTTTTAACGTGTGTACATATATATATATATATATATATATATATATATATAATGTATATGTATTTATATACGTACATATGTACCATATGTATATAAACACATTATGTATGTTTCACCTGCTGGTATCATGCATGAAGTTATTCATATATATATGTATAACTTAAGTTATTCATATATATGCACATGTTATGTACTTCCGAAATAAACAACCGTGTGTACACCGGCGACGTCAACGCCCCCGTTAAGTTGAGTAAATAAAATAAGTGTAGAATAACAAGTAAAGTCGACGCGTCCGCGCGAAAAACAAAGAATTTTAGAAAAATATCTTCAAAACGTTTAACAAAGAATACATACCTACCAACTTGCGCCGATTTAAGTGAAAGTCGGAATGAAATAGAATAATATCATAGTGAAACTTATGTGAAGTACAGAGTGCGCAAGTACTACAAAGAACATTATTGAACCCGCAAAAGAAAACTGTTGCGATACCGCATACGTACAACGTACAACATTCTGTTTTATAATTTGACCCAGCGTATAGCGAGTATCGGTAAGTTATTATACGACAGTGCACTGTATTCACCTATAAACTTGAACCCGTAGTGCAAGAAAAGTACAATAAACGCAAAAGTAATCGTATGAGAATAAATCATTTTTTTTAGACACGTCTTATCGTTAGTGCATTGACGCTTGCGGGCCCGTTGCAGGTTCCATCTTCAAAGTGTATATTATTATTATTATGTTTACAGTGTGGCTGATGTGAACACAATGATTGCTTTATTTGTTTCCGATCGGCAAACATGGATCGATCCAAAAAAAAAAAAAAATGTATTATTAGATGGCTCTGACTGAAATTCTAACCGATTCATAATGGTATACGAGTATTGAAAACATTAATTCAACTTCGTCCTACTATACGCATAAAAATATACTACGCTCATAAACCCGCCGGTATAATACGTTTGTATTATGTACTTAAACGTATACGTACAAATAATGGTACTATATATTATTACTTCCGAAATAAACGACGTTACATATACGACGGCACTACGTCAACGCCCCGTTAAGAGTTAATAAAATATGTGAACACGCATCGACTAAGAACAAATCGTGTTTAATGCGTGTTTCGTTTAATCGTATATTATTTTATGTAAAGCGACGGTAACAATAAAATTAGGATGTTTAATATAATTGCTTAGACGATACTTTTAAAACTGGAAATATGTCGCAGTATACCATACGGATCTAAACAACTAATTTTTATCTTCCTTTATTGCATTTATCTTTTTCAGGACTTCTTTACATTATTAATAAATTCTAGAACATTTTAAGTAATTTTTAATCGCTGTCGTCAACTAATTGAGAAAAGAATCCTGCTTATGTACCGAGCTGTTTTTCGCCCATAATGCCGATTGCGGAGTGCTAACCACAACTGTTTTATAGTTTAAAAGAACTCATCTTTTAATCAAATTATTTTAATTGTATAAGTTTTTCATATTATTCTATTAAAAAAAAACCATAATCAAAAATTATTGAGATTTGTAGAACACGGGAGCATTTTTTCAAATAATACGGTTTTTTCTTATTATTTTAAATTCACATAATTAATGCAACTTGTAGTTAAATTTAGTTTAAACATTAAAGCGTCAACATTAAGGACTTAAATAAAAGGGTTGTGGAATCCAAATATTTGGAAAAATGTTGAGTTAATACAAATTTTGAATAATTCAATATATACTTTCATTAAATCCGGATTTAGGATTAACTAATTAAATTTATTTATTTGAATCCATCAAAATGATAAACATTTATAAACATATACGACGATAAACACGCAGATGATTTTTAAATAAAATGATGACAGAAACGATTTAATCACAAATTAAAATAAATCTTAAAAGAATAAATAATATAGTCGAAAAAAATCATATTTGCTATTTATTACATTACATATTATGGTATCGGGTACGGATACAGTTTTTTAAATCGTAGTTTATGAAATTATATTATAATAATACACCGCATTGGTCATGATGAAACAAATGATTTTAAGCGTGAAAATCAAATTCTAGAACCTTACGACTTCGTTATGAGTAAAAAATCGGTATACCAGTGTGGTTAAGATCGGAAAATGATCGAGATATATTAACTGGGACAGGTTATACTACGCACCCCTATATTGTACTTTTACGCTGCGGCAGCGGTGTAGGTTGGTCGCGTCAACAGGTATTCGGTAGCACATGCACGCATTATAATAATTATTATTTACTATTGTTATATTGTACTCTGCATTGTACTCGTGCGTATATACGTGCACTGTGCGCAGTTGCTTACTGCACTACGCTCGCATTGTATCCGCGGTGGTGAGCATATAATAATATTATAATAATCGCATTTTTCCAAGGCTCTGCGTCGTACGGCGTGGAGGGTGGTGGGAGGGTGGAGAGACCTCCGCACAATAAGCCATCATATACGTACACGCGAGTACACCCGAGGGGCTCGCTCTAACACCTCCTTCAGTTCCCCCGTTCCCGGGTTCAAAAGCATAGTATACGTTTACCGTTACACACGATAATGTACACCTAAAAAGTGTACGTCATGGAGACTGCAGTATACGTACGCTAAAACAACACGCGTACGTTCATTCGTCTAGTATCGTATAAAATGGTCGGAAATATCGCGAAAAAAAAGCGCAGGAGACGAAAATATATATGTAGTACGCACAATAATAATATTATAGTATGTATAGCGGAGTCGTCTATGTGTGTATACTCGTAATATAATAATTTTACAGTGTATTGTCGTGGTCGTCGTGACGTCAACGTGCGTGAGCGCATACACCTATACCAACAATGAGACGCTCGTAATTAGCCTACTTACCGCAGAAAAAAATGTCCATGTGCTTCGGGGTGAAAACAGAATAATGCCATTATGTACCTACACACGATATTATATCTATTATATGTATGCTCGTACCTAGATAATATTGTTATGCTCCGCTGTGTTATACGCTTACAACGCCGTCTCCTTCGTTCCTGGCCGCAATACCTGTATATATATATATATATATATATACATGGGAACTATAATAATAATCACTATACGAATATTGTTAATATTTCAACGATCGTTTCCTGAATACTCGCAGGAGAACTTTGCTGCGTGGACTCGTTTCGGTTTCCAACTGTACAACATATAATATACGTACAGCCAGCTATACCTATACATTCAATATGCCCTGAATAATTTGTACGTGCGTCGATCTTTGATGTGTTACAGCAGTGGTCCTCAAAATTTTATGTCTCGGTACCACTATAAAATGTCCTTTTAAAACACAGTGTTAAGAGCCGGTTTCGGAAGTTGTAGCATTTGCATATTTTTATTTTGAACGTCTTAGAACGTCCCTAGTAAGGCACAGATTTGTTTCACGAGACTTCGATGATTTTTTTTTTCGCTAGATTTTGCATTTCAACGGTATTTGGGGCTATTTTGATAATTTAGGGCTTTAAATACTATTTGCATTACTCATAACTTATGCGAGTAAATGATACCCTCAAGTATTTGTAGTCATTTGGTAATTCGATATTTGAATGTTTTTTTAACACCGTTTCTTTGATTATCAGCTGTATGTGAGCTTTTCACGTTACCTCTAGTGATACCCGGTGTTGAGAATCGCTGTTTTAGAGGGTACATATGCGGGTATACAACGTAGGTACTTGTCGCCAGCGGTTATTTTATTGCATACTCTACGATCAATAACAATGGTAAAAATATGCGAGTACATCGTTCTTTGTGCGTCGTAATAGTTTTTTAAAAATGTTATGGCAAATTTTATAAAACTACTATGTTCTAAAATGAATAAAAAAATTATTATGTGCTTTAAAAAATGTAAAATATTGTTCTTATGAAGAATGAGGTATTTTTGTATACGGTAACATAAGCATTTATGCTTATAGAGTATTTGAATCTTGCAAGCCAGATTTTTTAAGCCTATAAAAGTAACTCTTGGCGCCTTGCAAGGTAAACACGAATTTTCAGTCGCATCAAAAAAAAGAAGTTTCTATGCACGAATACAAACAAATTCAATACTAATGACTGCAATCCTTTGTATTTACAGCTACGAAATGATTAATTATCCTCAATGTAGTTTTCACTTCCGCATTATCGAAAAATTACAATCGTACACTATATTGTAAGTATACCATGTAAAATATAACATTTTTCAGGTTTTTTTTGTTGTTGTTGTTAATTGTTTATTTTTTAGTCAACTATATAAGCTATAAATGCAACGCGCATTGATAGAGAATTTTTTTAATAATTCCAACGTAGTAACAACTCCATTGGAAGTCAATAGAATTTCAAACAAAAGTTCCAAACATAACTATTATAAGATATATAGCCATATAGGTACATAAAAAGTTTAACAAATTTGATTTAAGTTTATAATCATTATTTTGAGATAATATATTGATGTTGAAATAACAATTTTAACTTTTTCCGCTGCTTAATGTTTTGTACGAAGCTTGTATTGGACACAAGTTTTCGCATTTTCCAAAGACTGCAAGACAGCGTCCGCTGTCTATAATAATGAAAATATTATATATATATATATATGCTCACACCGCGTTATGTATAATAATATTATGATGCACTTTAACATGATATATACGCGCAGCTGCAGTGTGTCCGACATTTCGTTCATCACAACGTCGCAGACCCGCGGCCGAACGATACGATTTTGCGAGAAAAGAATACGCACACACATGCCTATACGGTTTAATCATTTTTCGAAACGTTTCATTATAATACGTATCGGCTTATGGTCTGTGTGTGTGTGTGTGTGTGTGTTTGTTTTGTCAAACCCTTTGTGTTTCGTATTTGTGGGTCATAAGTCCCGGGATACAGAGAGGTATCGTACGTACATATTATACTATGTATATATATGATTGTTCAAACCGTGTTTGCGTGTGTGCCCTGCTCACAACTTCCGGCCACTCCTGCAGTGCTCGGTTCACGACATCAATAGGCTATTTTCCTGCAACGCGTCATACAGAACGAGTGCGACGACGTTCGGGCGCCCGTCCGATCGGCCGCGAATGGTTTAGACAAATACAAATAAATACGCGCGTATTATTATTATTCGTACGCGTAATAATAATAATGATAACACGAAGCGGAATAAAATATAATGCACACACGTCATATTATACCGATGTGTGTGCGCCGCTGGTCATATTACCGGGGATACGCCTAAAACCGATTAATTAGGATTTATTTGCGAGATAACTTCCACGCGTGCGTGTATTCTATTTATATATTATGTTAAAGTCATTGTAAATTGCTCGTAAAAATAAATTTGAATAACTAGATTTCTCAAGAAATATTTCTAGCTGCGCAGAGTTCATCGACCACTTTCTATAATACTGCTCATCAGTCATCAATGGCTCCGCGATAAAACCATACGCATAAATAACCAAAAAGTACGAAAAAACTATCGACCGTTCGGGTAAATCATCGTAACAGTAAAAAATATTAGGTATAGAAATGCCATTAGTCAAATGTATGTTTATAGGTCTTAAAAAAATGCAACGACATTAAAATAATATTTCAAATAATAACCCGTGCACGAGCGTGCATCATAATGTATATGCACGAGTAGATATACATATAATGCATATTATTATTTGCGTTAATTCACACGAAATACGACTTTCTAGAATATTTATAGTCAACGTTCTCATTCGAAAAACTGATATAATATTATATTTATATCAAAATTGGTTTTACGACGGTGGAATTTTTATCCATATATAATGCATTTATTTACAGTTTATGTATAAAATATTTGAATATATTTAGATAATATTAATTTATTCGTGCACGTATACGTATATCATATATATAAATATGATATTGGAGATTATGTAAAATATTTATTTATTTTATTATTGCAATGAATGTTTTTTTTTTTTAATTTGCTGCTTAGGTACTTAAATTTTAATTTTAATGCGAAAAAAATATTCTTTTACTAATACATCAAAACTAATTTAATGCCATGTAAGCATTTCTTCGAACAGAAATTAAATATTTAAGTTTAGTTGAAAATACTTAAAATAACTAAAGCTTAAACCATGCTCTAATTAAAACGTAAAATTATAAATTAAATCGTATTGTAATAGTATTAGTTTAAAAGTAGAAAAGAGAAGAAGAGATGTTGATTTTTTTTTCTTGTAAAGTTATAACTTATAAAATTTGAAAAAACAGGTGGAAACAAACCATTGTTAATTAACATAAATGTTATGAATTCTCTCGTGTGCCGCATTTTAACAGTTAAATTATCTTTGACGATATTATATTTCAATCATAAGTTATCATCTAGAACTAGGAATTTAATTTTTTAAATGATAAATTACACCAACGCAACGGTATATTATCTACCTAATATAATATAATATCGTATTAACCACATACTTAAAAAAACATAAAAATGTAACTAAAATATTTTCCTGGTGAACGCATTTAATATGTGTCTTCCATACAGCGATATTATTTTTATGCATTTATTCTTATTTTCATAATTCCATCAATTCGAAGGTTTTTATCTTAGTTATTTTATCACGCTGTACCGACTGCGAGTACGAGAATTGAAAAACTAACACCGTATATACCTATAGCACAGTAGGTACATACCAATATATTATATTAAAGGATAATCAGAGCTTAACGCGCTCGTGTTTGTTGCACGTCGTAATATTGTGTATTATAGTCGACAGTGGCACATATATTACTATGCACCTGTGATTCGATTTTTCATCTGCATACTGCTGCTGCACAGTCTTAAAGAATTAATTTTAAACAACACACACGCACCGACCGTGCACCATTGTGTACGCGTACACACACGCCGAATTAGTCAACACACACACACACGTACCGAGTTGATGAACAAGGGGTTCTTCGAGCAAGATTAATAGTAAAATTAACTCGCGATAATGATGATGGAGTTAAAATTAATTACACGCTGCAATAACACAGCGTCGTATAGACATGCGCAAAGAACAGCAATACTTGTAAGTGTGTAATAAACTAATAAAACAGATGTGTGCCCATGTAGGTAACATATACCTGTATATTATTCTTCTTTTTCGTGTTATCGTTTTCGATTAGAATGATCAAAAAATCGTATCAAATGTAACGACAAATTATAACTTTACGTTTATCGGTATCTCTTTTCACCGGTGAATGTATAATATTATGAGATATAAATATCAGATAATGCAACGGTTTATGATATTACATTCAAGCCGATTTACTTTAATAAGACAGTACTGTAGGGATAATCACCTATATAGTCACGCGAAAAATCGACAATCGACAACATTGTTTTAGATTTAACATTTCAAAAAAGTTATAAATCGGTGTCACCATACTATCATAGCTGTGAATTAGGAATTCAAAATTAATATTTTAATTAATATAACAATTATATTCGTTAATATAGGTTAATGTTAACCATTAATGCGAACAGGATAATTAGGTACATAGGTAGCGACTATGTATATTGTAACAACCTCAATAAATTGTACTTTATTCGTATTAAAATAAATTGTCGATTAAAGTATAAACAGTGTTAATCAAGTCATTAAGCCGAACTTCGTATTATACTCAGGCTATTAACATAAAACCTTGCAAAATTGTTTAAGTCTATAAAGACGTATGCGTATAATATATTTATATATATATAGTACCATGTTATACGACCGTTAAACGAATACGAATCGAGAACCTATACACTGGTAATAAAATAGCAACCTCGGTACATGATATTATTATTATAATAGCAATCGTAAATAATAAGAAAATATTACTTGTCTTGAAACTGCAGCGACTTCCAATTTTCCATATTTTTTTCAAACATTTCCGAAAAATTAATTATACGAAATTCAACGGATTCGAATCCACACAAATTATAATTTTCATCGTGACGACGATACTATGAATGTATTCGAAAGATATAATAGCGAAAAAAAATTAACACACACACACACACACACACACAGAGAATATGATATTTTATAAAGTATTTATTTACATTATTTTAATAAAATAATAATAATAATAATAATAATAATAATAATAATAATAATGATTATAATAATGATAATAAACGGAAAGTAATGTAATGTAGGTATCGAGTACGCGTCGTAAGCAGAGAGCACTGAAGACTTGTCTACGCGAGGCGCACGGCGACTTTGAAACTCGTTCACACACATGGTTTGGTTTGTGTTCATCGGCCAAGATTGACTCGCACCCCTCTCTCACTCGCTCGCTCATTCTCTCTCGCACTCGCAACAATCGTTGGTTCAGTCAGCGTTACACACAATACTATCTGGGGACAAATGTTTACGTTTTTCGTTCATTATTTATATTAAATGGTACAATATACTACGGGTACGAAATCGAGTAAAAAAACAATTTAAAAAAATTAAAACACTACACTTTATAAAAAAGTGCATTTTAACACGTTATATCGTTATAAAAGCGATATTTTATGTCATTGTTCAAATGAATATATTTCATTGTTATTATTACAATCATAATTTAACGTTTCAGCGCAAACCCGAAATCCTACAAGCACACGACTGTTATATTATTATATATCATATAAGTATAGTTATTTTTAGTATTTATTGAAACTTTGCGTTTTTTGAAACACACACGGTCCAAAACAAAGTCACGATTCACGAGTCCTGTTTGGAAACAAAATATAACGGTACACATTTAAGAAAATATGTAAAATTCGTAAATTAACGTTTTGTTTATAAAATATGAGACGAAACAAACGTACACGCGCGCGCGTTCGAGTTATTTTTATGATCCGTTTTTACTCTCTCGGAACAGTGTGTACGCTGTTATACAATATTATTATTCATCATAACTCTACGAACATAACGACTTGTGAAATAGGGTTCGCGTACTAACAGCTAAAAGCGCGGTAGACGTATTCTTAAATAAAGACAAACGTATTTAAAATATTAATGTATAAAGTCCTCGTGTGAAATAATAACTATCGATCAACGCGTTAAATGGTGCGCGAGTCGTAATAATAATAATAATAACTGTGATGTAGAACTTATGTAGAATGGCACACGCGAGTCGCAAACTTAACAACCACCGTGTTGTGCGATTATTATTATGATTATTATTATTATTGCGTTTATCGCCGGTAGTTTTGAAATAAAATATCCAAACGTTTCTTTTTTAAAGTCATTGTTCGCCGCTCTTAATTATGTCGTACACTAAATACTCTCGTGCCGCGGTCAATGTTCCCGAATACACGTCCACGTAATAATATTATATAGGTAATATGTGTAACAGTCAATAGATTACATTGCACCTATATATATTTTATATGTAGAACCAAAAATAATAATGAACACGTATACGCGCAATATTCGTATTACGTTTTCGCATAAAATCATATTATTGAACAACGCGATAAGGCACTGATCGTGTCTAATTATTAAATTATACCGTATTGATATGTCGGTATTTTCCCACGTGTTTCCCTGATTAAATATAACGCAGTCAAATCGTGACCAAATAATTACTTATAACGAATATGATTATTATTCATCATAATAACATGACAATGGTGTATATTAGTATATCACGATATGTGTACCTATAAAGTACTCGAGTGACGAGTACGTACAAGATGGTGCCAAGGTATCAACTTGGTATTCGGTGTACAAAAATTACAAATAGATTTTCTAGACATATTAATCGCTTTCAAAATAGTAATGACTTAATTCGCTGAACGAGTAAGTTTAGGAAGTTTATAAAAAAATAAGTAAATCATATCATATTTATTATGAACATCGAGTTTTGCATTATCAGCAAAGATTATATATCTAGCTAATCAACCGCAGTAATATGCACTGGTTCGATTCTCCCAAAACATTGTGATAGTATTATTTCAAGCGGGTGTCGTCAATAGTAGGCATATTCAGATATTTTTTTTTAATTATTCAACGAATTGTTTCAACGCATAAGCGTTTTACAATATTATATTCAACTTTAAATAATGTATTACATGTGTAGTGTTTTGTTCTAGTGTGTATCTATAACTATGCAGTCGCTAGTGGGCTCGGAAATATGAGGGGTTATGCACCCCCTCCCCTTGACACCGATGGTCTTACAATGCAGGATGCATTTTTATTTCGATTTAGAAGATATTCTTTACACAACAAATTTCCGAGACTTTTAATATTTATCCAATCCGTATTAAATAAATTATTATTTTGTCCATGCGAGAAACTCGACTCCCTCTAAATTGTAGTTCTAGATCCACGCCCGTATACGGGAATGATTGCAGAAAAAGTTACGTTTTAATAAGTCAGCTCGTACAATATATAAGTACATGGCTGGTGGGTATAATTAATCAGTTTTATTTCAAAACGCCGGGCCCTAACGATGATAATGCACAGGGAAAGTCGCGGTCGTAAAAAAATAAATACCCGTCTAAACGTGAATATCGCACGATCGTTATAGTATAATAAATAATAATATAATACTTTTATTCTATGATTTCTGTATTCGCTGCACTTGTATGTTAAATAGTAAATACCTATATAAACAACAAGTGCAGCGGTGAGGTGTCTATCTGCGAAATGGCACCAGAACCATGTGAACAATATCTTGCAAATTAAAATATCGAGTTTGCGCAGGATTCATATTTAACGCCCGGTAAGAGCGAGGTGAAAAAAGGGAATTCCCTCGAATATTATTACTTCCTATTAGAGTCCGTATGTCAAGGAATTTTGCATTTATTTTTCTGCAGAACAAGTCTTGGACGTATTTCAAAATATGAGTTTCTATGTATGTAACATTTCGTTATTATTGGATCATTTAACATTTTACATCCTATCGAATCAAAAGTTAAATCACAAGTTTTAACTGTACATTTTTTTTTAATCTTTTCGAATTTTAAATAACGGTATGAGTACTTAAATTTAAGTTGCTTGTTCGTTACTATCCTTTATATGTCATCAAATTGAGTAGAGGGGGTGCTTTGGAGCACAAGCCTCTTTCAAATCAGTGTTTTCTTATACTGCATGTTTACCGTATATAGTATACGAGATCATTAATAGGATTAAGATGCATAAAAACAACATTTTTAATGAAAGTGGAAGTTTATGAATTTGAAAAATGTGTTTCGGGAGGAATGCCGCCTATTTCCAAACAAAAATATCGGTACACGCTGCGGGGGTTCTGTCGGGTATTTTCTCATACGAGGGTATGGTGATCACATCCTGGGTTCCTTTTAGACACAGCGCTAAAGGATAACACGCTAGGCCATGTTGCGATCGTTAGAGATGTTATAACATGAACGCGTACGGAGTGAAAACGAATACTTTCGATCGTTATCACAATATTTTATTTTCGTTCGGTATGTACACATGTACACACAGCGGTGGAGCGCGCGCATCGACGCGACGTCTGCTGCAGCGGTCCATTCATTATTTCGGAAAACGCACCGTTTACACGCGATAATAGTAATAATCACGACGACGGCGATGACGATAATAATAAACGGCGTGTGCACACACGTGTTGCGGTCGACCGAGGGGATGCTGCAGGGTCTAGCTTCTATACTGCTGCTGCTGCTGCTGCTGATGCTCCTCTAGCTGTGCGCAGCACGTGGACCGCACATGTTTATTGTCACTGCCGACCCGCGCGTTTCTCGTCGGCAGACAATCGGAAATGTCGAAAACCCGCAGGAACAAGAAGATGAACAAGAAGAAGAAGAAGTTGATGACGAGTGGTGCGTGTGAGAAATGCGAACGATAAAGGTTCGACGAAACGACACATATCATTACGCTACGCGCGTGTCATTGTCACGACCGGTTATAAGTATGTATATAAATACAACGCGATACGGAGCGGCGACGGCTCGGGGGATTATGATGTTCGAACGGTGGATGATTTCCACTGGCATTATTATACTTCACGCTCTCGGCTCACTAGTACCCACGTGCATGTAATCATCGTGCGGCACCGCGCGTTCCAAAAAAAAAAAAAAAAAATCGTCCGTCGTCGTTTTGTATATGATTCAAAATATCGTAAAAATTATTATCTGGTATGCTTTCCCTGCGCCTCATAAATCACACGCGCAGGGCTGCCCTTCACCCCTCGCGCCCTCCGAACCGAACCGTTTGTGGAAGCTGTGTGTACGCATATTTATATTACGTTGTGTGGGTGGATATTTATAATTAGTCACGCGGACGGACGCGACCGTCGTTCCAATAAGGGGTAACATCATACACGTATATATTATTATCGTACAACTCGTCTTTATCCTCTTTTTAAATCCCATTTGATTTTACCACCGTTCGCTGTACACGGTTGGTCGCAGTTGATATTTTTTACATCATTCCTGCAGCGACGTGAAAACGAAAATACCTGGGTAAGCAGCAGCACCTCGTGGGATATATGCATTACAATCATGCGTACGCCGTGTCCGACCTGTGAGCACATATACGTGCTGCAGGGACTGAAATATCTGAAACGTTATCACGCCCTACGTCCTATACCAAAACAAACGATTTCTAATAAATCCCAGTATATTTGTGTATACTGGTCAGTAAGAATAATGTATACACGAAACCTGACGTAATCAACAGTTTAATGATACCATTTGTACCAACTTAATAATATGGATTATTCTTCTAAAACTTAATCTAAAGTTGTGTTTTTTTTTTATTTACAACCAATTTCATACTTTTCTAATTTCGTTTTTCTTTTTAGTCATAAATACTCATACAAATACTATAATCACATGGAGATGAGTTGATATGTGGGTTCCCTCCCCAAAGAGTACTCTCCAAATGCCTATTTATTATGTAGTATTGATTCAAATATCACGTACATAATACTGGTAGACAAGAATCTAAGTCGTTATTGTCAAAAAATACTCCAGTTATACTGTAATATTATGTATTGTTGGCTCCATGAAAATGCCCTTAAAGTGAAGTAATTCATATATGCGAGTATGAATGGTAGTTCTATTAACTCAACGTTCAAAATAAGTTCATATAAACATAAATATACTTAGCGGATTCTCAAATCGAATGAACATTTTTGCATTCATAGATATAAACTTATAATGGTTGCACTGTATATTATATATTATAGGTAATTTATTTCTGTTTATATTACACTACAAAGTGCATTAAAACAAAAGTCAAGAACTAACCGAAATATAACGAAATTGGCACAAACACTGACACTACGATAACTAACAACTATAAACTAAAACTCTGGAAGTTTATATTCACTGTTCAGCATAGACTTATTTTCCAACTGTTCATAATAAAATTTTAGTTCCAGAAAGCGTAAATCGGTGCAGGTTTTAAAACGCATCAATAATTACTATAATAATATATACCTGTTTATACATTACGAGCACGCGTTCCATTTGTTCGAAAGCGGAAGTGGAATAAATTAGGTTTTATATTTTAACGCGTTTTTAAAACGACCTGTGGATCTAACATAATAATATTATATACATAATGTTATGTTCGTTTTATATTAACCATTGTATATTATTATTATTTCCGTGAAAACGGAACTCGCCCATCACGCTGTTTCGTCGCAATCGGAAATCTAGAATATGGAGAATTTAACGTGATATAGAATAATGTCTACATAACATTATATCATACGACCATACAAAATATATCGGAAGTCACGGCGATAGTTTACATTGCTAAAAAGATCGTTTTTATATTTTATTATCATGCACACGTACGTGAATCATAATATCGGGATGATAATGAATCGATGGATTCAGAAAAATTCTCAACTGAAGTTGCAATAGTGTCGAGTACATAACATAGTAGTGTGCACCATATAGAGTTATCGGAATTCAAAACAAGTAGCATACCATGCAGTGTTGTTATTATGGTAGATGCCCGCATACCAGTTTATGATGAGACAAACGAACTTTTTTCAACGATGCTGTGTCTGTCATATGGACATAATTGACCGTGTGTTTCTGTTTCAGAGGCGCCAAAACTCATAATTGAAGATAAAAAGCCCATTAATAAAGAGACGTTTTAAAAGCCTATTTTTAAGCGACTCGTACAAGTGGATATTTTGGCGCCTAAGTCCACAATTTAAACACTTCACATGATATTGTACGTCTACGACGACGACGCGCGACGGTAAAAAACGTTTTCGATTTCATTTTTAGAAAACTTATTTCACGTTGAAGCTATTGGTTACAATTTATAACTTATATTTTAATACATTTGTTATTTCATATTTATATAATTAACTTTAATTGCGACCAATACTGTGTTCAATATTTGAATGGGAATTATTCGATTTTAACAAACTCAAATGAACAACACATAATAATATTATAAAGGACGACATTAACGTTCTATCTCCAAAGTTGACAAAATTGAGGTTTATATTAATTCTTGCAGTAAAATAGAATTCGAGGAATCGAATCCTGGCATGCTGCCATCAGCCCGGTCAGGTTATTTGTTAATCAATTTAAATTTCATGAATGATATCAAAATGCTTTATTTCCAAAGGCAAAAAGTCCAAAATTACATTCTTAAATGTAAATTTTTCCAACATAAAACACGGAAATCTTTGAAAACATAAAAATAATTTTATTTCTAATCAATAACCGATATTAGAACATATTTTAATCTATTTTAGTCGTCGGAAAAAATCTCGGTTTTTTATTTCACTTATGTTACCAATATGAATGTACGAAGTTCTACAACAGTTTCTAACACGCATGGCACATCATATACAGGGTATAGTCATTAGCGGGGATTAAGAGAGGGCTTACGAGGACTTAATCATTCCAAATAATCTATTCGAGTTTAACGGCTCTCCAGTTCTGAACAATTTTGAAATCATATTGCACATTTATACAAATCACAGAATTTAGTACGTACGGAAAAATAAACAATAATTTTCGTTATCCTTACTTAGTTTTAAATTGTATTCATTGGAAATAAGTAATAACCGTATCAAATAATATTTTACCGTACTGTTTACCGTAGATTTTTACATCATTGTACCTATATTATACCCATACATAATGTATTGGTCATCAGTAGTAGAATAAACAATTTTAATTTCAAAAACATGCAAAAATACTATACATTTGGTTGCAGTATAAATAGAAAAGAATATTTTAAGTATACTTATTTCGACCGACTCACGGGTCGGTCTGCTACCAAATACCTAAAGCCCCCGCCCCTAATATTTCATAGGATCTCGGGCTACACGGGCATAGTGGCTACTATAATAATAACTGCGATGAGTACGGCAAAAAGTAAATGTACATATTATACCATATAGTAATATGCATATATATTTAAATTCGTCTGTTGTTTTTGTGAGCCCTTGAACAAATACGCCGCATCATTCGCGCACACATTCGTGATGCTAATACATTATGTATTATGCACACATGCGCATCATCGATACGGCAATTTGGTAAACGCGCATTCCAGCGGTAAGTTGCCGTACGAGAAACGAAAAATAACGTATTATTCAAATAACATTATGCAGTGACGTGTATAATAGTGTGTTATGCACCCGTGACAGCGTTCGTCGGTCTTCGAAACGAGTGGGTTATTCTAATGTCTGCACTATTTGCCATGCACGTGATGCGCGGTATTACCACTTTTAGACCGTATTGACACAACGCGATTTATTACGATAAACATTACACGCATATAATATTATGTGCGCATATCATAGCGATGCGTGTGTAGGGCACCTGTCGCGTGTGGGTTAACGTTTTATTACGACCGCGACGTGCCGATTTCATATTATGTACACGATCGGCAATACCACGTGACTGCATAACCCGGGCGAAGGCAATTTTGTTGACAATATAGTTTGGTAGGTAGAAGTGTACTCTTAAAGAAGTTACAAAATTTATTTTTTATTTTATCAGTTTTTGTGAAGTTCGAGCATATAAGAAAAATTAGACGTATAAAATGGCCATCTTCGAAATTTATAAAAGCTATAAAAAAAAGTTAATTGTTTTAATAAAATTTATAATACCAATGTCGACTAAATATATTAAGCCCCGTGATTCTTATGGGGAAAAAATGGAATTCGATTATTTCTACTAACAACGGAGATTTCACTGTGTGCAAATCCCGGTGGCACACTGAATGCACGTATTGTGCAGGCGAAAACAAAACAAACGGATCGATTTGTGGAAAAACGCGTCTTTGAGGCGGTTCGTGTGAGGGAATCGTCCGTACCTATATCGTGAAATATCTAAAAAACTTCGACTATAAGTGTGGCTTATCAATGGAATTCGTGCTTGCAAGGCGCGTAAGACAGCTTGTTATTAGATTTAAGGTTTGGCCGATAGTCAACTCAAACGGTGTATACTAACATTTCAAATGTCCAGCAACAATGTTCTGTTTTTTGTTCCTCCTGAAATGTTGAAAAACTGAGATTGGCCAAGACTGTTCTTAGGTGACGCGATATAGTGCACCGCGGTGAACGTATGCCGATGCGTCTGCCGAAGATATCATAAGTTAATATAAATTAATTTTTAAGTATAACGAAGCCCAACTGCACAAAGAACATTATTATATTATTAATTATTACGACGGTGTGTGTGTATTAAACGAGTAGACTAAACAGCGTATTTATAGTAGCACACACATAAACGCGCACTCCGAGAGTATATTTAGGCTTGGGGGAAGGGTTGTTGTATTAATTATTATTGTTAATATACGTCTGGGTCTGCTGTTTAAGTGTATATATATACGCTCGTACAGATATTCACGAACGGTTAGAAACACACACTTTTAAAGTGCGGTCAACGTTTTCGTATTAATTGAAACGAAACAATGGAATCGACTGGAGAAATAAAAAAACAATAAACGCAATTGAGACGATACGACGAGTGTTACATGTATAGGTTACGCGTTTCAGCGGACAATAATCACGAGTAATATAATAGCAGTGAACGGATATTGAATTATATTTTGAAGAGCGTCGACGACGAAACCATGGAAAAAAAAGTCGTATATTACAGGAATGTGCATAATGTACGCTGCGACGTTTGTACATTAATGTGTACTGTACACAATGCACAATGCACCACACATGCAGCGTGTACGCGGTCGGTCGCCCTCGTCTATAAACATCAACTGCAGTTTACATGCGCGTACACGTGTATGTAGTACGTATAATTGTATTAAACCCGCTGCATACGGTTCATATTAATATCATAATAAATTACGTATTTTTATTCGTATAGGTATATATATATTATGTATTTGTACATAGGTTTGTAGTAGTTTATAATATTATACGCGCGTACAGCTGCAGTGACTTTATCACGATTCTATTTTCACGTGGATCACGTTTGATTGTCGTTTATATTATATTGTGTTTGCCTTCGTCCGAAGAATGGTATAGTTAAAACGTTAAAAGTTAATAATAAAAATAAAATCTCAAGTGTCCGAGTATAATATATAATGACGTTACACTGCACCGGCATTGTGCTACTACGCTGTAAAGAACCGCACAATAATGTTATATTCTATCATAACCGTCCGAGGGTGCGATTATTCAATTTCAATTTATATTAAAACGGAGTTTCGACGTGTACCTATAGTTGTTGTACAGTTACATTACGACGATTAAAACGTTAAGCTTTGTGAAAAGGCTACCGGATTTATTACCGGAAACATAATATGATTATCAAATTGTTATCAGACGAGTATGAATAAATAACGCACTATCAATATATATATGAAATTATTAGAAACTAGCAAATTATTAAGCAGGCGAATAATTAATATTATACTGAATATTACTTGAATTTCTTTATGTTTAACATTTGAAGATTACAATATTGTGCGAACGGTAAATACACGAAGAACTTATTAAATCTGGGCGAATATGCCGCGATTAAACCTCTATCCCCAAAGCGGGTAGTCTGAACTCTTGATTCTTCAGAGCAGGAATCGTGGACATTTTCAATCATCAATTTATAACGACGTATGCGATAACGGGCCCGATAAATTTATAAATTAGTAATTACATATTGAACATGACGTGAACGCGTATTGATATAATTATAATACTCGCAACGAGACAAAAATTACGTTCAGTATAAGTACGGCCTGCGCACTTTTATCGTTAACAACGAATAAATCACAATCATGCAAATACATAATGTAATCATACTGATCGATTTGTATTCGTTGATGAGTTCGTAACGATCGTGTGTTTCTTTCGAAGACGATCGATGACCGACAGAAGCTACTGCGCGTACAATACATTCAATATTATATATGAGTACCTATATACTAAGTACATAATGTAAAATAATTCGCTATCCCGAGTCCACGTGTTGTTACTATTATTGTTATTGTCATTGTTACTTGATCCCGCGCTCGCGCATAATAATATATATTGCGTTCGTATCGTTCGGCACGATCTCGATAATTGGCCACCCGCCCGCCCACAAGTATATCATAATGTTTAGCGAACATCGTCGTGGGGCTAATGTAATAATAATAGTGTGTATCGTCGAGTGGACGAAGTAAAAGCATACCTTTTCCTTTATTTTTTACCGTTTTTTCGCGAACCGTATTTACGGTGGTGCGGCGTCGTGGCCGAGGGTCGGGACCACACGATAATATTGTATGTACGGCAAACGGTATATTGATGGATAAATTACGTAACGCGCTCGCCGCTGATTTAATAAATACGTGCGTGTGCTATGACCTCTGGTAACTGGTAAGCTCAGCCCGCGTACCCTGCACAGTCTCCAGTCGGTGACGAGAAAATGACAAACGCACTCGTATTATTATTATTGAGTTGAGATGGATTTCAAATTTTAAACAGTATAATATTAGTAAATAGTTGTCGCTTTTTAACCTTTTTTTTTGTCACCCTTATGTCCCTTTGACCCTAAATAGCCTTCGATGCGACCCGTGGATTATGCGAGGAAATACAATATAATTACAATCATACATTTCCGTTTTTGTTGGTCTACCGATTTGACACGGATGTGATTACCAAGGTATAATAAGGTTTTTTTTTATAACAGTTTATATCACATTAAATTAAAAAATTCAATTCATTTTTAAATTATGACATAATATGTTAACTACTCTTAGTTGATAGTTTATCATACAAATTTGCGTTCTTAAAAATTGTTATTCCTACCCGGTTTTTCCTATTTTCCTTGACGCTAATATAAGTTACGTCCAACGCATGGCAGAGCAATATTTTACGCGCACGTAACAAACAAATCTTCAATGATCTTATTTGTACAATAGATGGGAAGGAACTTAAATACCAATTAGTATAGTTCATGTGGTATTGTCTTAATACTGTAATAACGCCCTTGGTCGTTAATAAATATAATTCGTGTAAAAATAAAAATTTAAAACATTAGCGCAAGTCGTGCTTTGTTGTTCGTCCTGGGATAGTATGGGTAACTTCTATAATGATGATGAATATCGAATAATAACTTTTAATTTAAATTTCAACGCGACACTTTCAAAACATTCGTATAACGGTTCTAAATGAAGCTAGTTTTACTATTAATAATCATCCTTGGAGGCTGAAATTCATTATTTCCTTACCCTTTAATAATTGTTCGTACTACAACCGATTGTCGCTGTAGGTACTATATATAGAAAACAAAAATCTCTGATTTCCCTCTATATATATATTTAAATCATTAAATCATCCTCCATTTAACAGTTATAATTATTTACATTTCAATATTCAATCTCTGCGGGTATCCGGGCCGCTCTAGAAAAATATATTACGAAGTAGTCGACATACTTATTGAATCCTTGTCCGCATATACTCATTAAACACTATGTCTGGCAAGTATCGCATACGTTCGTCCGACTACTGTAAGATCCTAACGCGCGCTAAGCATATTATTATGGATTTACCGTTGGAAAATATAGTTGTGTAATGTGTACCTACACAATGTGCCTAATCCTTTCTGAACAAAAACATTATTGCCTTTTCTCGCTCTACATATTGCTAAGACCGTTTAATTAATTCATAACAACTTCTACTAAGCCCACCATCATTCCAAATACATATATGTACATGTATTTCAAAACGTTCACGGTATCCGTTAAAATTAAGTTTTTCATTCTGCTTTTACAATTCATTATACCTGTAATGCGTCGATTTAATGCATTTTTTGCTCGGCTCGCACTATAAATTATTAAAAAACATGAAAAAACAAAATAAATATCGTTATGATTATACATAATTACAATCGGCGCAATATCATCAACTCATTACAAGAGTACGTATTAATTAAGTTTATTATGGTATACACATCTTACGAGCGTACGTATATATTGATATTGTGCACGTGTCGTTTGCGCCGCCGAGTTGGGTAGCATATAATATAGTAATAATAATAATAATAATGATATACGACGGGATTTTACAATGGGCGGTGGACGCGTTTCAGCCCGAACGATGACGATATAATTGTTATTATTATTATTATTATTATTACTATAGTGCATATTGTGTACGTTAAGGTTAACAGGCTAACCGGAAATTAACGCAATGCTCTTCTGTTCCTACCCCCGAAACGTGAATCGTGTTCAATATTATATATTACGGTACACTGACGTGGGCACGCGAGTATATCGATGCACTCTATATGCGAACATCCGGTATGAAGTGTAAACACCAATTATTATTATATAGTCCCGATGTAGAAGAGTCAACGAAGATTTGTAATAAATATTATTGCTCGGGCCGCAGAGTAAGTGCACGTACAAGTACATTATCCGCCGGTCACTCGCGTATAATACATGCGTAAACTATGAGCTTCTTAAAGTTAGAAATTATAAAAAAAAATGTCTCAAACAGAAAAAATAATAATCGTCACGTGCAGATTTACGAATCAATCAATACATTGCCTATTTTAATCAGTCTCTAGAATCCGTAGACAATAATGCCAAATATTGTTTGTGTTTATATTCGTTCCGTTTTACACACCAATCGGCTCGAATCACCGCAGTAGTTCCTATTAAATTAAAATAGTGATCGAATAGAATTTTGCCTTTCGGCGTCGGTGGCTCAATAAAATGGGAAATGGTCTTCGCCGACCGCAACGATGGTGAATTAAGGTACTTTGCATTGGAATTTTTATATTTTACTATTTTAGATTAGACCAATAAAATTACTACTTCGATGTAAATAAAAAAATTTGCTGTTGAAAAAAGCACACGGTCGTCGTATGTTCTAATGATATTTATTTTTTTTTATTCATACTATATTAAAGTTAAATATAACTCAATCGGTAATTATTAAAATCAAAATATAAAAAAAATAAAATATTTGCTAGGTAACCAAAAAGAGATAAAATCTTTAACACATTTCCTAACTGTTTCGACCCTTGAAAATGCGATATTCGAAAAATTATTTCTTAGTGCACTTATATATTGTAATAAAAACATTTTCTCGACAATTCTAATGAATCGGTATGGTAGATTTGGCTGTAAGCTGATCAGTCAGTGGATGAGTGGTATTTTATTTATATATGTATATATAGATTATTATTTATAAAATGAAGTTTATTCAATGTATAATGCATTTTTTTTTATACTCGGATATGTATCGTCTGTTTGGTTCTGAACCAAACAAAAAATGTATGTACCTTTTTTGTCTCAGCTAAAATTTCGTGTTGTTAAATAAATAGAACTATTGGATTAAAGCACGTTAAAATTTATTTTTATAAAATAATCAATCTTGAATGTTTATGATTAAAAAAAAATGAGTGTAAGATTAATAAGCAATTTTACCTGGTGGCTATAAATAATAAATATAATAACAAATGAAAAACAATGAACACGATTCTCCTCTATTCTTTCATAATTGCTTAAGGGCTTTTTCCTCATTTCTTCCTAGTATTTTATTATTTATCAAAGTGTGATACAAACATCCGATACAAGTCGGCAAGTCCTCTTATTTGTACTGTAATTAATAATTATTATTTTTCGATTGTCCGAGCGGCGCCCGCAAGTCCTTCTGTAGAGGTTAATATTATTAACATATAATTTGTGATTGTCGAAACATTCCGATCAAAATCGTTCCGGAAATGCGTCACAAAAACGTATGCCAGACGACATATAAATAGAAACAAATTAACATTCAAATTTGGAGTCACAGCCTGAGTTGGTATTCAATATAGTTTTTATTTATTTAAAAATTTAGTATCGAATTTTCACTTCCGCTAAAGAACAATCTATAAACTTGGATAATATTATTATAAACCTATTATATACCTACGTACCAAAATTAATCCCGATGTAAATATAATCTCCCACCCCGCAATTGTACCTATGTTGTATCAATGTATTAATACCAATATGATTTCTCTGAGGTTCTTTAGTTTCTCAGAATTCCATTTTTCTTTACAAACTTGATTACGCTTTATTGGATGCTTCGATAAATCATTTGCTTATACAAATCGCTTTTTTTATTATTCGATTTCATATAATGTGTGTATAAACTACATATTATATAACATATACTATATACAAGTGTATTTTTAGTTTTCTAACTAAAAATCTAAACTCTATAGATATACGAAATAATTTACGTTGAGTAACAAAGCAAATAACTCATATACAATAGGTTTTTTTTTAAATATTAAAGTAGATTTATTAAACTTCAACTTTTTAACTATTTTTAAATGTAATTTAATAAATATCGATAGTACAGGTTAATATGTTATACCTAGACTACATGTTACGGTCATATATTAAGAATTTATTTTATTTTCGAATATTTAATAACGTATCACATCATAAAATTAGATACAAACAAGAAAAAAATTATGTTTATTGTGGATAGAAAGTGTTGTAACGTAATAATAATACATAAGGATCCATATTTTAAAGACTACTATATATAAAACGTATTAATGATAACATAGGTACATTTTGAGAATCAATGAAACAATATGTTGGTTCTTAAATGCATTTTATTCATCAATCTCTTCGAAACTTATAAGTTAAAATAGTCGTTTTAAATGGTAAAAAGTGTACTTATACATATTATGTCATTAATTAAAAGGATTCAGAGTACATTTTGATTTATGAAATGAAATTATCATTCTTATACCCTCTTACAGCACTTTATATGGATAGTACGAGTATAGTATCGTATATTATAGTATTATTAAATAATTTCACTAAACGTGGTTTCGTATTACATATTATTTATTCGCAGAACTTAAGTATACATGTTGATTGACAGATATTGTAAAACGCTATTTCCGTATTTAAAATAACTACGAGTTTGTCATATTTGAACTCTGAAGACTTTTATCATGTCCGTGTTAATTCCATCATATGGGCACGACATACTTTTTAAAGATCTGGGGCCACCTAGGAACCCTTACAATAATCACAATTTCAGTCTGCCCGACCGTCTATATTCCATATGTAAGCACCATTGTGCTCACGTGTGATTGATAACCCATATACAAAAATTCTTATGAGATTTTCTGAGTAAAAGAAATTGTGTAGACATTCGGTGAACGTGTATTCAAATTTGTTTTTTCGCTTACATCATTAAGTGAGGTATCTTTAGATTGGTGTCCTAAAATACAGCGAAAATTGAACTATTAACTATCCATACTATGCAAGTTATATTGTGAAGTATTACTAGATGTCCACGTATAATATGAGTACGTGCTGAACACCAATAATTTGTACACATAATTATAAAAACAATGCAGAAAATTTGGAGGGAAAAACAGCCACACAAGAATTAAACGAGACATCATTCACCAGTATAAAAGTAATACAATTTTATAAAACCCATTACTTTAATTTTTTTCATAAAACTAGGTGACTGTGTTTAAATTTCTTTAAAATTTTGACATCCAGCAAAAAAAAAAAAAAATAAAAAATTATGATAATATAGGTACTATTGTTGAGTAAATGTAGGATAGTAATTAGACACCAGTTTTCAAGGTATTATACGTAAATTCAACAAACAGTTATAAAGTAAAAAAAATCTTGTAATTCTAAGAAACAATTTATAAATGAATTGATAAAAATGTTAAATAAACGAAAAAATGTTTATAATTCAGTAGACTCATTAAAAATAATAAGCGTTCTACCTTATATAAAAATTCTGCCAGTCGACAATTATTTTATCATACATATATCTAATATTATTCAGTGTAATTGATCATAGTTTATTCTGTGATAAACCAATTTGTTTAACCGTGTACAATATAATGACTGTAGTCAGTTTGCACCAAAATTGACCAAAAATATGAACAACGTGTGTAATTTACACCAAAATAAGGATATGTAAATTGCATTGAAATCAAAATCGATTATTTTTTCGATACTACACGTTTTGATAGAGGAGTTAATCTTCTCGAATGCTATTTATGTGTGTACTTTTTATTTTGCATACGAAACATTATATTCTAAAATGTCTAGCTCCCATCACTTTTAATTATTTTAACTTTCGTATTGTAAAAAAAATAAAAGATATAAGCTGCATTACACGAATAATTTCGATTAAACGGGAAGACTAAAATAGTTGATCATAATAATGAATAGGCATGTCCATACAGGTTTTATTTGTGTTTTGTCTTGAAATAATAGAATTTTTATTGTCGACAAAATAATCTAATATTCCACAATCGATACTAATTTTTATTGCAATTCTAGTGCTTATTATAATTCATATTTTTAATTTCCTGTGGTGGTGTAAATTACACATCTTTAGTTTGGTCCAAATTACAAACTTCCAACATTAAATACATAAAAATAAATATGTTAATTTTCTAGCCAAATTAACAGTTAAACGTAGAGTTCATAGTTACACATTAATAAATTAGTATGTTTTAGGTAAGTAATCAACAAATAGTTGATATAAGTTAAACGTATTTTAACATATGATAAACAATTTTCAAAAAATACGTATTAGAAAAAACAGTTATTGTCAAACCTTGCGAAAAAAAAAAAATAACAATTGCCTTAAAAGATTTTGTGTATGCAACATGACATATAGTATTGTATATGTATTTGTATTCCTTCCTTGTAATAATGGTTCGTTGATTTCAATAAATCAAAGGTTAAAAATCAAGAGAACGTGAAGGTCTAATTTAATCTTAATTAAAATATTAATTAGATTTGTATTTCGTGTCAGATGCGTATAGTAAATTTAACACACTTCTAAGTAGGAAGTACATTCTGGTAATAATTAATGAATAATTACTTTATTGAGATCGAATAAATCATAAAAAATATCGTTATTGTTTGCCAGTGCCTGATGTGCCCTCGTTCAATACATTACTTAAAAAATGTTTACAATTATATCCGTGTATTTTGATCTCAAAACGTCTTTCTTAAATCAATAAGAGAATAGTTTACAGTGTACACCATGCAGTTAACTTTAGCCGGAGTAATATTAACATGTCAAATAAACATTTAAGTTATGGGAAAACAATGTAAAGACAAAATGAGTTGAAATCATGAATCGGGTTGATGAATATGTAATATACATTATTAAAAATACAATAAAATAATTGTATGCTAAAAGATGGACGAAGCAAAAGAAAAGTAAGTAACGTTAGGTGGTTTGAGTTCATACTCTACCATAGTTTACTTTACATGAGCCCGGGCAGCCATAACTATAGCGATTGGTGATATCTAGGGACCGGATTTATATGCACAAAAAATCCTCAAAATATGCTTCTAAAAATGCTGTAATATGGTACAAAATATGCATTTATTTTTAAATATGCACTTACAATTGAATTGAAAACGTTTTATTTAAAATTATTTAAAAATAAGTTTTAACTAATTAAGTATTAAAAAAGGTATAAAAAGGTTTTAAATATATAAAAAAGTATTTTGTCGTCTTCACTAAGTTCGCCATTTAACAATCTTTATCTTCAATCTATAAAATATTAGCCCACATTAATAAAAAGTGAAAACAAAAATTGAATTCATATTTTACCTTACTGCACTGGATTATCAGAAGTTGCTTAATGTGTTAGGTTAGGAAAACCACGAAAAATAAATATAATATGTGCTATAGATAGTAATATGTGCTATAAAACTACAACTATGCATTAAATATGCATTTAATAGGTAAAAACGTTGAAATATGCAAATTATTCAAAATACAATTAGCGTTATTTTAATAAGAATGATCTAAATCGGGCACAATTCTCATCAGATTTCACAAAGCTTATTCCAATAAATATATGCATTTGCATATAAATCCGGTCCTTAGTGATATCTAATATCTATATAGTTGTTAGATCTTATGAAAGTCTCAATATTTAATATGTATTTTGTTATTTTATTTAAGAAATTAGATATTTGAAAAACCCGAAACAAGTAATTTCGAATAGGCTAGATTTGATATTTTTAAGATAAATAATAAATTGTTTATAATATACATTATATATAACTATTTAATAGTAATAATTTACAATCAGACTTTATCGGGATGTATATAATCTAGAAAAATAAAAAAAAAGCAATAAGAGCTAAACAATTTCAAAGAAATGGGCCTATAGGTACCTACTTGAATAAAGTAATAATCAAATAAATCTGTGTAAGTGGTAAATTTATTTGTTTATATGACTAATTCAATAGTTAGGTACTTAGAAAGTGGTATCTTGTTTTAGGAATTTTTTGATAACTACGATCGTTAATAACATAAAATAAATTAAAATAATATGCTTATTAATGAGGCCACATTATAGTTATTATGCGATAAAAATATAATAATAAATAATAATGATTATATAAAGAATATTTTAAAATTCAAGGCCTTGTAAATTATGATGTACACAGTACACTTTACACATAATATATATATGTACAATATATGTATTATATTTTAATATATTATAACTAATAACTTATAACCATGTACTCCCTTTAAGGGAGGGACAAATAGGGCCCTTTGACTACCCTATAAAATAATAACAAAAAAATGTCAACATGTTTACTTTTTGAACATTTTTAAGATTTCCCCTGCCTAGCCTCATTGTATATAACTTCACAACTGTTTAATATAATCAGCTATTTCTTTTAGATATTTGATAATGCATGAATATTTATTGAAAATTATCGTTTAAATAATATCATAATTTTCATTTTTGAGGGTAAATTTATAAAACAGTCTTCATATATTGGTATAGTCGTAATACGAAATCACAACAAAGTTACGCATTATTAGATATAAAAACCAGTTCAAGTTCAAAAAATATTCAATCAATTCAAGCTAATACTTGTATATTTGATTGTACCTACGCTAATACTAAGAAAATGATAAAAACGGTTTTCTTTAGTCTGTTATCAATGACATTATAAATTATAATTTATAATTATTCAATAAATATGAAAACTCGTTTAATATACTTAAATTTAAATCGGTGTAAAACGTCCACGTATCTTACATATATCGCAGTCCAAGAATACATAATCACCCAAACTCAATAGCGTACCATTTAAAACAAAATGTGAGTTTTGTACTGTGCCACTTAAAAATAATAAATAAATAGTACATGTTATAAATATTGGTCACTTACTTGTTGGCTTTTTCTATCAATTTTTTGATCGCTAAATAATTGTCAACGCCAGGTAGCTGTAACATCTTTATGCATAGCTCGGGATCCCATTTGGAAAGACTTTGACCGTTTCTCAAGTCGGCCAGTAGCTTTGACCCACTGAACCGATTGTTTGCATTGTCCGTCACCGTAATTCTAGTCTTCACTAGATTCGTTACTCTTACCCAGTTGTTCTGCGTAGTCATATTTTACCTTGAACAAAACATATATATTTTTTTCATTTAAACTAAAATTCATCGTATGAAAAAATAAATATACAGTTCAATAGCAGTAACAATATATTACTCTAATATATTATGCTGGTATAGATATTTTAGTATTTATATTTATTATAACGCAACACGATTCATCCGATTGTCGTGAGATGGACGTTGGGTTTAAATTTTCAACCGGCAGTGCACTAAATGTGTTGTAAATGTTTCAAGTGTTTATATTTGAAGTATTATAGTTTTGTGGAAATATACCTGTTTAATAATGCATACCTGTATACAACATTATGGTAACTATCTACCATATTTATTAACTTCTTAAATAAAATACATTTGATTGCAAGTATTTAACGAAAAATACCTTTGAGGTAGTGTATTATATTCATGTTATCAAGTTGACAACAAAACGTTGATGAGAAGTTGCAGTGGTATGCACTAATATTTGATAAATTTAACCGATCATTAAGCTGTAATCCACCAATCACAAGTCACTGTAAGTACTATTA
Organism: Periphyllus acericola; assembly: GCA_949715065.1. Taxonomy (NCBI): domain Eukaryota; kingdom Metazoa; phylum Arthropoda; class Insecta; order Hemiptera; family Aphididae; genus Periphyllus; species Periphyllus acericola. The sequence continues at coordinate 5,108,658 of OX454272.1, forward strand.
CGTTAAGTATTTAACGATCTGTTACTCATGGTTTCAACGTATTTTATCTATGTTTTACTTCAGTGGCGTACCAGCGTCATTGTATGAACGACAAGAGAGCGAATTCCAATTAGGTACGTATTAGTTACGTAAAATCAAATTAAAAAAACTTGAATTCTAGTACTTAATCGTTTTTAGACCGGAGAAACAATTTTTAACTAAACGAAAAAAATTGAAGTAGAGAGAGGACATTTATAATGAACTATTATTGTAGATTATGTCATGATTATATTGTCGTAATAATTGTATTATCGACTCACCGCGAGGGCTGCAGAGATGACCGGTCGATCTTAATTCGTCGTCGGATCGGATAGATGTAAGCACAATATTGCAGTGGCCCAACTTGGTTCGGAAAAAAAGGAAAAGGAAACGTTCTGCATCGAGGCACGCTCGCGCCGGACATCAAACACCGTTTGAAGAAATACGGATGAACGCATAATGTAGTACGTAAAAAAGGAGAAAACTCACTCTGCCGTATACAATAACGAGTACGTTATACATATATATGTGCGTACGATAATAGTATGTATATATCACGATGCGACAATTAAGTGCGTAACAAGTGGCCGTTGACATGTGTGTGGGTATGTTCTGGTGTATTTCAGTATACGTGCAATAAAAAAACAATTAAAAAAATAAATAAAAGTAAAAAAACAACTAGTCGCGAGTAATCCGCAATATTTTCGCGTTTATGGTCACACAGAAACAGCATACGACGACGGGACGTGTGCTTGCAAAATTGTTTACACCGAACGACGACGTAGCGTAACACGTTGGTATATTATAGTACGACTATATTTTTATGTGGACCGCCGCAGCGGCAAAGTTGTCCTAATTGTTGCTTTTTTTTTTTTTTTCGTTCTCCAATATCGGAGGCCGAATACAACAATCGTAACACCCCACGCACTGCACATGCGGAGAACGCGCCGAGTAGGTTTGACTAAGATAGTAGATCAAATTATTATGCACGACGAGATATCAACGTGTTCTCGCGCGCGCCGCCCATCGTATATCATAATAATAATGTATACCTGCGCGACAAGGCAAACTCGTTGGGTACACAATGGACGAGCGCGCATACTATATACCCGTAGATTTCAACCACACGCGTCTGCAGAGTTTGACAAGGTTTAGAGACAAACAAAAAAAAAAAAACATTTTTAAACGTTTTTCATCACGCGGTACAATATAAATGCTCGTCTTCAATTCAAAAATATAATACGCCGTGTTCTTTAAACATGTAAATATTTATGCCCGTTAACAAAATTTACGAAAATGTATGCATTTATATACATTCTCCGCGTACGCCGAGCATGTACAACGCTTGTACATTATTAATTATGTTGTTTATTGAACATGCAGATAACTTACACCCGTGATGTGCGTTTATATCCTAAACGCATGAACACAATAAGTCGTAAACGAAATTTGAAAAGATGATTACGATAGGAAATCGTTACGGAAAAAGTTCTGTCGACACCGTAACGTCAGACCGCGTTATCTGATCGTATTTTTCATCGTTTTTACAAATGGTATCCGAAGTCGTAATATCACATTTAAGTCCATTAAAATACATAATATGAAATATAAAGAAGTAAAAAGGTAGAGTACACCGGATATGACTCATTTTTTGAAAGAGCATACAGAGATATTTCAATATGTAATGAGAACTGAGAAGATAGAGACGCCAAGAGCAGCATTGGAGGGAAACCTTGGAAGTCAAACCATGACAGGTCCACCGAAATTGTTTCCATTAATGTAGTTTTGAACATTAAAGTTAAGATGATCATACGACAGTAAAACTTTATTGAATAAAAAATTAAAAAAAAAAAATTTGAACGAATTTATAATGGTTTCCAAAAAGGGCTCGGAACTATAAGCATAACATAAATAGGTACTTGTAGATATTATAGCTTTTTTATAAAACTCATACATTTGCAGCAATTTTATTACTTTATTAGCATATCTTAAGACTTAAACAATTTTGCAGCACTACAATTTATTTTCTAATCAAAAATTAAATTAATTTGTTTTATGTTTATTTTATTTTAACTTTAGAAATTTATTTTTAATGGAATGTGAAAATCTTAAAAAGAAAACGTAAAAAGGTCCAAAGTTTATTTTAATAGATGATTGTTTTTTCAATATTTTTGTACATAAATACATATTTAAGTTCATATTTACGTGTATATTTATATATCCAAAGCCTTAATTGAACATGCAGTAGAAGTAAACGGCCAAAGCCTTTCCCAGAAAAAAAATTTTATTTACGCCACTGATTGTACGACCGCAACACGGATTTATTTTGATTCTCAGACAATGCTGTCTCATTATTAATTGCTCACTATGAACAACTATATAATTTGTAAGTATAAGGATAGATTATGAACTAGCTACTAGCATATTCTATGCTTTCCTGCAGCGTTCAGTCTCGTGTAGCTAGACTATGCGCGAGCAACATTAAATGTCTCAGAAATATTTACATTCATTACAATACACTATAAGTACAACACGTCATATGCTCAATAATAATAAATAATAAAGGTCATGTAACGGGTCGTATTGTTCTTATTTTAAATGAAACAAAAATATGATGTGCATATAAGTGTATAACAAACAGCTTATTATTAAACTAAGCTAGAATTACGAAAAAATGAAGAAAACTGAATATTAGGTGTACATATATTGTAGTTGCAAACATAGTGTCATCTTTAATATTTAAACACAATTTAAGTTCTTTTAAAATACTATTCTGTATACGTGCAGACGTGTAGTACACATTTGAAACAATAAAATTATTAGAGCAACCCAATTATTTTATTTAAAGGGAAGTTTTTAGTTTTTAACCATACAAAATCATAACCATCAAAAACACTTTCCTAAGTACTTGCAGTCAATTTTAATGTATTTAGTCAGTTAATTTTTCGGTTTACCGTCGGCAAAATATCCAATCTTTATTAATGCATTTTTTTCCTCATCAAGATGTGGTTTTCTTACAAGTTTGATTAATTACAAATGTTCTTTTATGTAATAAAATCGAAATTGTGTTCTAAATTAGTAAAATAATTAATTCCTACAGATTGACGGGTTGAGAAAAAATAAAATAACTACCGCGATTTTAACATAAGGAAGCTATTAACATAATTAATTTCATCAATCATAAATCATAATAATATGGTAGGTATTCTATGGATAATGCATGGTAGTATAGATACACATCTGTAAAAATGTGTAGTATAATTATGAATAAATAAACAATAATAAATACTGGCTGTCAGCTGATACCCGCTGATAGTATAGATATAGGTATACACATCTGTTAAAATGTATAATATTACATAATATAATATAATATAAATAAACAATAGCAGGGGTATCAAACACACTGTCAGAAGCACTTCACCCAGATAACATAAACCACATGATCACCTTTATAATTAAGTCTAATCTCATCAATAATGTATAATCTGTAACTTGTATAATATGTAAATAATGTATCTTAAGAAAATGTGAACCTTTAAAACACACTGTATGCCAATGGCCATAGACGCCGAGGCTTAATTTAAATAAAAAAAAAAAAAAACAATAATAAATAGTGGCTTACTTATTTTGCAGGTAGGTATGTATGCATAGAACGAGATGCATATCAGTTATCCTTGAAACATTATTAGTCAAATATTAAAACCTAATTTCAAAAATGTTGTTTTATTAACAGTCATTTGTTTGGAAGCACGACAGTAATGCAGATTAATAAAAAGTTACATTAAAACATTTGCAATTCATAGTTTTGTTAAAAATTTGATTTTATATAATAATTAATATTGTTATTATATATTAATAGTAAACGGTGAAAATAAGTAAAAAAAATAAGTGATCAAAACCCGTGTTGTCTGTTAAAATGTTAAACATTTAAAATATGTTATTATGATGTTTAAATCACAATTCAAAAGTGTTAAGATGGTTCCATGCACTTACATCAAACTGGTTTAAAATAATAAAAACATAGTATTATTACCTGTCATATACTCATATATACACTATGACTTCAGTATTATACCATATATCAAGTAATTTTATCATATTCAATACAAGGTTAGTTTTCCCCGTTATCAATATGCATAAATATACTAACTAGAATCGGTGTACATTTAAATACATTAAAAGTTTGATAGCACCTATGACTATACAAGTCAAATTGTACACTTTACACAGCCCCATTAATTGTTATTCTGTCTTTTAATTTTTATAATGTTAATTAATTTATTTATCATCATTTAGTTCACAGATTTACACGTATATATTCGTAGTGAGCCGTGGTGATTTTCTCAGTAATTTTATATTTCTTAAAACCCGTTGGAAATTATCATATCAAGAAACTATTAAATTATAATTGATAATATGAAATATATAAGTAAATCGAACTGTAAGCAGTACATTATTAACAATTATAAACTTAATTATAAAAATAATCAAAAGATTCTAAAAATCCAAACAATTTGAGCTTAGGTATTAAAAATTCATTCATTTTTTATTTCTCTGTGTTTATTATTATTTAGGATAAGTATAAGTTTTCTAGTTATGACTTATTTATTATTGAATACCTGAATGTCAAAAAAATTGGCAACATAATGTATTTAAAAATTTAAATCATAACTATCGAAGGACAAGGTAACAGTAACCTTTAGATATATAAAATTACATATTCAAATAATCAACAAGTTGTATTTTATTATTTGTTCTTGCAGTACTTAGGTATGTATGTATGTTAGTTATGTATGCATTTATATGAATAAATATTTTTTTCGACAAAAAAACTTTGATTTTAACGTATAACAATAATAGAATACCTACATTAAACCAAAATCAGCTGTTCACCTATTTTTATGAAATGGTATTGTCATTAATTTAAATGAACATTGACGAGGTCTGATTTTCAGTAGATGATAAAAATGTCTACTTAGTTAACATGTAGGTACTAACTGACTAAAATATGAAATCCACTACTGACATATAGTGGGTTCAAAAATGCCCATAAAATGAATCATTGACATTCCTAAAGAAAGACTAACATGCAACAGCTATTACGAAACCGGTAGCATTACGTAGATGTAAAGAATAAAAATAAAATATACCAATACACCGAACATGATTTACAATAGTATTAAGTTTTTATTTTCATTGTACATCTATAGGTTATGTAGGTATAGTAGGTATTATACTGTAATGTGCATATTACAAAATGTAAGATACAAACAAGCTTTTCACCGGACTCAAATTTAACACTAAATTGTAAAAACCGTTTCAAGGAATTTAAACGTTATTTTTTTTTTAATTTTTAAAGCTTATCGCCCTAAGGTATTCAAATGATATTCAACTTTTGCGTTTTACTTTGTCTATGTCTAATTTTAAATTAATTTTGATAAACTGTTCCTTAATTTGAAATGTAACGGAAAGCAGTATAACATGTGGTATGCCGACTATACTACTTTATAGTTTGATTGTTACAGATAATACGAGAAGCACTTAAAAACAATCCCCTAGGTCTCTCGTTGGTTAAACCGTAAAAAAAGGTATGTATACGTAGTACGTATTCCGGTACTCGTAGAGTGTTAGTATATGTCTACATGAGTATTTATGTAAAGAAAAGATTATCGATCTAGCATTTGAATTTTTTTTTGTGGTGCCTATTAAAATATCTAAAATAACTAAAAGTTATTAAGTCAATTTAAAGTGCAAGTTTAATTACAGAGATTTTATGAATAAAGTAAAATTTATATAAATTATACAATTAGAAAATAAAAACATTTTGTTATTTTGGTATGTAAATTTATTTAAATGTACTTAATTAAAATAAACACCTATTAGATGACACTTAAAACAAAAAATGAACATCGAGTTTTAGGTTATGACTAAGGAAGTTTATATGTAATATGTTTAGTTTTTATAATTTTATAAACTTAGTACTATACGAGTACATGTTAGATGACTGTATTGATTATTAATTATTGTTAACAAAAGTTTTTTATGCTTATCATTTATCAAACGTTGACACTACATTATTTGGATACGATGAAGATACGAATGGATATACATATTTTTAATTTTAATGAGTGATTTTTCATAAATACAACAGTTCTTGTAAAGTTATCACAGCGTTCACATCAAAATGTGTTGTGTTCTAAATGAATAAATATGTTAATAAACAATGTCTGTAGTCGAATTTATACTGTATAAGTCATTAATAAATAAAAAATAACTAGGGTTAGAAATGTGATAGAATTCTTAGGCAATGCGACTGTGAAAGTTTGAAACAAAATAGTATATATTAGCATGGCTTACCTTCAAACTTGACAGATCACAATAACGCCTGAAATCTCACTATGTATTATCTTAACCCGATATCACTGCCGCACAGTTAGCGACGCATTGTTCGACAGGTAGGTACCGAAGAATAATTTATTGTACAGCAGACGGAATAGGGAAGAGGGAACCAATAATATGTTTTTCCTAGAATCTGCAAATCACCGGATTACAATAAAGATGTATATAGTGGTATACTCGGGAAATATTTCGCATGTCATTGCCTCTGGGTATATATACTGAACAGATTCTGTTCGGCGTCGATTCAGCAATGACCTATAAGTTTTACACGTGGAAATGCTAGGAAATCACTGAAGGTGAAAATAAAAAGATTTATTGGAATCGCGTTCCGTAACCTACGCACAATTTGGTAATACCCAACAGCCAACAGGTCATTGTATTTCACCTATTGCGGTCGGACACGATGGTTTCGTCGGAAACGCAGATATTGTCGAGGTCTAATGTAAATCGGTGTGCACGTCGGTAGGTACATAATACTATACTACATTTAAATTAGTCAAGTACCTACATTCTTTCAGTTTCATTTTGATCTGTATGACTCATGAATAATTTATCCCTACTCATGTAATAAATATTAATTACCTGCCTGAAGATGTTATCATATTTCTGAAAAACGTGTAGCTTGGTTTCGCGCACAGACCTATTGGCTATTAACCTATTAATTAATAGGTCTATGGTTTCGCGCTATGTTTATCGGCGAAATGATAAAAAATTAATTAAATTCTAATATTTACGAGTCCAATTTTTAGCGTATTTATACCGTAAATAATCGTAATAAAAAAGGTATGTACATAGGTGTACTAAGTACTTGTAACTAAAAATATGAATACATTACCTATTTGTTTATTATTATAAAAATAACGAAACTGAAAGATTATAAATACTAAATATATAATACTAAAAGTTCTCAAGTAGTCAAGAACCTAAGTTATTATAAATAGAGGTACATACTAATTTAAAATCGTATAAAATGCATAGATTTATTGATAGCGAAATTATTATTTATATTAAAATTGATTTTCGTGGTATATAAAATGTACAGTTAAAGTATGAATGTATAATGCAGGTACTCACTCACAAGTTCTCGGATTTAAATTCGGAAAGTTGGTTTTCAAACTTCATACGTTATATTATACTTGTAAAGTGTACATACATTATATTATATTACACTAGGTACATTTCTCCACGACACGTTATGACTTATGAACGACAATTTATACTGTGGCGCTGAACACAAGTTGGGGTTCAATGAAGGTATCTATCTTGTGTACAGCACCTGCCCGCTCCCCAATATCCACGTAAACAACTGAACCTTCAAGGACTACTGGCGCATTAAACGAATTAAAACATTAAGTAAAACAATGTCAATTGATTATAAACTGTTTAAATTTCCAAGAACTCAAGAGATCCTTCAGATGGTTTTATCAATATATACATATTTCAAAACAAAATGTTGTTCTATAGACTTCGAACCTTTTTGCAAAACAAATTATAATTATGTCATAAAAAATCAATTTGCAATCGTTTTTGATTATTTGAAGGATTTAAACTAAAAAGAAAATAAAGAAAGTCGGAAAACTTTATAACCACAAATAAAATATGTATAATGAAATAAATATTTTATTTGTTTTCCACAACAATCTATCAATTAAATTTAAACAAATTGCTAAGTAGAAATATTAGTTAATTCCAATGCGTGCGTATACAATACATTTTAAATATAATTTTGTTATAATTATATTTTATTATTCGTTTATGTATAATGATTTAGTTTTTTTTTATATAAACGTGTTATAGGTACCTTTTACATAAAAAAAGCAAAGAAAACATAAAGTTTTTTTTATTTAACTATAAATAGCTCAAGAAAAGTCGAAATCTTCTGAAAATTATAAAATTTATAGCAATCGATGATAAAGTATTCAGTAAACATTTTTGAGTTGCAACAAACTTTTCCATTTTTTTCATTTTTCATCTCTTTTTCTTAATTACCTGTTAGGGAAACTATTTAGAAATTTAAAAGGTGACTCACCCGAAGTACCATGTTAACACCATTTCCTATAAAACACTTCCATGATTGTGATGATTTGGAGTAATCCTGATCAAAATCATGTACAGACACAAAAAAAATACGCATTTTGGTAAAAACAACATTCCTCGTTTCACTTAGAATCTAATAAAACATTGAAAGACAAGGGATATAGATAAAATAATTTTTGTATAGAATAACAAATATTATATTTTCAGGGTTTGTCAAAATAAATTAAAAACATATATTATATACATAGACATAGATTTTAATGAACAAAAGGTATATTACTGATGATTCATAACATGAAAACTGGTTATAACTATAAAATATCTTGTATTATGTATATACATACAATTACTAAATAGAGGAGATTAATCATTCTTAGGTTACATACAGTTCAAGAGCCATAATTCACCCACCCCTTTTGATGTAATACATATTTAATAAATTAACAAACACTATGAGTCACCTTTAAGTTCAATTTGTTTTTCTTCCATTATTCGTTGCGCTTCTAATACATATTTATCGGCCAATGCTGTAATCTATATAAAAATATTGTGTTAATAAAAACAAAGATACTTATAAATTATAATCATAAACAATATTTTATTTTATCTTAAAAATAGTATTTAAAGTATTAAAAACTGAGTTCCAAGTTATCAAGATAAATTAATACTAAAATGCATTTCAAAAAACCTAGTGTATCTATGTTATCTCAATCCTAATACATATTTTTAGATAGCTTATGGTATTTGTAACAATATTTTATATTATAATTTCTCAAAAGTAGTAATTACAAATACCATATGTTACCTACATAAAAATATACAGTACAGTTGGGATAACTTTTATACACTTAATGTTTATTCACATGCATTTTAGTATTAATTTATCTTAATAACTTGGAACACAATCTTTATTTTCTTGTCAGATTCCATTTATGCTAACTTGATACAATAATATTAATTTAGGATAATTAAGTATATGATTAATACATACTAAAATTTATTAACACTCAAATTAAGCAGAATTAAATATTTATAATGTGAAAATATTTAGTTGAAAGGGTCCTTTAAATTTTATAATAACATTTTTTTACTGATTCAGCAGTAGAACAAAAGATGTTATATTTTTGTTAACTTATGTATTATATATTATGATATAATGACAAAACAATAATTATAATATATTTTGAGTAATAATTACTGTACGCATTATAAACTCAACTATTCAACAGCAGTTAATCTACCAATAAATGTTTAAACAATAGTTTAGACGATCAATGAATTATTTATGTTAGTGACATATTGTATTTTTTAATTTTTTGGAGAATATGAATAAAATGTGAAAATGTTGATAACTATTATAAAAGAAAGAACTAAGTATCATAAAACGATCTTCTAATAATAACGTTATCTTTGCAGTTGAGAATGGTTAACAGAAAAAAAAAATTGAATGTGTTTAAAACAATTTTAGTGTTCATTTCAGTACAATCAGTAACATCATAGGTCTTATAATACATTTTCAAATCAACAGTATCATCAATATTGTTTGATCCAGTAGGTGTGATGGTGATCATGTGCTAGTTTTGTTTGTATGACTATAGAGTATAGACTAAGTACACATAGATTCGTAGCTTAACTGTTATTGCAAGTTATACTGACGTAGTTGACATAACAGGGTAGAATCACAATTTTGTATTTTTGATATATTAAATATAACTCATATTAGTTGATTACAGTACTTCAATCATAGACAAATAATGATTATATTCTTCAAGTATATCATTTTCTATACCTGATTTTGTAGATTGTGAACTAAATCTGTAGCTAGAGCGTCATTGTCTTTTAATAATTTGATATTTTTGTTTTGTATTTCTTTGATAATATCTTTAGATTTGATAAAAAGTGCTTTTGCATTTTTGCTTAAATTTTCTCGGTGTTCTTTTGTAACTCTGAAATATGAAATTAACATAGAATGATTTTTTAAATTTTAATTCTTAATCATACATTACTTAGGTATTGGTATAAATATAGAAGTCTTATCTTGTTGAGGATTTAAATTCATACCAGAAGATTTTAATGATTCCAAAACAGCTGGAATTGCTAGTGGAAACGATGACATGTTTAAAATTATAGTTTTTGGATTTTTTCTCACAATCTGGGCTAGATCTTGAATAACATATTCATCTCCTTCAAATGTAACTGGTAATGATTCCAATGATCCTAAAAAATTAATTATTTATTTATAAATGGTTAAATTTAGTAATTGATTTATACACTTTAAAATATAAACATAATAAACAAAATACTTCAGTTTGGAGTTGCTACATACAATTATAATTTATAGATGTAATAACAGTTACATTTTGAAAGAAGTTTAAAAAATAGTACCTAAGTAAAATCAGATTTACATAAATCCTAATTAATATTATATAAAAAAAAATGTATGTCATGTTCCTTTGTAAAATTATATAACTGTAAATATTTACATACAAATGTGATAATTAATTGTTACCTGTGGAAGACCTTAGTGACAGGTTTTTAATATAGTTGTTTTTTAATGATAACACAGCTTTCTCCATTTCAGTTTTCATGACATTGTATTTCAAGTGCTCAGTTAAAAGTTTTTCGTCGATGGTAACTTTTTTTTGACCTTAAAAAAATAATTGTTGAACAAAATATAATAATAAAGTTTAAAATCTATAGGACGATAAAAACCTAACAATAACATTCATACAATGAATGCTATTTCATATAAACCTTACACATTTCCCAACAAATATTTAAGATTACAAGAATATGATTGAAAAAATTTCATAATTAGTTAGTTCAGTATACTCTCTTAAATGGAACCCAAGGCTTAAACCAAATTGTTGTTCAAATTAAGTTGAGCTAGTTTGACATAAACGGACTTCTTGAATGTTGCACAGCAAGTATTTTGGTCTATCAAAGCGTACAACAGCTATTGGATGGATGTAGTGAAAAATAAAGAGTAGAATTTACGTACCATTCTTTGATAGTAACATTCAAATTTTTGATTATTCTTACAACAAAATTATACGCTCAGCAATGTACCTTTATTCGATTGCCTGTCTTTGCTCTTTGCGTAACTCCGGGCTACGAGGAAGCTGACCGTAGTGTGACGGGAATCAGCAGTTTTACCAAAACATGTGCACGACAGCCGTTTCGGTGACAACCTTACGTCCGTCCCGCGGCATTGGAGCACGGCGACTACGCAACTGGAAAACTGTCTGTGTCCCAGGGAGGTCACAATGAACGACCCAGCAGCATTTGTTAGTTTCAACATGCCGACAAATTCGAAAACTCACTTGAACAAGCTAAAGTGTCTCATTAATCTTGATTTAGAGTTCAAATTTCGATTTCATCGAGCGTCGTTAATCGTTATCAATGTTATCATGTTCGTTATCTTTTATCAGTCTCATATTTCACGGCCGGCTGCGATGTCAGTCAGACGTTTCGAAGGTGGATCAACCTTACCATAGTATGTATATAGTATATTTTTTTATAGTACTTTATTCGTGTCCATTGACACATAAAATAATTATTTTTCGAAATTGCTTGAACTTAAAATTATTATTTTACATGTCTATAATCGTGTCCATGGTCTTAGGATAATGTCCATAAACACATAGTCGATCGTTCAACGGGATGGATACTAATGATACTAAAATGTAACCTTTCCAGCGACGATTCCTGTTTCTCCCTCCGTATATAATAAAATAAACGCTCTGGTGATGGTAATAAAAATACGGCTTTTCATCGAATCTTCGGTGACGTGAAGCGTAATAGCCATTTGTAACCTTATGCGATCCGCCGATGTGGCAAGAAAATACGGAATTACTGTAAAAGTAAAGATCTTTAAACACTAAGCGTTGAGCTAATAGCGTATCCAGAATAATTATCTTTAGCAGCACCCTGCATTTGACTACAGCTAAGAAATATCTACATGAGTACATCGGGAACCCAATGAGACGGTTCGCTGTAAATGTTATTTTTATTCGGTTCCTCATTCTGATTCTTGTTTTTTCACTAACGGTAAACACAATTAGTTCCGTATCGGATTTTAAGAAACAAGGGTACAACCGGTCGGTGCTATAAAGAGAGTGAGAGAGAGTGAGCGAGAGAGACGGACGAAATACGAATTTGCCGCCACTGCCCGCGGTCGCGCCGTCTCGGCCTTGGCAACGTTGCGCGCGCTGCGTTGCCGGATCGAAGCCGATCAAACAAAAAAAGTCAATGCACTCCGTCGACGCCGATGTCGGTGCGTGGTGCACCGCCGCCGCCGCGACCGTATAGTCGCTTACCCGCTCGCCGCCGCGTACGTGAAATTTTGTTCAAGTCCAAATCGTCCACGACACGCACGCACGTACGCCGCGCGCCGCTCCGGTCCCGTCCGTGCGACTTTTTTTTTCTTTTTTTTTTTTTTCCCCTTTCTCGGTTTCTCGCGAGCACGGCGTTTGGCGTGCGCTAGTCCGTCGCTGCACGTATCGGCGGTGTAGTTTCGCCTGTGTTTTCCGTCGTCGGCGGCGCTTCGTCATCTCCACGGAATCGAATCATTGTTATGCGGCACAACAACCGACGGAACCGCAGCGCGCACCACCGTCTGTAACATCTCAACCACCACCAGCCGCCGGCTTCTGACGCAACGACGAACTCTTCGCCGAGTCCGCACCACCGACGCCGCCGCCGCTCGAAAATCGAGATTTTTTTTCTTCTCCCGTCGCGCTCCCGATCCACCACCTCCACGTACTCGGTAGACAATACGATCCGAGCGTAAATCTGTTGTTTGCACGATATCTCCTCATTTACAGCCGCAGCCATCTCTTTGCCGCGGTCGGCACTCGCCGTCGAGCCGGATTGCTTGGAAGTCACATCGCATTGTCTCGTCTACTGTACTGTACGTCTACCGCTGTTAACTACCGCACGTTTCGAGACGTCGTCAGCAGCTGCACCCGGTCACGGCGTTCGTCGGACGTAAGACAACACCTCGCACACCTTGTTTGTTCCACGTGAACTGCAAACATGGCCGGTAATTATACGACGATTCACTACTGTTGGTTTCTATTACTGTGTTTCTTCTATTACGTCCGCATATCCTCCGAGGAGCCCCCGTCCGTTCTATGCCGGGCCGCCGCCGACTTTCCTTCTCACGGCGCACGTTTCTTATTTCTGTTTTATCGGCCGTAACCCCTCTCCCCTCCCCTGTTGACGTCTTAAAGCCCTGGGTCGAGCGGAAATTCCACGTTTTTTATTGGTTACGTGTCATCGTGTTGGCTACAATTTTTTTGTGGCTAAACTACAAAAAGTACCCCTAACTATTACGATATTATAGTTTTCCCCCTATGCGTGTGTCCAAACTTAGACCATTTAGCTGTTGAAAAGTGTTGTAATGATGTGTTCTTAATACATTTCACAATCTTTAAAATAACCTTAACATCTAGAAAAGGTGGTTAATTAGGTTTAAGGGAATAATCCATCAATTGAATGACCTTATGGAATAGTAATGTTGATATGATATTGATAAAAGTAAAACATGCCTATTCTGTTCAATTTTGAGCAACACATCAGTACTTTCAATTGCTATGTTATCAAACTGAAATAGGCCACTTTCAATATGCATGCATTTCACGCTAATCTTTGAATGACAATAGCTAAGTAGAATACAGATTTTTTAAATTGTTTTTATGTAGATGTGTCTATTACGTAGGTATTGGCTATGACTCTTAGATAATTACCGTACCAGTTACTAATTTTTTTAAATTTTATTTTAGTAGCGGTTAACTCAGTGGTTAACCGAGTCTCATTTCTTATAATTGTCAAATAAAAAGTATACATATTTGTTTGCTCTTAAATAATATTTTTTCTATGTACCTATTGTCTGTATAGGTATTATAACGTTTTAGGTGATTTTGTAGGAGGTTCAAACTTTTTTCTGCAACTCATTGTACATAAGCCATGTTAATCTAATAGGTTAGAAATTGTTATGTATGTTCAATAAAGTCATGGTAGAAATTTAATTGAAAAAAATTAATTGTATCAGTATTAGGTATCTTCAAACTTGGTACTTAATACAAATTTACTTGTTTATAACCTCAAAACTTTATAAAGATATTTATTTTACTATTAAACTAAGATTTACAGATTTACATCCTCAACTAGTGTGTTCTTAATTTAATGTTAATCTAGTTGAGATTATTTGATAATATTTTTTTTCACAAATAACAACTATTGATTTTTTAAGCCTTTAATTTAAAGTTATTTTTGTAAGTAGGTAGATACAGTGGTGTCGGAGTATTTAAAATATACTAAGACATCACAAGAGCCTCTCCTAACCATCCACCAATTGTTTTTCAACAGTGGGTACAATATTAATTATTCTCAAAAAGGCTTACTCCTTACAAAATCTTTTATGACCTCAGTCATAGACAAAAATAGTGATATGCGCTACAGGGTATATTGTAGGTATACCTTGAAAATATTTAAAAAAAAGTATGAATACATATTAATTTTGTTGTTTCATCAAGTGCATAATTAAGCATTATTTTTTATAATATTCCTACTATTCATCAAAAGAACCCTGTACATATATCAAAGTATATTTATAGTTGTGTATCAAAAACTGAAATCTTGAATATACAATAAACTCTAAACTTAGGTTTATTGAACACATTTAAATGATTTGCTAAAATAATGACTTTGGATTTATTATCTAAGTATGCTGATTTACTTTGATTTACTATATACCTAAAAGATTTTAAATACAATTTAATACTAAGATTATTTTATTATTTTCAACAACTTACTTTACCCTTTCCACCTATAAATTAATTCTCAACATGTATGTTTTACCTAAAATGTTACCTATATAGATGATGTATATATTAGTAGGTCAGGGCATATTGTATTCAGTTAGGTACTTAGATAGTAGGTTGTTTTCTTTATTTGCTGATATTCATTGCAATTCATTCACTACCTTGATTATGAATTTCAAGAATAATTAGTACCTATCTTCATATTGTTTAATTTATACTTGATTGTAATTTGTTATCATTATACTAATAATTTATATATTTCATTAACTCTTCGACCATTTATTCAAAAAGACTACAACCTATTTATTTTTATATTCATAAAATAAAAATTATTTCAAGATTCATAAGAATATTGTACTTTTTAATTACATGGGCCATGATTATAAAAACATTATTACTTTTTTATAGAAATAGCTTTGGTTTTTTTCATAGCTGGCTCAGTATATTATATTCTAATTTAAATTAAACTTTTAGGTGAGGTTAAAATTTGTTTTAATAAATAAGTTTAGTATATGCATGGCGGACTTAAATAGCTGATTTTCAAATTCAATTAAAAAATAAAAAACTAATGAAAACTCATTATTTATATATTATTTTTTATATATAAAGTAGGTACATAGCAATCTATTTATTTTTCATAAAGAGGTTTTTGTCAGGTTTCATTGTTCCACCCTTAGAACTTTAATAAATTGAGTATATATTTTTAAAGACAGTATAGTAAGTTAGTAAAATTATATTTGCCCATTAAAAAATGTCTTTCATTTTAATTATTAGGTTGTTTATAAAATGTGTTATTGAATGTATTTATTTATTTTTCTGCGAATTTAATTGTTATGCTTTATTTGTTTCTTGCAGAAGATCGAGAAACCAGTGATCGAAAACATGAGAAGTCAAAGAAGCGTGATAGGGTTAGTTATTAATATATGTTATTTTTTTTACCCATATCTAAATTTATGAGATAAATGAAATAATGTCTGTACTAACAATTTGTTTTGGTACTTGTGGAATACGCTTTACCCATAATTTGTATTCTACTATTTTTAATGACAATAACATTCCCGATCCAACTATCACTCAAACCCTTAATAAAGAGTACAAACATAAAAGTGAGTCAAACTTTTTTGAATTAAAATCAAATGGTTTTTTGGAACCCAGGTCAGTTTTAATAGATATTGGCGATCCAAATATTGGTGATGTCGTTAGACAGTATAAAAGTTGTCATTGGGGATTTGGACAAAATGCATTAGGATTTAATTTCATTGAAGGTTCAACAAATAACTGGTCATATTGTTATTATGTTAAAGGCCCTGAAATGTTTGAAGATGTTTCTAGCCGGTTAAGAGTTGAAATACATAAAGTTGATAAAATTGAATATTTTCTTATCATTTTATCACCTTCAGGTGGGTGTGCAGGATCTGCCTGTTTTATTCTTGAAAAATTAAAACAAGATTTTCCTAAAATTTCATTTATTCTAGTTCTCATCATGCCATATCAGTCTAAAGATGCTATCCAAAATTATAATACTTCATTTACTATTAATAAATTGTATAATTTATCAGAATGTATTTTCTTATTTGAAAATTCAGTTTTGCATGAAGTTTGTCAAGCTGGCCATTCAGAGGCCAAAGTTTCATTTGATGATTTGAATCAAATAGGCAGTAAACAGTTAATATCTATATTCCAACCTGTTGAAAATCAAACATTTCCTTACTTCATGTCTCTTGTGTATAATCGAAAATATAAGCTTTTGAAGTTAATGTCTTCTCCAAATTATAGAAAAGAATATTCTTCATATGAATCAACTCCGAGATGGGAAGCAATTATAAATCAAACTATACGTTCTCTGAATGTATCTCCTTGTGTGTCTTCTGGGAATTATGTTGTATATCGAGGAAATACATCTGATATAACTAACCTACATTTTGGTGAAAAGTTAAATACTATAACTTTTTCTAATAGTATTTTGGAGGAAAACAAATTTTTGCAACTTGTACAACCAAGGCACTTTATTGGTTCCAAATATTTAAGCGTCTTATCAAATAGTTCAACTAACGTTTCGGTTTTAAATAATGTAGTAAAACTAGCCAAACGAGCTTTTTCACATAAAGCATTTGTACATCATTATACCCAATATAATACAAATGTTAATGATTTTAAAGATGTGTTTTCTAATGTAAACCAAATTATTAAAGACTATTATGAGTTAGAGTGATTTTTATTTTAGATTTTTATACTAGTTTTTTTAATTTTCATTTATCCTTTTGTAGATCTCAATTTTTTGTTTATTTTTTCTAGTCACTTGTCACACATTAGACTTAACATGTTCCTAGATATTATTTTCACTTTTATTCTTAATATGAACCAACAATTTTTAATTTGTTGCTAAGTATAACTTTTACGTAATTATTTTTATAGTAGAACTATAATTATTATTTTTTTATTTGTGTGTGTTCATATTATAATTGTATTTAACATGAGTGTCATTCTAACAATTATAAATAACTATTAATTTTAATACAACACACTGGTATGTTTATTATAATTATTAATTATTATTTATTTTCATTCTCATCCTACATTTTATTGGAATATTACATATTAATTATATTTCATTTAAAAACTCTAAAAGAACATCGCATTTATCATTTGTAACTTTGTTGATATTGTATGCAATCCTTAAATGTGTTATACTTTTACTCTTTTATTTAGGAGGTATTTTAGTGTCTTGTAAATAATAAAGATAGTAAATTGATATTTTTTTCAATTACAAATAATTGCTGGTAAATCAAATGGACTAAAATCAATAATTTTTAACAAAACTCCATCTATGCCTATTCAACTACTGTCAATGTTATTGTTAATTTTATTGTACCTGCAGGTTTGTGTGGTCAATATTTGTTCTTGTTTATTTTGTTTTATATAAACAGTTTATCATCGTTAGTATTTTAATCATCATTATGTGTTTGGTTAATTAAACATTTTAGTAATTTTACTTTTTGTTTCTCAACATCAACAGACAATTGTCTCAATTTTCTTATGAGTGATTCATGACTACCCAGTTGTACACCGATCAAGTTGAATAGGTGTACATGAGGTTTTTATATAAATCAAAGGTAACATTTTTGAGTAATGTACACAAGGCCTTTTTTTATTTATCATTATTTAATGATTATTGATTTTAAACTTTTTTTTTCTTAATCTTATAAAATTTGTTTTTTAAGTTGTGACTATATAATTTTTTTACTATATATTGGTTTGGTATTAAAACTAATTGAATAAAAGGGGCCTATTTCCTTTTATGAATATGATTTCTAATTGTTATCTATTTTTCCCCATAGGAACATGAAAAAAATGGCATTGGCAAGAAAGAAATTAAAAGAGAATATAAAGATGAGCCCTATGATTCTGGTTATTATTCCCAAATCAAGAGGGATTACAAATTAAATAACAGTATCAAAGAAGAAAACTTTTCTGATGATGATTATTTATCTAGCAACAAGAGAAAACAAATTGATGATGATTATTCTGTTAAGGAAGAAAAACTTTCTGATGATGATATTCCTTTATCCAATAGAAAACGTAAACATTCTGCCGGTAGTGAAGATGACGTTCCCCTGAGCGCCCGAACAAAGCATATTAAAAAAGAACACAACAGCAGTCATAAAAAACATAAAAAAGATAAGGAACATAAGAGTAAGCACAGGGAAAAGGACAGAAATCATTCATCTAAAGATTCTAAACATAAAGAAAAAAAAGAAAATAATACATCACAAAAAGGAACTCCTATTAAAAGCCCAACTAAAAAGAAAAAAGAAGAAGAACCACAAGAAGTATGGAAATGGTGGGAAGAGGAAAAAAAAGATGATGGTGTTAAATGGAAGTATTTAGAACATAAAGGACCTGTTTTTGCTCCAGCATATGAACCTTTACCGAGCAATGTAAAATTTTCTTATAACGGTAAAGTAGTTACTCTTTCTGAGCCAGCAGAAGAAGTAGCAACGTTTTATGCAAAAATGCTTGAACATGATTATACAACTAAAGAAGTATTTAACAAAAATTTCCTTAAAGACTGGCGTAAAACAATGACACATAAAGAAAAAGAATTAATAACGGATCTCTCATTATGTAATTTTAAAGAGATGAATGTATATTTTACCAAAAAATCGGAAGAGCGTAAGGCCATGAGCAAAGAAGAAAAAAAGAAAATTAAAGAAGATAATGAAGCCTTGCAAAAAGAGTATGGGTTTTGTACTATTGATGGTCATAAAGAGAAAATTGGCAATTTCAAAATTGAACCACCTGGTTTATTCAGAGGACGAGGTGAACATCCTAAAATGGGTATGTTAAAAAAGAGAGTAGTACCTGAAGATGTTTTAATTAATTGTAGCAAAGATTCTAATATACCAAAACCCCCACATGGTCATAAATGGAAAGAGGTCAGACATGACCATAGTGTTACATGGCTTGCTAGTTGGATAGAAAATGTTCAAGGACAAGTTAAGTATGTCATGTTAAATCCATCTTCTAAACTTAAAGGTGAAAAAGATTGGCAAAAATATGAGACTGCTAGAAGATTGGCAAAATCTATTGATAAGATTAGAGAAAACTATATTAATGATTGGAAATCTCGAGAAATGCATGTTAGACAAAGGTCAGTTGCTTTGTATTTCATTGATAAATTGGCTTTGAGAGCCGGAAATGAAAAAGATGAAGATCAAGCTGATACGGTAGGCTGTTGCTCTTTGCGTGTGGAACACATCCAATTACATGAAGAATTTAATGATAAAGAATTTGTAGTTGTATTTGATTTCCTTGGTAAAGATTCCATTAGATATTACAATGAAGTGCCTGTGGAAAAACGAGTTTTCAAAAACTTGAAAATTTTTATGGAAAATAAAAAAGGTAATGATGACTTATTTGATCGACTAAACACATCAATATTGAATCAACATTTACATGAACTTATGGATGGACTTACTGCTAAAGTGTTCCGTACGTTCAATGCTTCATGGACACTTCAACAACAATTAGAAAAATTAACTGATCCAAATGTGTCTGTAGCCGAGAAAATTTTGCAGTATAATCGAGCAAATCGTGCAGTAGCTATTTTGTGTAACCATCAACGTGCTATACCAAAAACTCATGAGAAGTCAATGGGTAATTTAAAAGAAAAAATTCAGAATAAAAGAGCACAGGTTAAAGAAGCTAAAGAGCAATATAAACAGGCCAAGCGAGATGTAAAAGATGGCAGCGTGCATTCCAAGACACAGTTAGAAAAAAGGAAAAAAGCTGTGGAACGATTAAAAGATCAATTGACTAAGTTAGAAGTACAGGAAACTGACAAGGAAGAAAATAAAACAATTGCTTTGGGCACATCCAAATTGAACTATTTAGATCCTCGCATATCAGTAGCTTGGTGTAAGAAATTTGATGTTCCTATTGAGAAGATATACAATAAAACACAAAGAGATAAATTTAGATGGGCTATTGACATGGCTGGACCAGAATATGTATTTTAATTTTGAATGAAATGGAACAACCCGAGTAGATAGTCACAATTTAAAATCAATTTTACTTTGATTTTCCTATTAACATAATTGATATGATGAAATGTGTTTCTAAAATAGTGATTGTTTCAAGCTAACTTTTATAATTAGAATTTTTGTCATTGTAAATTGTTTTTCGGATAAATTAATGATTCTTTAAAGCCGTTTTTATTGTATTCTTTTTTTACAATTATTCAACTTTTTTTTTTTCTTGTAGTGTCTGTTTAGTTATTGATTGCTAAACCTTAATTTTTTTTTGTACCATATATTTCTGATTGTAAATTGTGATAATGCTCTCGTAATTTGATTAATAGTATTTTGTATAAAATAGAAAACAAATTGAAACATATTTTTATGTATTTTCAAATATTGGTGACTTTTTTTTTATTTTATCAATAAGCTATTAATGTATTACAAATTACTGTCTTACTTAATAATAATACCCATAAAAAAGGTGGTTCTTCCAGCAAATAAAATTTGAATTTGATTTAATTATATGATTGATGTATTAAGTGACAGTTGCTATATTATTTTTCTTAATACATCTGTACAGCATTAAATTAATTTTTTAGTTAAAAGCTTAAAAATATTAAATTTTATGATTTTAATTTTTTTATATATATATATATCTACCATTTTAAAAAAAAAACTTCTTGTGATTATATATTTAAAACATTGTATTCTGTATAAATATATATGTATAAATAGGTACCAACATTTAATTTATATTATGTATGGTGTAAACTGTAATTCAATTCAAATAAAATACTTCATTCAATTTGTTTATATTTTATTAATATTTCATTTTATTGATTTAGATATGAAATATGTATTATTAAAAATCATTACCTAGTAGTTTCGGTAAGGATACTTTATCAAGGAAAGGGGTAGATGTATTATACACATCCAATTAACTGAAAAATATTTACTGCTTACTTCTAAGTATAGATTTTTATGGGAAATTGAAAGTTATTCTATCAGCATGTGTTCTTGACTAATAAAATCAAAATTGCGTTGAATTAATTAAATTATTAGTTTTAATAAAAATTGAATAATCAAAAGTGTTTAAGATGTCAAATCTCTTGGTTAACACTGATTAATACATTATTGCTTGTTGGTTCCTCCAATTACATATTTTAAAGATTAAGTTGAAAAAAACACTGAATTTCTTTTCACTGTTTGTGATACGAGTTCAGACACTGATGTATTTATTGAACTGTTGGTCAAATCATTGCTGTTTTATGGAATTATATACATTATTCTTGGCAAATCTACTCCTTAAACAGTGATGACTGATGATTCAATTTCATAATTTTGTTCTTACCGCTCGAAAAACATGCATACGAATAATTCAATGATAATTTCCAGAACCTTGCCGTTATAGCTGAGTTAACTCAAATTGTCCCATTAAATGGGTTATTATTTATTATTAATATAATGTGCAATTTAATTCAATGTACTTACGTCAGTATTTTTTTTTTATTAAAAATTTTATGTTTGAATTAGGTACCTTAATTTTAATTGTTGAACTATTTAAACACTATCTATGTATCAAATAGAAAATAGTTATTTATTCCATTAACAGGTTAAATGAAATTATCGTTGATATTTTTTACCATAACCGTGTTATGGAACAAGTTAAATTCAAATTAATTATTTATTTGGCAAAACATTTAAATGTTAATTTTTCTTACACTTGGGTAATTCACTGAGAAAAATCTAAAAAATATCCGGCTAAATAATTGTTTTGTGTTAGATTTCCCGCCTATAAAAATGAAACTTGCAGATTTATTTCTAGAAAACAAAACATGATTATAAATTTATAAAACTAATTACAAAAGTGTGTAGGCAACTCGTAACTCTTAGTAAATATTTTCCAAGAGTAACTTTGACAATCATATTATTTAGATTTTAGAGACTTTACGGCTCCTTGTTTATACAGCTCTTCCTGTATGATTTGTATGATCCTAAAAAACATCGAGAAACTTGGCTAGCTTTACTTACTACATATTTTATAGTTACGTTATATACAATGACCTTACTTAGTAATTTCGACGAATGTACAATTACACGTTGATTAAAGAGTAGATATTGTGTTCGTTGGTATCTAACTATGATATGTCTTGCCCGTCCGTCCATGTATACGCACGCGCGTTACACGATTTTTTTTTAAACGTCCCGTGCCGGATGGTCACGGAAATCATCAAACGCGATTCAGTAGTTGGTACCTAATAATAGTGTATTATTATTATTATTATTATTATTACCTATTGTGGTTATACATTATTAATTCGCGATGGTGTACGGTCGTATATTGTACACGCACACCTACCGCCGTCCGTGTGCTAAAATATTGTCGTAAAATTGTACGATTCATGCCTATATATTTCCACAATAATTTCAACGTAACGATATCGCGTGAAATCCCCCCCCCCCACCCCTATTTATTGTGATTTATAAATATTCACGAGCACGAGTATGTTGCTATTTAGACTATATAAAATTCAATAAGTATGATGTATACTCGGCGCATGTACTGTTTTAATTATGTATACTATTGTTTATCGCTATAAATGTATTATGTATTATTGTTGTTATTGTGCCGGTCCTCGTTTTGTGTACATTATACGTTCGATTTCGTATGCAATATTGAAACAGTTGCGGGACGATTATTTTATAATAATAGGATATAATATATCGTGAGCCGGTACTTATATGCACTTCTCGTATTTATTTCGACCACGATCCAGATTACTTCGTTGAGAGACTTAATGAAGCCGTGCCATGTTTAATATGTTACTTCGTACCGATGTATACAGGGTGATTATTTTTTTCTTTTGCGAGTAACCCACTAATTTTCATTAATGTATATTTATAATATTGCAGGCATTTAAAGTTTAGATGAGCGGTGAGTAGTGACTGTTCACTTATGCTTGGCATACCTACAGTGCATACCTATACCCTTTATCACTCCGCTCATTTAAACTTTAAAGTTCAAATACTTTGCAATACCTACATCGTGCTTTCAGAGAAATATTATGTTTAAATTAAACTATATGTTACCATTTTAAATAAAAGGAAATATGTTTACAGACGAAATGAAGTACAAAATAGTCATAGTTAGTATATTCTAGTATAGGTACTTATATTTTATAATTCGATTTTCCTGTTACAAAATTTTGAGGTGTTTTTTAAGAGAAAAAAAATCATTCTCCTCATACTTGTGTGGATAACTTATAGGTAAGTCCAAAAATGACGTATCGTTATAATTTGCATATATTTAATACCCGCAATGGAATAACTATATGGCCTGTGGTATTTTACACCTGAGTATACTCGCCCACTCTCGCCGTGTCGTCTGTTGTAAGCGACAATTATATAATTATCTTCGCTTGATTTTTAATTTTTCTTCGCGTTCGTTTTCCCGCACCCATCGTCCGAGACTGCGTTTTGTTTGTAAAATCACGATGTTTCTCGCACATAAAAAAAAAAACAATAATAATATATCTGTATTTATAGCTTGTTGGTACAGTAGTGCCTATAACCTTATCTTCGGAAAAAGACGCACTATGTTCCGCACCTGTTAAAAACTGCACTTTATTATCTGCATCCTCGTATTTTAATATTTGTTATTTTTACTAAGTTCCAATTGAATTATTCACAAGTATCTGAATTGCATCACTCTTCAGTGACCTTCCTATTCATCGTATATGTTTAGACTTCGATAATCTCTTGGGTTACGAAAAAATGTTTGTATCAATGTTATAATAAACCTACATCATCGGTTTATGGTGTGTTTATGCTATAAGCATGCCATAAGATTTATGGAGACCATAAAGGATGTTTAGTTCTCCTGGGTATTCAGAACAGTTTAGAATTTTAGATAATGACTCTTCCGGAACCTTTTGGTTTTAAAATACAACATGGCTGGGTAGGGTACATTTTATCGTTTATCTTTCTACGTTATAGTACGTTCCATCGCACTTGCCCGAAAATATAATAGTTAATTACAATTAATATATGTAATATTTTAATAATCGTATCACTTATAAATAAAATGTTTTAACCTCACTTCAAATAAACGATAGCGTTGTTCGCACTGCCGGATAAGTTTTGTCCACGTATACAATAACATAATACAATATATAGTATACCATTTATATTTTTCTATTCCTTGTACAAGAGCTCAGAGTAACGTTTTATAAATTCACTGCTACAGATTTTAGGGTTATATTGTTATAACAACGTTTACAATTGCATAACCTTTGTCTTACTTTGGTTGTTTTTGGCTTAAATTTTAACCAATTCAGTGAAAATTGTTGTACATGTATTTAGATATTGTTTTTGATTTTTATTGCATAACGTTTTGGATTTCAATATGCGTAATTCATCAATTTTGTAAAACGTTACTAATATATGTGTGTGTGTGATTTTGATCGCAGCCTGTAGCGAAGGCTAACCCACGGTTCTGGACGGAAGAGGAGAAGCTGCAGCTAGCCGAGGCCATCGACATGTTCGGCACAGGCGACTCAAAAATACTTGCCTCGCACGTTGGCACGAAAACGGCCAACCAGGTGATGTTCATGCTGCGGAATCTGCGGACGAGCAACCGTCGGGAAATCGAGAGCCAAGACATGAGAGAGCTGCGGTTCGTCGAGCTGAATGGCATGGACGACTTGTTCCTAGCCGGTGGCACCAAGCCCATAGAAGTGATGGAGAAGTGGATGAACTATCTGGAGTCGTTCTACGGCAATGAGTTTCATTTCGACAGATTTAGACTGTTTTCCAAAGCTTTTCTCATCATGTCGGAGTGCATGCCCGTCACGACCACAGAAACGTCTGGTGCCACGAGAGGTGGCGGAGAAGACAACGTAGACTTCAGGTGACTCATTTCTTCTATTGCAGCACATGCTGTTATAAAAGTATATACCCATAGTGCCTAAAAAAAAAAACGCATTTTGTTGAGACTTTGAGAGCTCTGCTCCAAGGTCATCAAAAGTGCCATAAGAGTAGCAAAATATATCAATGCAAATTTAATATTTACTTAAATTTTCTTTTACCGTTTTAAGATATCATATACTCGAAAATTTAATACAAGTTCATACATGTATGTATGGTACTTATTCTTAATATAGTTTGGTCTACAATATTGTTGCCGTTGTTTTTTTTTTTAAGATTTTTTTCTTTAATTATGGCAACTGTACAAAATGCCTATTAATACTTTTTTTTAATTGTTCTAGGAAGGTGTACTACTTCTTGTATCGGGTCTTCAATAACTTCTACTTGTCGAAAAATTACAGAGATCCCAACACGGATAAATACGTACACGATTTGTTCTTGCGTGTGTTGGATGACATCGAGTACTCGTCTGATAACGAAAAAATAGCCATGTACAATTTAGTGTCGAACTGGACCAGCGTTAACAGAAATAATTCTCTAAAAGTCTACGGCAAGTCGACGAGTACTAAATTCGAAGCAGAGGAAGAAGTAAGCGTGTATTTTGTACGAATTATTAACTATTAGTGATTTACCGCGACTGTCGAGAAATCTAATCCTTTCGGTTTTTTAATTTTTCGTCTTAGAAATATATTTATCAATGATAAATTGAAATTTTTTGTGTGGCTTGAATGTTAAAAAATTTCACTCAGTTACGTGTTTAGACATTTCATTCCCTGCGGTAATTTATATTTTGCTGACACGGCCCCTCTCCGTTAGATTTTTCACCTCTGTTAAACCGGGGTAGATTTGTTAGTTAGTTTTAAATAAGGTTATGAATTATTGTGTTCTCAATTAGATGTGACGTACAGATAGTTTAACCAAAAATAAGATAAATTAATTGCATATCTATGTAAGCCAATTGCAAATGTGAACATGTTTTTTTTTATACAAATAATGTTTAAAACACGTACCACACTATTCGGCTATACTACTGATTTACAATTGTACAAAAACTTATACGGACATGTAGCGAGTAATTTGAAATTAATGTATAAAATGGAAGAAGCTCGTTTTTATTCTACCACATCATAATTCATATTATTCAATAAGCTATTTCAGCCAATCTACGTGTAATTTTAAAAATAAAACAATTCAAAATCGATTATATAGTTTTAGTGTTCGTGGCTTTCGTTAAAATAATCACGTCCGATTAGACAGCTGTACCGGAACATTATAGTATAATTATAATGTAATTTCCTTGTATATTATACGTACGTGAAGTACCTACCTATAGGTGCGATTGGTAATTTCTTTCTAATCGCGTTCCTTGTTTTACATTTATATATTTCTAATTACCCTACAGGCTATTGTATAATATGGTCAATGGCGCAAGTACCAAGTATAATACTTACGCATCGCTGTTTCATCGAGTTCTATTTGTTTATCCTTGATAACGTATAAAAACAATATTTCCCAATCGACGTAATATTATTTCGAGTACTTCGCATGCGTCTGATTTTCCGTTCCGTTCCAACAGCAAACGAAAATGGACTCGCTGCAATCCATTAGAGAACCGAACCATCCAAATCCAACTATGTACTAATTTTTTGAACACGAAATGTAATACGTTTTATTTTAATTACTCAATTAGTATATACGCGATGTTTAAGTAAATTATGGTTTTCTTAAATAATACATAATATTCATCCTCGCCCGTCCTCCGCAATAATAATAATATGTATTCACATGCTACTCATAACTTCTATTGTTTTTGTTTTTTTTTATTATTTCAAACACCCACCGCACGTTAATCTACTTACACGGCCTAACCTTGTGCTCTTTAACTACTTACATTTATAGTTTTCCTTCGACCGAACAACAATTATGTCACATGTGCAACAAAAAAAAAAAACCACATTATTATTGTATGATAGTTTTCCACAATTAATTTTTATACCATGTACACGGCAGCTGACCGTCCTAATTTAGTCCACCGTTCCATATTTTAGTATACACGATGTACCTATATATGGGGCAACCGCCGAATAGTGTGTAACGAATATTATTTAATTAATCCCTTTACACTCAAACACGGAATATGCCCACCGAAAACATTATAATACCAACCTCGAATACAACAAAATACCTTAGACTTTTAAGTGAACTATCCGATAAAAAGCTGATATAGTCACACCATACTTATCCACTGTACAATAATTAAAATAAACACTTTTCCACGCCTATACTCAGAAAATTCCTCCGTCCAATGACGAAACTTACACTACACACAGAATTAAATCTATATTATAATATTATTTTTACTTTATACAAATTTGGTGATCTGCTAAAAAATACGAATCACGAACGCTTCATTGTATGTCACAAATCAAACCTTGCACTCCGTCTTACACAACAACAAATTAAAACAATCGCACAAACTGCTAAAAATATTGCTATACCCGTTACCAAAATTCTTAAAAAAAATAAATACACTGCAGGTACATAATATTATGATTAAAACCTGAAACTTATAACGTAGCACGCTACTTCGATAATTTTCCTCTTCAAGGAAAATCTAAGAATCATGAATATGCTTTTAGGGATAATAAGGAACTCGAAATAATTTCTTGTAGAGGAATACTATACCAAGTAGCTATGTTATAAGTAGCAAATTATAAGGGCGGCTTTTCCGTATTATGTTTACAATATTAACATCTCCTTATTTCTTTTACTCATTATACGAGTATTTAATTATTGTGTAGATTGTAAAAAAAAAATATTGTTATTAATTAATACACTATAAAGATATATTACAATATGTTTGAAATATTTTTATTGATCAGGACATTAAACCGACTTTGGAGACTACCACGGATTCCAAGTCGTTCACGGTATTGCCGCAACCGATGATACCTAGTTTCAACCCACTGTGCTTGAAGTCGAACAGCTCGTCGTACTCGGATTTTTGATTTTTCAAGTTTTTTTCTAGATGTATTCTTTGTAAGTTCAGAATGATTCCTAATATTAATTAAAATTATTTTTTATAACTGTGTATTGTTTTTATTTATTCCTAATAATGATTCTTTGCATATGAGACTGAAAATGTTTGAAAAAACAAAATGAGGGTGTGTTACTCGGAAACTTACTTGGCTGTACCTACTCGCATTCAAACTTACTATGACTCCTGTTACGTTATTCGAGTTTTGTGTTTAAAATAATATCAATTTGAACCATTTTCAGTTGTCATTGCAAATAAATTACGTATACAATATTGAACACGTCGAATACTTTGATTTCACATCCAATAAGTTAGACGTTGGAATTTATTTTTACTTTTACTGAATATTGGTTGACACATAGTATTGTATTATACTTTGTGCGTTTAATGCAAATAAAAAATTCGTTTCCAATTCAATTCAACTATATTGTGATTATATATCCTCAGATTTTGGACATGAATTGAAAATATCCAAAACGTCTCCTGTACCTCCTGTACTGCTAAATAATGGATTCCAATGGAATGGTTGGATGTATAATATTGTGATGTTAACATACCTACCAGCAGGGGCGTATTTAGGCATAGGCCCTATAGGCCCGTGCCTAGAGCGGCAACATTTGGAGGGCGGCAAATTTTAACGATATTTTTTTACAAAATTACAATAAATATTTTTCATTTGATGAAATCAAATTTTACTAATTTTTTGTTCGCACAAAATTAAACATCTATCTACATGTATTATATTACTATATTATACAAATACGAAACACAGTACGAGCACATAGATAACAAAACATACGCGCATTCAATGCGGGTTCGGTAAAGACAGACAGACAAACAGCATAGTTTATAGTTAGATAATGACAGGGAAATACCCGCTTATCCTTATGAAGCCGCCCGTCTTTAACTTTTATTCCAATGCTTTTAATAATAACATTCAATTTTATATAAACTATTAATTAGTCATTACTGAATTGTTGGACACACCACACGGTACACACGGACGATACACGGGCAGGATTATTTTCAAATCTTGACGACAGGTAAATGGTAATTTGTGAATTTATAGAGATTTATTATTCTTAGAGATTTTATTTTAACTAAACTAGGTTATAAGTTGTAACAATGGCTGATGGTAGGAAAAGATTAAGTGGACACGAGTACAAAAGATTGTCGAAATTAAAGAACGAAAAGGAAAAAAATATTTTAAATAAAACTCCGAAATTGCATACGTATTTTAAAAAAAATCCTGATTCGAACAGTGGTGAAAGCATAGAAGGAGAAACCCACCAAGTTGAAATAAATACAATTATTGATAATAATTCTGCAAAAAATGTAGACACAGAAAAAGATTTCAATAAATCCGAACATTTACTTCCAATTTTTTTTGAAACCGATCCCGATAAATGGTTAATTGATGAATCTTTTCGTAACTATGTAGCAAAACATGGCTTAAATCAAAATCTAACCGATGAATTTTCTTATTCCGGTCGAAAATATAATGACAAAACACGGTATTTAACAAAACAGTTATTTCAGAGGAAAATGTTAAATGGTGAACTTGCGTTACGTTCATGGCTTGTATATTCTAAAAGTAAAGGTGTAGTATTTTGTGGGCCTTGTCGTTTATTTGAAAAAAGTTTAAACAAAATTCAACTTGTAACAGAGGGTTATAATGACTGGAAAAATGCCAATCAGCGTTTCAATTCGCATGAAAATAGTGAAGAACATAAAAATTCAATTATAACATTAAAATTGCGAGGTAAAGAACTCGGAAAAATTGATAACAGTTTAGTACTACAACTACAAGAAGAGACTATATACTGGAGAAATGTTTTGAAAAGGGTAGTTGCTACAATAAAATCACTAACTTCTCGTGGATTACCGTTACGTGGTCATAATTCTATTTTTGGCTCTAATCACAATGGTAACTATATGATGTCTTTAGAATTATTAGCTCAATTCGATTCATTTTTAGCAGATCATATTTCACGTTTTAGTAATAAAGGAAGCGGTACAACTTCTTATTTATCACACGGTATTTGTGATGAGTTTATACAATTAATTACGAAAAAAATGAAAAATACTATAATACAAGAGTTAATGAAATCTAAATACTTTTCAATAAGCGTAGATTCTACCCCAGATATCTCTCATGTCGACCAACTTTCTTTTATGGTGAGATACGTACAGCATAACGGCGAACCTATTGAACGTTTTTTATGTTTCACTCCTAATACAGGACACAAAGCTGAAGAATTGTTAGATGCTATTTTAAATATTTTAAAGGTTCATAACATTGATATTGCTAATTGTCGTGTCAGGCATACGATAACGCCAGCAATATGTCCGGCATTTATACAGGTTTGCAGGCTCGAATAAAAGCATTAAACCCCTTAGCTTATTTTGTACCATGCGCTGCACATTCTTTAAATCTAGTAGGAACATCTGCCGCAGAATGTTGTAGTGATGCTTCTTCATTTTTTGGACTTATTCAACAACTTTACAATTTTTTCACAGCATCTACTCATAGATGGAATATTTTACACGACAATATGAAGCAAAATTCATACACACTTAAATCCTTATCAATAACTAGATGGTCGGCTCGCGCGGATGCATGTAGAGCTTTAAATGCATCATGGTCAGAAATAATAAACTCATTATCACTTATTAAGAATAATGAAAACGAAAAATGCATTACCAGAAACGAAGCCGAAGGTCTTTTTAAAAGTTTACAATCTTTGGAAACCGCATTTTTGACCGTTTTTTGGACATATGTATTAGAACAGTTTAATATAACTAACAAAACTTTACAAGGTACTGCAATTGATATTGGTACTGCTTCAAAGTTATATACATCGCTTATTAATCTTATTCAAGAAACTCGGGATAGATTTAACTATTTTGAAGAACAAGCAAAAACTATGTCAGGAATTGAATTATATCAAGATGCAAAGTCCCGTCTAAAAAAGAGGAAAGTATTTTATGATGAAAAAAGCGATATTGATACATCAATGAATGGTCGTGAAAAGTTTAAAATATTTACATTTTATGTGGTTATTGATCGAATAGCAAGTGAATTAGAAAAACGGCGACAGGCTTATGATTTTTACTACACTAAATTTATTGTACTCCACAAGCTTATGTCTTTAAGTTTTTCGGAAATAATAGAATTTGCCAATAAGTTACAAGAATGTTACAAAGATGATATTGAAAAAGCATTTTCAACAGAATGTATACATTTTAAATCCTATTTGGAATCTTCAAATAAACAAATTAATTGCATTTCTCAATCTTCAAATGTGTAAATTATTACGAGAAGATTCTCTTACGGACGTGTATCCTAATATAGATATAGCACTTAGAATATATGTTTGTACTCCAATTTCTAACTGTACTACTGAGCGTTCTTTTTCATGTCTTAAACGAATCAAAAATTATTTAAGATCGACTATGGGTAGTGAAAAACTCAATAGTTTGGCTATATTGAATATCGAAGCGGATTTACTGTCGACTTTAAATTGCGACGATTTAATTGATGCATTTGCCGAGGAAAAAAGTAGAAGAAAAAGTTTAAAGTTTTAATGTTTGTAATTTAATGTTCATTAATCATTAATAATGTATAATTTTTAAAATAATAAATTGTATATTTAAATATGTTTTAAAAATAATTTTAGGAAGGATGGAGGGGGGAGGCGGCAAATTGGAAAGTGCCTATAGGCGGAAAAACCTTAAATACGCCACTGCCTACCAGACGACAAAGACGCGCGAAGATAGTAATATTATGTATTTCCACCTATAGTCGGTGTTTTCTAACAATTGTTTGTATCAAGTACCTACGCCATAACTATTCTTTGTACTTACGTATTGTCATGTTCAAATATGCCTTAAAATCGTTTCGCGACGTAGTTATACGTGTAATTCGCGCAACGAACACCGGAACAGTGGCTCAGGCTACGTAGGTACCCGCACGTATTATTATATATTTTAATACCGCGGTAATGCGCGTATACGAGGTGTAGGTAGGTACCTATTGAGCTTCGTTGTGACGTTGTAAAACCGCGGCTCCAGGGCCAATTAAATCGTGAGGAACGTGACCTTCGGGATTATATTATGTGTTTTAGTTTCGTTAGATTATATAAATATATCGGTGCTGGCGATTTTACGTCTTTATAGGTACCTACACTAGGTACTTATACATTATAAACATGTGCGCACGACGATCCGATGTGCAGTAGGAAATGAAAAGCGTCCGAAGCCACCACGTCGTTGACGGATCGTTATGTACCAATAATACTTGTATTATATTATATTCCGCCATCTTTAGAGTGCTTCCACGGTATTCGTATATAATTAAATGACGTTTTGCGATCCTTTTCGGCGTGACCTTTAAACCCGTGAATATGCACGAGTATTGGAATACCTACCTGTATTGTATAAACTCTTTTCGTGCCTGTGTTCGTCTTTTACAGCAGCTGCAGTCGAGCGGATTTCTTTACAATTTTGATTAATTGTACGTCATCCGATGTTACCGTTCTTTCGAGTCGTCGTGTGCATCTATAATACACACACATGTATATTATTTATATAGCTACTTCAGCTTTTTACATTATTTACACATATATTCTAAACTTAGAATACGTATGTCGTATACGCATAATAGTAAATGATCTGGATACAGGATACAGGATTTCTTAAGCTATTTCTATGTACAAATACCAACTGATTAGTAATCACCATGTTACCAGAAACAACATTAAATATAACTGCTGCTAATACATCGGAAACATCGTAATTCCTCGAGTTCATGTTCAATCAAAACATTGGATTATATCTAATATATTTATTTTATTTTTTTATTATAATATATTCATTTTATCCAAAATTCCATTTGATCGAAACACAACTCTTGCAAATGTCTTCTGATCACATTTTTAGCTGTAGTAGTTATCATTTAAACCACTCGAAAATAAACTTTAATACAATTATTACCTACACCCACAGTGGAATTCGCTATGACGATGTTTGTATTGCAATAAAATTATTTTAGGTTTCCCAAACGAGATGTTCTGCTGGAATATACTTGTCGTTTGTACATTTTTTGTCCGTCTATATATTAAATGTTTTCAACTTGTTGGCAAAATATAAGGGTAGTGTAATTCCTTATACGGTAGTTCATAGTTCGAAATTTTCTTTTTTTTTTTACCTGATTCACGACACGATTCCGTATTGGTGTTTTGATGCAACGCTGCCACGGTAACAATTGAGAATACCTACGATTCCGTGTGTTTTTTTAACGCTATTCCTTATCTAATATGATTAGGGATATGAATAACCATGATAAACTATCGATGATTATGAATCATTTTATTATAAAACAATTGAACATTTTAACTTGAGTATGATATATAATAATATAATAATAATTAACGTAATACCTACATGATATCTTATGTTGTTTCACAACCGAAACTAAATATACTATATCGCCGTTTCATTATCGACCATTGTCACCGCGGGTTTCGGATGGTACATCGATTAATGCGTGACTATATTAAAAAATACACGGCATCGTATTCCTCCAAAGTACATATAATAGTGTGACATTGCTTATAGGTACACTACGTTACACATAATATTGCAGCAAATAAATATCTGTTGTATAAAAATATCGTTTAGATGTCAGGGGGGGACTATCAAGTCTCGGAACAAGCCGTGACTCCCCTAATGCAGAGTACACGTAAGTGACGTACACAATAATGACCTCTTATAATATGTAAATAGTTAAGAAGTAAAACTTGATGAGTGAGTACACAAATTTGTTTATTAAGACCATCATTAGCTATAAAATGCATCGTACGATTAAACATTTTGTTCACATGCTTGATTGTTGTAATAATAATGTCATGCAGATGAGACATGACATTTTACATCCTTCTACGCGCGGATGTTTATTTAGAAACGATTCCATAATATATGACTATTATTATACATGGTTCTGCTAATAAATCCGAATATCAGATATAGACATAATATAATATAGTCACATACTTAATAGGGATTGATAACAATAATATTGTTAGTTATGATATATTTGGTCATCAAATAACGGTATCGGAGCTTAGCGCGCGCGGTACCGTTATAAGTTTTCGTGTTTCGGATCGATTAGAGAGTTTAATATATTATTATACCAATAATTATTATTGTCGAATCATGATAATAGAAACATCGTTCATTGACACAGTCATCTGCCGTTAGACATGTTTACGATTACCCAAATGTTTATAAATGTTACGTGTTACTCGCTTGAAAATCATAATTATTGTGTTGGGCATTACCTACTGCGGATACGTCTATATTCCGTACTTGTTGTACGCCGTCTGGCGTAACCAGTGGCGGATTTAACGGGAAAAAAATGGACATTTGCCGCCTGGGCCCCTACCCGAAAAGGCCCCCGGGCCCGGGGCCCAGTCTTCAGTCTTCATTAATTTTCATTTACAACAAAAAAATTAAAATATAATTGGTGAATGGTCATTTTTGTTTGTGAAGTTTTAGATTGTAACACATCAAGTAATAATAATAAGAAATCAGTAATAATAATACTGTGTAGTGTTGTAAATTGTTTATGTGACTATAGTTGCCCATATTATACTGTCAAATATACACCGCGCACCGGCATGTATTTTTATTTATATTGTTAAGGTTATTTAGAAATTATATCCAGTTCGTACGATTTAAATAAATGTATTTATTTTTTATTTTGTTTCAATACCTATCTAGTTTAACAGTGTTTTAAGAGGGAGGCCCTCACGAGTTAGTATTAGTTACGTATTAGTTACGACGATTCATATTTCTTGGGCCCCTTATATCGTATGCCGCCTGGGCCTTATTCCTTAAATCCGCCACTGGGCGTAACCATGAGATTATTGAATTATTTCCATTATTTATTCTCGTCGATCCATCAGTATACCTGTACGGCTGTACCAGTAATCAGTTACATGTTCAGTCTATGACGATCGGACGGAAAAAAGCAGTTTTAAGTCGCAACATATTACCTGCAATAACAGCATAATACCAATTTTATGTAAAAATACACATAATTGAACATTAAAAGTAGGAAATAAGCATCGTGAAAAAACATTAGAAATTAATGTATTGCACGTATATGTACAACTACCAGTAGCGAGATATTTGTTTTTGTAGTAAAACATACTTTTTTTCGTCGCGTACCTATAATGGTTTTTTTTAAACAATACGCGCGTTAATAAATGGTAGTGTGTAATTATTATTATTTCAGTTGTTTACATGCACGCGTTACAATATGATTCATTAAATGTGTTATATTCTATTTAATTTTTCTGAATATAAAATAAATTTTTAAGGGCATTTTGGCCGTTTTTTAGATCATTTTTGTTTTATTTTAATTGCGTTTAAATCCAAACCTTAGTTATAGCTATTCACAATTTACCTCAGTTAGTTACTTTTGTATTTAATACAGTTATTATTTGTAATATTGTATAGTAACATTAGTTATGGTAAACATTAAAGGAATCTATTAAATTAAGTATCATAACGAATTTTATGCGTGTGTTTATCCACAAGCTTAGCATGCATTTCATATCGGCACCTTTATAAATTCAATTCACTCCAAGCTTAAATCAAATGTGTACGACCATGAATCCTACCCTCGGTTTTATAAAATCCACATGGATCGACAGCAAATAAAATACCTACTTAGAATAAAATTGTTGTATCACAACGAATTTGTATCTATAAATATGAATCTATGAAAAAAGCTTTCGTTGAATAAACATTTTTCAACTATCTATTTATGTTTATAAAACACATGCGAATATACGAATTAGGTGAAAGGGCAAGGGGTGACATTGCTCGAAGCCCCCTCCTGGTGCGCCTTGCCTGCAGACGAATACCATACATGTGCGCACGTATCATAGTTATCAGATTTGAACAGATCGCCGGATATAGAGCTTATAATATTAATATAATCTTAATTCACTTCATGGCCAATTCTTTTTTTTCTATTTTTTTTTATTAATATTTCGAAATGGGTATATTAAATAAATTAGGATTTAGGAGTGTGTCAAACTATCAAAATGAAACATTTTCAAAAGAATAATTATACGTTGTGTACTTTACCGTCTTTACCTCAAGTAATGCGGAAGAATGTAATTCGGTTAGATACTAAGATCCGATCGCAGTAGAGTTATATATCATTATAATACATACGACTAGTACACGTAGTACAAGTGCGATCTTAAATCTTTTTTTTTTTATTATTAGAAACTTTGTGGTTACAATTAGTTTCAACCATTAGATCTTAAATCTTAATTAGTAAGATTGGCTGTTGCGTACGTTATACGCATAAATTACAAAGGAGAAAACCGCAATACGTTTGACGATTGTGAATGACATTCGCGTTAAGTGTCGATTATAGCGTGTGATCTGCACATATTGCATGTACCGAAGTCGGTATATTATATGGTACATTGGGGATAAACATTCAAGATAGGAGGAAGTCATCTGAATCTGGTTTGTTAATTGCAAACATGGTCACATACACATGATAGATATAAGAATGTTTATGTACAGTTAACCGATTATGAGCATCTATGGGGTATGCGTGGATGGATGCCCATAAGAAATGTGTATATGAATCTTTTTGATATGATGTTTTTTTTTTATGTAACATTGAATTTTTGGTTATTTTCTTGTGTCTCTGTGTCTCACGATTTCGAGCAGAACAATTGCTTCGATGCATACAAACATGGTGCTTTTCTTAAAATAAATTGTATCTAGTTGCTACTTTGAGGTGGTCATTTTTTGAATTTCTCATCAGTTTTTCCGACGAATCGAGCAGAGCAAATAGAAGTGCAAATAACTTCAACCGAGATCGAGATTTCGAATCCTGCAGCACCGTCTAGTATTTTCGACTTAAGGTAATCCATGGATACCTAAAATTTCAAAGATGTAACACGAATAATATTGTTTGAAACTTTTATTTGTGGCCTGAATATTGGCGTACAACTCGAGAAGAATAAATTATTAGTTTACGTGCAATTAATTGCACACAATTTATTCGTATATTACACTACTATATTACGGTTTAACAGTATGATGCGTTTTAATTTGAATTAATAATATTATAATGGATTTCGTAAATAATGTAGGAGTACAATTTTTTTGCAGGGTGTTCAGCTTGCACACTCTGCGCACCCCGTGGGCACGCCTATATGCTTACGTAGTTACGTGTTATATAGGTGCAGGTCCTGCGCGCGATGATGATGACGATAATAATAATGATAATAATAATAATAATAACTGCGTCGTGTTGTATCGTTGCGGTTAATCGTTTCGGCCTAGAACCCGAGTAAACAAAATGACTGTGCGCTTCCTTCCTGCTGGCTCGCGCGCGTTCTACGATGATTAATAGGCGCGCTGCGCTCGTAGATCTCTGCGACGAGAGTGGTACAAAGACAATAATGATAATGCGATATACATTACACGTGTTTCACTGCGAAAGAGATAGAGAACAAGAGAGAAGAATGAAACCGAAATGACCGGCGGACTAGTCGTATCAATGGCTGCTGCTAGAACATACGTATTACACACTGCCTCCTACGCTTTTCCTCTCCGTGCGTCTCACGGACAAGATTCGAATTAGTATTCATCACATCGGTCGCGTGTCCGGGATTTTTATTGTGAGAAGGGAGGGGGATAAAAAAAAACCCCGTAATAACTGCGAAATAAATATTAAAGCAAACGAATGGTTCCTATACGTATTTTAGCATATGCGAAATGTAATGCATTTAATGCTTCTCGCAATTCCAGAAGGGGGCTGCAGGACTCACCCTCCGCGGCAGGATACGCCTCTGCGAGATCGCATCCACCGCAGCCCTTCCCGGCCGACCACACAACCCAGCAACACGTCTTGAAAACGACACGCGTCCTCTCGGACACCACTAGGTGAATAGTCTACCCTCGGCCGCAATGTTCGTGTACAGGAACGCATTAACACTCCTGTATTGTGGCTCGTGAGTCGCGACGATGCGCATAGTAATATTGTAACACCGACCCCACGCAGATAATATGTATCGCGGACGATAGCAGTACAGTCGATCGAGGCGTGAAATATTTTAAACGCGTGTACATTATATGCGTACATAGAAAGTGCGTTGTACGCGTAAAGTGTCGATACACACGCATATGATATGGCGTAGGAATCGCGGCGTGCACTAAACGTAATTTATTGTTATTAATCATATCGTACTCCGGTCGGAATCGATTTACAAGGCCGTCGCAGACAATTGACGCGATACGCACATACCCAAAACGCGCGTACACGCACACCTGTAGTATAATAGTACGTACACAGCCGTCTTTGGCTATGCAGGGGCCCATGGGCACCAGGAGTTTAAGGAACCCCAGGGGCGTATATATGGGGGGCGATGGGCCCCCCCCCCCCGAAATGAAAAACAAAATTATTAAAACATTTTATTTTGGACATGAATAATAACTTATGGCTGAGGAGTTATTTAAGAATTGAGGAAAAAAATAGAGACTCTTCATCAAAAGCACATGCTCTAAGCAATTCCTTAAATCAATATCAATTTAATGTTAATCTTTTTGTTTTGAGTAGCATGCTTTCCATGACACACAATTTGTCTGAAATGCTACGTAAGCGATATACTATGTAAGCGATGAAGAAGTTCTTAATAAGTTTGCTAGCGTGCCGAGAAACCTTAATTTTGTATTATAATTTTTTTTTTTATTTATTTATTATTAATTTGTTGGTATACCTAGTATTTAAAATGTATAATATTCGTTTATTCTTGTAAGAAAATATGTAATTAATTTTGAGTGACTGTAGTAAAAAAATTGTTTACTGCAATGAAGAGATTTTATACATTTTTTACATTACATTTCATAAAAATAAAAAAATGAGCTTATTTTTTCTCTGGTGAAGTAATGATGATAGTCCAAATAGTCCAAAGGTCTTTTAGCGTTTAAGCAATATTTGTCATTGTGCCTCCTCCGTCATTTCTCCCTAAACTCTAAATACATAATCGGTCCCCTCCGAAATTAAATCCTATATACGCCACTGAGGAACCCATTTAGTGGGTCCCTAAAAAGAGTTGAATACAAATATAAAAAGCTTATTTAATGTTATGATGACTTTATTAGTTGTTAAAAATTATGTTTATTTTACAGAATTAGAAATGGTATATTACTGTTACAACTTACATCGATAAAACTTATCGTTTACCCGCCTAGTGTAATATCATTCCTCACTTAGCATTATTTAAATAACGTTTTAACATTGCCATTTACCTTAGTTTTTTTTTTTATCTAGAATTTAGAATTATTTTTGTACAGACGATCGTATTATAACGATACAGCTTACAATTTAAAGTTGTAATTTCTATTATTCGGGGCCCCCATCTGGCTGGGGGCCCTGGGCACGTGCCCCACGCACCCATAGGGTAAATACGGAACTGAGTACGTATCTGTAACTATTATTTTAGTACGAATCAAATTCGCGTCGTCCCCCGGCCGACGGATCGGACAATAGCAATCGTGTACCGTACACGTGGTTGCAGTGTGCATTATTATTATCATTCGGTACACGCTACGCGGGCTCTATCCTTCGTCGTCGTCGCCGCGCGACCCCGTTTTAATACCTTTGGCGGTCGACCTATTGACATCTGATAATGAAAACAAAAACCTAGCTCGACGATACGATCGCGTTGACGAAAAAAAAAAACAACATCGTATTTAAATAGTTATCTGTGCGCATCGTTTTGCAGAAGACATATTATATTGCTGCAATAGTATGTACACACGCAATAATAATATTCGATTCGTATTTTACTCGAAGATGTCGTGCGCGTGTGCGTGTATGTTTGTTTGCCGCTGCGAGTTTTGCAACTCATTTAGCTCTATGAATACTATAATTATCGTGCCATTTGTAATACAGTCAATCGCGATACGCGATTTATATTTTAGACACCATAAAACGTAAATAATTTGACTGTACCTCGATGGTTCTAATTTTTTCCCCTCTTAAGATTTAATTTTGTTTTCTTTCGAACGCATGCTTAAGGGTGTCCTTAAGTCAACAAAAAGGGTGTCCTTAAGTCAGCAAAAAGTGGTAGTGATGCTGGTGTACTAATGTAATACGAATGCTCTGTACTCAAAACCAGCTTCTTACCGGTTTTTTATTTCTACATCTATAAACGGATTTCTTATCAAACCCGATTTACTTATGCTATACTCAAAAGTGTAATAATTCCATGACCATAGTTAACTATAATTGACTTTATATCATATGATATTTGTTAAGCACTTAAAATATTACTCATAAACTGTGTTTATCAAAGTTCAAGCGGTTTTTAATTTATTTTTAACCCGTATGGAAAATGCTGGCTTATCATTTTAAGTGGTCCATTCGAACTTTACTCAGCCGTAGTCTGTACGCGTAAGTTGGTTCTCAACAGATATCTCTATTCGTTATGCTTTTTTTGTTGAAGAAAAACACCATTGTGAAAAAAATCTCACTTTTTTTTATCAATTCGATATTTTACCGATCGATGATGTGCACAGTCTTTTGATTTTTTGTTGCACCGAGTCTTAAAACTCTACATTATAATTGAACAATACCTTATTATAAAACTTTTAATTTGTTGATTATTTTTTTATCGGAAATTATAAAATATTGTTGGTTGACGACCGACGTATTTCAAATGATCATTGATCAATCACTGAATGTCTTAAACTTAAAGGTTGTACTGGCGCATGCACGTGTTCGGCTATGCGACTCGTCGTAGGGCATTACGTACATTATTATCGGTGGTTATATTACCCCCATTAACCGGCCACATACAATTTCTAAAAAATCTTTGCGCGTGACACTGTTGCTGCGTTTGTCTGTTACGCAATGTATTTTACATTTTTTTATTTCTTTTATTTCAATTGTTACTCTTCCCGCCTTCCCGGAACGTATAACGACGTAAAATGTATGCGATGTTTGTTTTCTCTTCAATCGTCATTAAACCGTACTCAATTCTAATTAATTGTCCAATTAAATCCAATGTCAACGTTATGCGCGTACGGTGGTTGACGATTTCTTCAGAACGACGTAGTAACTTACTTGACATATGTGTGACCTTCATCAAAAGTAAAATGTATATTGTATCCAATTCCGTTTTTTTTTTCACGGAAAAAGTCATTCCGACCAAACAATTAAATTTTTACCGCACTTTAACACATATATGTGTGTATACGATGTTCCGGTCGTTGGAGATTAGGTTTAATTATTCTATAACACCATAATATCTAATATATTCGTACATAAATTTTCTCATTATTACTTTTAACCTTTCGCGTACTCAATCACCGTTACTTTCAACGTGTGGGTTGAGCTTATTTTATGTTTAGTACTCAAAAGTAAGTATAGTGGTTTTTTAAACTTTAAACTCTTAACGTTGTTACTATTGTAATCATTCCTTTTCCAAAAAGAGAGTTCAGCAAGAAAAAATAAACCATTACTCTAAAACAAGGGTCAGCAATTAATTTCTATGGCGGTCCAGATAATTAAAAAAAAAAATGTTCGTGGGCTATAAAAAATTTAATATTATACTAATAATTTCACAACTTTATTATTAACAGTTTAATGAGAAAAATGACATTTTTTGTCTTGAGCCAGTTTTTTAAAATTTTCTTCTCTTGGTGAAGAACTAATGTGCTAAGTCTTTTCAAGGCGGAGAGCAGTTAATCTTGAACGATATTTATTTTTTAAAAACGTCATTTTGGAGAATGATAAAATTGAAAAATATTTTTGGCGGTCCAGTTATTTCCGCTCCTATTGCCGATCCTGATCTAAAGTATCTTATTTTTAAATCTATTTTTTATAATATATAATATATTTTTTCTATTTTTTCTTATCTCTAAAGTATCTTATTTTTATTTAAATATTGCAATGTACTTAATTTAATTGAAATCGATAGCAACTGACTGTAACTATAACACATTTATACTATATATTTATATATATATATATATATATATATATATATATATATATATATATATATATTATATATATGGTTTTACTTATTATACTTCTGGACTTTGGTCTTCGGACGTGTGTCATAAAATGTGGATAAAATGCCTGAACGTACACTAGCCGTATAACGTTCCAAGGCCTGATAATTCCAAGAGAGATCTAAAATAACTTGAAATCATATACTCGTATATAGCTCTATGCATTTTTCAGGACAATAGTGGATTTACATATAATAGTCTTTTTACACCTATACGTTAATTGTTTTATCATCGTCTCCTCCTGCAACGAGTGACCTTTAGTTGATTGTCCTAAATAATAAACCAAATACAGTT
This sequence comes from Periphyllus acericola, assembly GCA_949715065.1. NCBI lineage: Eukaryota > Metazoa > Arthropoda > Insecta > Hemiptera > Aphididae > Periphyllus > Periphyllus acericola. The sequence continues at coordinate 5,151,842 of OX454272.1, forward strand.
CATACAGCTTACTGTTTCGGTCAAGTCTAGTCAATAAATTGTACATAGAAAAACATGTACAGATGACCGTTTAAATGTCTTCATGAGATAATCTCATTGTAAAACGTTTCTCATCGTCACTTGTAGTCTGTATAACAGAACATGCGTAGTCACGTATATAGTAATATTATATGAATATTTAAGCATAATAATGAATATATTTATATCCTAAAACCACGTTTTGTTACTGCCGGCACGGAGGAGATGAGATTTGAGGGTCGTGACTTAAATTTATTGCAGTATAATTTTAAAATCAACACATTGATGATTACCACCTCGATCTCGTGTACACCTATAGTAGGCACGAGGGATGGCGAACCTTCTTAGGGCCAAGTACCCGAAATTTTCCAATTAAATTTTTGAAAATTGTTCACGCACCTCCAAAAAACAAAATTTTATTTTCTTAGAATTTAAATAAATAGTTACATACATATTATTGAATATTATTATATGAGATCTATGGTTCTGTTTCTAAACGGTTAAAATTTAATGTCAACAGTTTAGTTAGTAACTTTTAGTGAAATAATTTTTAAATAAAATTTAACAAGCTCCATTTGTCCACGTGCCATTGAAATTTGGTCAACGTGCTATCGTTGGCATACGTACCAAAGGTTAAGCACCATTGATATACATAGTATAGGATAAGATAATTCGACATGATTCCCAAGTCTAGGTGTTGTTAAATAGGTGGTGGTAAAGCTATCTCGGAAAATATGTAATACACGGCGGAACATGCTATCTAACGGGATTTTAAGATGCGTGGGTATTTCTAAGCTATGTAAAAGATCAGTTGAAATTGCTGAATTAAAATTAACCAAATAAACACGAAGTAACATAAAAGGGAGAAGTATTTAACTATATATAATATGAAGTCCTGGCTGACTGACTGACTGATTCAACGCACAGCCTAAACTACAATACCTACAGACTTGACGTTTTCAGGACATGTTTTTAACATGGTATAGGCGAGTAATAAGAAAGGATTTTGGAAAATTTTGATTTTAAAGAGTTGAAATTGGAAAAGAACAAAAAAATATCAATGACTTTGGAAAAAATAATAAAATTGATTTGTTGATTCGTGGGTTATCTTGGTAACGTGGATAAAAAAAGAGAAGACGATGCAAATTTCTAGTGACAACCACCACTTGTAATATAATATAATACAATTCAATGTTATGTTTCTATAGCAACAATAAATTCATTGATATTTTGGACGGGAGTCAGTTGCAAACATTTTATGTTTCCATATATTTAATGAGAATTTGAACGACGAGAGGTCAACAGCAATGACAAATTACCTCAGAATTTCAAAGCAATCATTTGGGATGAGTGTTCGATGGGGCACAAACGAGCATTGGAGACACTCGATCGAACTTTTAAAAATGTCCGAAATAATCTGGAGCCCTTTGGATGTACGATGATTCTCGTAGCCGGTGATTTTGCCCAAACGCTGCCAATAGTTCCACAGTAAACCTAATGTACCTAACCTAACCTAACAGCTGCTGATGAAAAAAACGAATACTCGGATTAATTTATTGACGTACGTGAAAACTTTCAAGTTATCAACAAATATGCTAGTCTCTCTACAAAATGATGAATTTGTGGAAATATTTTCCAAGAAATTATTTGACATTAGCAACGGAACAATTCCGGTTGTCGGTTCCATTTCGTTTCCACATAATTGTTGTCAATATTCACATCGTCGAAAGAAGAATAGACCACGAAAGTGTTTCCGAATATTGGTGAAAATTACAAAAACAATAAAACTATCATTACTATTACCATAGTGACAACATACCGTTTTATTTTGATTGTGAACTCGATTATGTGTTTAGTCTTAGTGTAACGTTTAAAATACTTTTTACTGAAATTTAAATATTTTAAGCTAATGTAACAAAAAATTAAACTGACACGGTAGCGACGGGTAACTATAAATATATTTTATAATAATTGATTGCCGCATGTACAGAAGATCATCATGGCTTGATCGATGACTTTTTTTTGTTATGTTCGTAATTGTTGGTCTCGGCCAAGACTGTTCCGTGCGAAGCTCGGGTAATTCAGCCCGTATATATATTTATGATTAGTCGTATTAAAAAAAAATTACTATTGATATAGATAATATAGAAGTTTTATTGAAGTTTTTGTTTTTTTTTTTTTATTCCGTCTTTGGTCGTAATAATAAATTAAATTGTAAATATTGCCGTCATAATCAAATAATTATAATTGTCGTATAATGATTGACGTTCGAAATCCGTTATATTATTGTACATAAATATTACCTACTCACATCGTTGATAATCGTAAAATACACAATAGGTCACCCACCTATACCTACGTAGTGTTCCAAATTCAAACGTTGGTTGATTATTTTCTATCTAAGTGTCATTATGATGGTATAATGCGGTCCGTGTGTTGGGAAACGAGGGGGTTCACTTAACGATGGTTAACGCTGTCGGTGATTATACGTGGATAAATTAAAATTTAAAAGTGAGTTTTATAATTAGATAAAACCGCTGTGCGTTGCACAGTTTTGAGTTTTGATGAATATCGCATCGGTATTATAATAATAATTACTATGACACGCAGCGCATGCGCGTAGATACGTATCTGGATGTCGCGTAGGTACCAACAATGTTTGCCTAACCCGTAAGTAAAATATTATTTTCAAATATTTTATGCTACTTTAAACTAATAATAGACATTTCCGACACTAGAATTGGCGAATTTTACGTGTAAAATAATTGAAATATTTTGAAATATTAACACATTGACCGTCTGTCTAAATACAGCTCTTTCCGCTCAACTATTTCCCACGTGGGACGAATCGATCCATTACTTTTCTTTTATAAAAATAAATAACATAATAATATTATATAGATAATAGTTTATTTCTTCGTGTTATCTTATTCACGGATTTGTACTGCTGCTGGGAAACGGTGAATAGATTTGTTTTAGAAAATGTGTCGTGTAATCGTATGACGTATGTGTGTAAAATATTTTGTTCGTAGTAACATACTAATACAAGTACATTATGCGTCTCTTTAAAGCCGTACAACAACTGTACGGTGACAATGATAGTTCTTTCTATATAAATCGGACAATGGTTATTAGTTATGACTTATAAGGTACACCGGTATCAAATGCGAGGAATCAAATACTGTCCGAGAACAAGAATAATATTATTAGTAATTGTTGTCCTAGTCAGGATAACCTGGGTTCGCATATAATATATTGTATACTTTACCTATTGCTTGTTGTGGAGAGATTTTATATCCTTAACGAATAGAAAGTTCACCTCAGCATAATCAGCTAGCACATTCAGAAATGAGAAAAATGGGTACAAGTACCAAAACGTATTTTAGTTAACCGGAGTGAAAAAATAATTCTTAAGTAGGTTCAAGTGCCTGTTGCTCAAGTCGAAATAAACAATAAAAAAAAAAAAATAAAAAACTATAATTTTCTAAAATATACAAAAATATGCTAAATAGATGTACACATATAGCTTTATCGTGGCATGATAAATACATTTGTATACACTGCGTTTTGCTTTCGTGATTACGTAAGACAAATATACGCATACACTATATTGCTCGAGCTCCTCCGCCTTGTTCACTGTATTTTTTTCTCATCACACAGTTTTTAAATTTAAACACAAAATAGTAGTATGTTTAGACATGTTTTCGGTATTATTTGAATTTGCAATTTTGAACAATTTCAAAATTACATTGTGAAAGTTTTTCCTTTTCAATTATTAATAAATGCGTTTACCGATAAACATTTCATTGCTCAAGTCGAAAATGTACTCGGAAATGCTGTAAAATGTGGAATCCTATTGCGCGTATAGGATTTATGCCCTACTTATTACACGTTATGCTCTCCTTCGTGCGACTTATCGCTCATATTGTTCGTTTATTAAAATATCCTACGTACGTCCTTATTACGATACGACGATGAACGCGAAGTATCACGCCGAGAAACAATGGTGTTTTTTTCGCACCCCGCTGCAGTGTCCTCGCGCCACAAATCCGCCGTTTCGTTTTCGGCACAAATATCGTCTCTTAAGCACGCGCAGTCGTCGTTAACGAATTGTTTTCAAGCCTAATACGAATGCGTCGTCAACACGCGTGACGCGTTACTTTACATCGATATACGCATAGGTTCGTATCGGCGGCGGTTTGATACGTTTTAGGCCGTAGAATTCGTAATATCGACGTAGGTGTAGGTGCACACGTGCAGCACATCTAGCTGTTGTCCTTAGCAGACGAATGACGGTGACGCGCAATATATTATACTACAATGATACGCCTTTAAAGATCTAGAAGATAATACGGCGGTGATTAATTGTTATTGTTATTATTGGAAATATTATTTTTTTAGTTGCTTGGCCGAAGTAGCGAAAACAAATGAACAGTGTACTAAAAAATAGCGAAAATATTTTAACACAAGGGAAGTTTGTACGACCAAAAAGATATAAAATAGCAAATCGATTAATTTTTCATTCAACAGTGTTACAGAGGGTAAGTTTATTTGAACTCAGCGAAATGGAATAATAGTAAGGTAAGAAATGATGTCTAGTTCACCCGTCGGTAATTTAAGTAATACTTTTATGATAGCCATTTATCATTATCCAAAAGATACCACGAAGAGGCAGCTATCATATTTCTATATCAGTATCCTCCAAGAAAAACATTTTTCTTTTCTGTAAATACATAAATTTTAATAAATAATATAATTTTTTCTTTGAATCCTTCAAAAAAAGTTTTTGAACACGACAGTTATATTAAAAACACTTATATTTTATAATACCACGTAAATTACTGTCAGCCGCAATTCTCTAGACACAGAAGAAGTTCGTACCTGTAAAAATGTGTTGGTCAAAATTTACTACAAACAATTTCTACCCTTAAATATGTTGGGCGAAATGTACTATACTAATTTTACTACCTTTTCATTGCGGGCGCAATTTACAATCGCCCGTTCACGAGATGTGACGACGGTCATAGTTGTAATAATTTTTATGATTAAACATTATCAGATATCGATATATCACGAATTCACAACAAATCAGCGCATTTCCCGGCTACATCTGAAAGATCTCTACAATTCTTAACAAACCGTTTCATGATCTTCATTTTCAACCGTTCTTTACACGTAATAATTATATAATTTACTGTACTTTTGCCAAAATTAAAACCTTAAAAGAGCATATCGGACCCAGTGGCCCTGCTTATTCCTGCGCATGTTACCTCGTGGATAATTTTGTTCATAAGGCATGAAAGATTAAAAATTACCTTCCGTGTGTTCTGTAAATTATACAAAATTTAGTTTTGAGCATATGGACTATGATGGTGAAGTCTAGCTGTGGTTTTGAGTCATAACATTATTTCTGTCATACGCGATAACGCATTATCGTGTTAATGACGACGATTCCGTATTCGTTTATCATAATTACGCTGCGTATAGCTGTACAGGTTGTTTACACCAAATGGTTTTGGTAAACTGAAACAGTGAAACGGTTACCGGTAAAGCATGAGAGCAGGCACTTAGTAAATTATATTATTATGTCTATGTAATAAGTATACGGTTCGGAAAACTGCTATGACAATATGAGATACCTATAACTGTAAGTGTGACACGCCGGATTTGAAGAAATGCAGTTGAAATCATCTACATTTTAAGAAATAGGTCTTATTATGGAACACATTCTGTTTAAGTCTCGATTATAAAGTACATTGGTACACGCCTCTACGGTCAAAAAATATCCAGTGTTATCATTTAAAAATATTAATCTACACTATTTTTTTTCACTACTCCTATTTTCACATAGAAAAAAAAACAGATTACAATTTAAGCAAAATTATAAAAGAGTTGCTTAATTATAACAAAAAGGTAGCTGAAACTATTGCATGTAAGTATTTAATAAATTAACATTGGAAATCCTTTTCTGTATAATATCTGTATTATATGTATCCAAAAATAAACAAAAAGTAAACTATTGAAAACAAATGATGAGTGTTACACTTATGATTGAAATGCTTGTTGACATTTGAAAATGATCATGATCGGTGTTTATAAATCGGAATTCCTTATTGAAACCCATACAGTATCAATCATTCTGAAATACGTCTATTTTATAAACTCACGTTAATTGATATGCTAATTGTTACGTCAGAACGCGCAGTATGAGCTTTACAGTAAAATAATGACTCATTCTTAATTGTGTTTTTCAATCTAAAAAAAAAAACAAATAAAAAATCACTGTCATCCAATAATGGTGTAACATAAGGATAATATCTCATTGAGTAATGTTCTCTTGTAAATCTTAATCTTATTGCTAGTGAATTTCATCTGTTTTAAAATGCATTGTCTAATAATATTTTATAATAATTCAAATTAATTACGTACCAAAATATTATACTTAATCACTGCTAATTAGTTATTTATGCGTTACATCGAGCAAAAATTATTTTTCGTAAACGGGGCTTGCATACATATACACTATACGTAAAGTATACTGCTGACAGGTTTTATAAATATACACATTATATAAATAGCTGCGAAACCATGATGGAACGAAAAACTTCACCGAAAAATGTTTGCCTAAGCGTTATCATCAATTTCATGACAGTACCTAGTCACATAGTTCTTAAATTATTTCACTTAAGACCGTTGAACAGTACATGTAATATTCAAAAACAATATTTTCGTAAACTTTTGTTCGTTCTATTTGCTTCGACTCTGCAATGCCTACAGGATCAATGTAACATTTCGGCAACAATACCTATACCTAACTAATTGTAGCCGATTCAAGAACATGCGATTGTCTAAGAACATCGAACACACGCAACAGAGTCCAACGGGTAACAATTCGGTTTATCGCTCGATTTGCATACCGCCTAACGTTAAAAACCGAAAACAAAAAAATGTAAATTTCCCGATGCCGCGGACGCACGTACAGGTTTTTATTTCGCGGTGTACGCCTAAATACATATATATTGTACGGGCGGTGAACACATTGAACCGCGGCAGTGTTTATAAAAATCGTAGACGTATTTTGCCTGCGCACATACAATATTGAACATCATCGTGTTATTATCGCCGCCGGAAATGCGTTTCCGGGGACCGCGCGAGCTTTCTAAAACACGACTGTTTACAATGGCGCATAAGGTACCCAAGATAGAAATACACACAGTTCTCGTTACGTGTTTTTTATTATTTACCTCGAAATTCGCACGATTTCAATATTTGTACGGTAAATATACGGGCAGACACGTTATTTTGCGCCTATACAAACGGGGTGAATCGGAATACATATATTTTACATAGGTAAACGATAATTATGTTTCTGTTTTCCACGTGCATTATATTTTATGAATAACGAACACGCCCAGTGAAGTGTGAATATAATGCGTTTGTGTGTGTACGCGATGACAAACGAAAAAAAAAGGAACTCTCGTCAAAAAATAAAAACAAAGTGTAAACAAAATGACGCTATGCGAATTGTTATGCTCGCGTGTGTCCGTGCACCGCTGCAGCGGTGGTCGAACTTCAGGCATTATAATCTAGTAAAAAACTGTACACGAGTAGACGACGGATGAGCCGCGAAATTAATATCGTTCACGGGCACTAGGCGTGGAAATTCGGTACGTATTTTGAGGTTTACGCGAGAGGAACGCGAAAACAAGTTCTTAGAAAGAAAAAAAAAACGAATTAAAAAAATCCTGTCGTAATACTATATTGTGTACGCGTGTTCGTACGTGTATATACACGAATACAACAGCACAGTGTATTCCGCCTAGCCGCTCCTGTTGGGAAAATGCGCGATGGGTGACCTCAGCTTTGATTAGCATTATTATACGCGTATACGTGCATATGCGATATAAATTAAGTGCGCCGCGTACATGATATTACGTTAAAATTTAATTGCACGTCGTCGTACGCGGAGTATCACGAACGCATTATATACTGCGGTGTTGACGCATGGCCGCCGCGCAGCAGCATTACTATAATACTATGATGTACAGGTATAAATATATGTCAGCTGCGGTGAGTTTAGCCTCAAGCACGCGTAGCTAGCCGTAAGTATCGTTTTCACGCTTAAATGACGATTACTATTGCAGTTTAAAGTGCACGCGTGCATAATACCGTTGCACTGAAGGCGCTCCATAGATTGGTTATCACTCGATAGTGATAACAATTGAAAACAATTTAAGTGCGCACATCATATGTGGAGTTTCGGTAGAATCTTCGATTGTTCGTGTACCGACACCGCGAAGAGCACGACGTAGTACACATTACTGTCGGGTGATCGGAAACGTACTACTGTAATGCCTTGGATAGCACTTACAGAGAGATAGAATAATTCTATCTCCGAGGACGGACGTTGAGTAGAGTTATTTTAAAGGTGTGAAAAGAAATATTATAGACTGGTGAAATTAACTTGATAAATACTTTATTATAATTAAATGAAATAAAGGACCGGAGGTCCGACAAAGTATGACAAAGTATAAGCTTGTTATTGTCTTAATATCTAGTCTAAAGATTACATGTATTAATAATTAATATGCAGAGGGTGCATAATAATATAGAAGTGTGCATTTGTATTAGTGTTAGTATTTATTATAATTTTAGAGTCTCTTAGTAAGCAAAAAGTACACTGCGCGTGTATGGGTCAAACAGGTTAACGAGTATACGCGTAGATATTGTTTGTGCTACTATTGCTATAAATAAATATTAATATTTATTATATTGTTTTATGATTATTGTTATTCTGGGTAAGTATAGGTGCATTACACTACGTTACAGCCTTACAGGACTGGCGAGGATCACACGATAACCGTACATAATATGAATGTTTATACGATATCCTGCAACCGTTTTCCTACGCTAGTTTCATATCACTCGGTACAATAGTGCACTAGGTCTCGCGGTTACATGACCGTTTGGTTTGATTTTCGAAAACATTACATGTACTTATTAATAACTACTTTTAACTGTAATGATAGTTACGAACCACGAAAAATCTTGCAGAATTATACATACACGATCCATACGATCCGGCCTTCCACTGTTGTTATACATCAATATAAGAGTCAAAAATATAAAATAATGTAGACCTACGGAGGTATATTTAAACTCTATTTATAGCTGTAAGTAGTCAGTAGATATAAGAACACATTTTAACTATTGTATACACATATAACTTATATTATGTTACATTATCTTGTGTACATTTCGTCTCTGTTATTAAATACACATACACACACATACACATATGTATTTACTTATATGTTCATACGAACTCAGATATATCTATACTTATGTGTTGCATTAAATCCAAGAATTAACTATAAGTATCCATTGTTTTTTCTGCCATTTTTTTTTTGTTTTTATAATGCGTGGTGATACTTAAGCTCAACAGCTGAGAAACACTTGTGTGTTTAGTACTTGCATTTCCAAGAATTTATTTTATTTTATTGATTTAGCTTTCTTCGAAATCGGTATTCACAGTTGCTTACCATGTACCGAGACAATAAACAAAACCGTGTGATATTAAAAGTTCATATTTTATACCCGGATTAGACTTTTTTTTTTTTTTATATTTAAATCAAGACATGGGAGGGAATCGCTTTAGCATTACTGCCTCCCATGCCTCATCGTTTATTGTAAGAAAAACAATACTTGTACAAATTGCCTCAGTTTACAAATATTTCCCGATTAGACTTATTACCGGTATAAACTTTTTGGCGATAGGTTGTCTTGATCCCAAACCACATTACCATAGATACATTTTCATGTGATTGAATCTTAATGCTTTGAAAAATGTTATTTCCGTTTCAAGAATGACTTGATTATAAAAATTGTCGTCTTAAACACTGATCAAGCAAACGCAATTTCACATAACGCAATATTATAGTTTCTATGCGTTACCGCGAAAGTCAATATTAATTTCTTTTCGGTTATACGATACGCCCTGTTTTCCGTTCCAGGCATAATCCCGGATACGTGTACAGATAAAACGCACAGACACTTTTGAAGAAGTGCGTATACACTCATAGTTAAGAGAAGAAAAAAACGCCGCTTCGCACCACCATATATACCTGTATATATTGTTTAACTTTAATCATTTTTTGGTCGGAAAAATACCGTTTCCCAGCACTATACTTATCGCGCGTCCTGTAGGCTGTGATTCACGTAGTACTCGTTCGACATGCGTTTTGACTTCTATCGGTTATTTTGTACACATGCAGCATTGCTGCTTTCACCGTTTCCGGGACACCGGGCCTGTCGTTTTTCCCATATGCGCTGTACGCGCCGAACAAATGCCGAACAACACGAGTGATTCAGCATTTGACCGCGCCGCAAACACAATATACATGCTATTTCGATCGCACAACAGTTTTTATCATGAGAACCGTCCGATTTCCATAGACCTTCGTGCAAAGCGCGTCCTTACGCCGAACAATCGTCCGAAATGTTCCCACAGGCCTGGTCGACGACACGCGGTATCACTATACGCTCGACCTTCTGTTTTATAACCCGCGTACGTGAACGTTGGAAAAAAATTAAATTAAAAAAAAAAAAAAACACCGTCGCCGTGCGCGTTATACATGTACGATGTACATATTTCTGATTTTTTCGTACGTTTCTTACGATTATTCGCTTCGACTTTCGTCATTTTAATAAGTAGCCTTGTGACATAAATCAAAACGCGTTGTGTGCGTCCTCGGCGGACAGCCGACCAGTGCTCGTCTTCTGCATTTTCTCAACCACGGTGCAACGATTTTACACATTATACCGCTGCTATCATAGCCTCTCTTCAAAAAACCATTTCTCCCAGTGCCCACGATAATGAATTTGGAACCGTTCCAGTGACCCATTGACAAGGATTCACATATTTTATAGGTTTACGATAGCTGTTTTAAGTTTGTTTTTTTTTCGTTTCTTGTCCGCCGTGCGTACTGTTCTATATTACAAACGACAAAATTGTACGTTTGAAACACTGGAAATATAAGAGGATCCACCTGTAATACTCCTAGTCCTCGCAATTCAATACTAGAAAATCTATCACTGATCGCATATTAGATTCTCTAATACTATAAATGTGCGAGAAGATATTTTCGAAAATCGTATTTTTAAGGGTCGCAACAGCTGTTTTGGGTTGAATGTATAATTTTTTGCACTTTTTGGTTACCTAGGAAATATTTGATTATGTTTAATTATATGTTAAATTATACAACTCAAATACAGCTCGTTGACGAATCAATATTTATCTATAATATATTTGATAAATAAATATCTTTAAAAGATACGACGATTGTGCTATTTTTTCGACCAAAAATTTGTTTTTCATCGGAATTGTAATTTCTCTTGTCTATAATATAGTAAAATATCTCCCGAACGAGGCCAGGTAGTTCAGACTATTGCTAGAAAATACTAGATATTTAAAAGCTTATTACGTATTTGAAATAACTATACTCTGTAACGTGCTGTAAGTTCCCCAGCAGTTTTTGTGATTTGGTTCAGAGATTCATTCGCCACCTAAAACTGACGACAAAATTTATGTCATTGAAGACAGTACCTACTCGGGTGGGCACACATAATATTATATAATACATTGAAATCAACAAATCAGATCAAATAATTTTATCGATTCACTCCATTTGTTCCAAGACTTATTACATACATTATTCAAATTTAAACAATAATACAATCGGGTTCGATAACTATTTAACTGACTTTTTGCTTATTTAGCTTGTACTAAGAATAAATCATTTACTTATAACGCCATACATATTGATGTTAAACATTCATACAGAACGTAGACGTCCCTGTGCATATTACAATATTGACTACTATGCAGTTGTGTTCGTTAAACGCATAAACAAAGTGATGTTCAGTTAACACTTAAATGTCTACAGATGTCGATCCTAAGAATCGTTCGCCCAATAAGATTATTCCGCATGCGTTTAAGACATACGTTATTGGGCTTCGAACAACGGCCGAGCCACGAAGGAAATAGTAGTACGATCGAAAAAGCATTATTCTCCCCCAACAAATGACTAGTTGTCGTATTTAAAAAGTGTTCGGAACACTGTACAAGTCTGGATGTCTAATCACATGGACGTGATGTAAGCAATATTCATCAAATGTTATCATGCGCAACGGGTATAGTAGTAGCACTATTACCTGTTGCATGTTTATTCTAAATTTCGGCCAGTTTATAATACACAATGTTCGTATAATGGTAGGTAATCAAATCGCTTATACTCGAACACCGTTTGCGCCATGTACGAGAGCTACTCGTTGCACGCGTTATACTCTCGCAACACGGTAACTCTAATCGTTCCATTATTTTACTATCACGACAAAGCCATTTTTTTCCTGGTAAAATAACGTCACATTCTCATTACGGCGTTAATCGCGCGTGTTATGTGTAAACATAAGTGTTCAAAAAGATTTAAGAGCATTCTCTCAACACAAAAATATAATTATTTTCAATATCGACATAAAGAGATAATATTATACTAACATCATGTCACTACAATATATTAACCGGTTAAATAAATTATTAACGAATAAAAAATAATATTGTTGTAGACCGATATAGAATCGATGTGTTATAATGTCATATTCATAATTTGCACACATATAACTACGAAAGTTTACCAACATAACTATGTATATTAAATAAGTATTTTAGGTTGAGTTTAACAATTTGGCAACAATAATTTATAAAGTTTTTGAATTTTTTTTTAAAATATTTTGCTTTTGATTTATTACTTTTCGTGGTAAATATTTTGGATATTGTAAATTGGATAAGTAACAAACCAGTGATATTAAAACTAAATGATGATATGATTTACAATTTTTTTTAAAAATTTTATTTAAAAAAGATATGTAAATACTAGGCTAGATGTATCATGTATAGATGTATTATCTATCATTAATTTTATTAAATAGTGTTATATTCTGATTTGTCAACAGTTTAATCTGAAAAATGATTTTCTTTCATTGATTAATTTATTGTTCTCGAATAATGTGATAATGTGTCGTATCATGTGAAGCAGCAAGCATTAAAAGCTGTCACTAAAACTCAGTCGGCCGATCACCATACTTTTTCAGCTCGTTTCTTGGCACAATTTTTACTGACCAATTCTTCTTGAATCGGTTGAACCTAAAAATATATTTTTTTTCGTTCTCGTCGATGAAGTGATGTGTTCTTCTTGGATTGTAATCAAAATTGCCTACCGTTTAAGAAACAATATTAACACAATTGGTATTTCACTCACGTCCTATGTACATTGAGAGAGTTTTAAATATCTTTTGTTTTTGTATTTTATAACTACAAACCACAGTAATATCGCACAGCTTAACTGCGCATAATATATTTTTATGATTATTGCAGTCAAATATAATCCATATTGAACTAATGACGTTATCGGAATTCATAATCAATAACTTTAACGATGCATTATCATATGAATATTCGATAATAATGCAATGATAATTTAAATTTTAGCTAGGTACTACAACTGGACCGTATGAAGGCGGACGTGTTATGTATACATTTGTTTCGCTATCGGGAGATATACATTGTAACACGCGGAGGGTAAAGGATATCACTGCTGTCAAAGTCCATCGCACGTCTTCGTGAATCAGGAAACATGAGTCAAGAGGATATATTATTCGTGCACACATGTGATGGACAGTCTAATTGATCGATAATATCGTGTAGTGGCTATTGACGAAATGAATAAAAAAACTGAAATAAAAAAAAAATACGCGTATTCAATACAATACCGCAACATTATCATCGTTTTCGAAAACCCAATTTGTATTGTTTTTTTTTTTCCATCTTAGTACAATATAATATATATATTATATACATCATACGTTTCTCGCAAAATTTTATTTTTTTTATAATTTTATCTTGAAAGGCAAACCATGAAAAAAAAATCCATTTCTTGTTGGCAGATCTCGTTGAGTTGACTATATATTATGTACGGTTCAAGGCGAGCTTTCGACACGCGTTGCCGCCGCGGCCGCCCTGCGGAGAAGCGTTTCGTGTGCATCGTTTCCCCACCTACGCACGCTGTTGTTACTATTATTATTATTATTAATAGGAAGCCCGGCGGCGGCGTTCAAGTCTCCTAGTCGTCGCCGTTGTTATCACTACACACGACTCATTAGGTCGCCTCATATATGCAACGAGCATTATTAGTCTGTCCGCAGTCCGAACATCGCAGTGCTCACGTTTCGGTATGTGCGGTAGAATTTCTCTCGTTTCACATGTCTTAAAGTTTTTTTTCATTTTTAACCATCGGTAAACAAGTGGTTTTATCTTATTTTTCTTCTTCTTCTTGATCCAAGTTATCGCAGTTATAAGCGTACAAATAATAAACTCGTACACGTATAGCAATATCGACCGATTTTTTTTTTTACCGCGGGCATTATGAACGCCTTAGCGACGATCATCGTCGTTTCGGCCGCAGTCCTGTTCGCGCCCAAGCTGGTCCGATGCCAGACCGACCGTGTGGACAACAAGTACTTGGACCCTAACGACTATTTCCTAGCCGGTGGAGACCAACAAGACCGCCGTCGTGTTCAAGACACGTTCAACAGGTACAGTTTTCACAGAGTCTACGTTTTGAGATAATGTCTATTGCGTATAAAATATGTGCTTTCGTCGTACCTCGTTTCGCATAAATCTCTGATAAATGAAAAATATTACGGACTGACGACTTTTCATAATACTTCTATTATATACTCTTGGAAATTAGTATCGAGTAATTTAAATTATTACCCATAAACGTACCGAGTGGAATATCGTGTTTTAGCTATATACGGAAAATAAGGTGGTCCATCTTGTGTACGTCCCGAAAAATGTTAGAAAATTAAATAACTAATAATCTAACGAAATTCTCACGTCTGCGTTATTCCTACGGTCGGGAACAACTATTATTTCCATATTATGTTTATAACTAATATGGTGTATGTTTCTTTTAAGCCCGAAACTTGATAACTACGGTCTACGATGTTCATTACTTACCACAATTTATTTTAAACGATAACCGTTACCATCTTCCCGATATTATTTCGTTGGCATTCGTTTTATTGCGTTAAACGTGATATTATACATTTCAAATGACAAATAAATACGAATAATCAATGATATAATTAAGTATACTCTGGTAGGTTCGTGATACTATACATGAGATCAACTTTGATGTTCATGTTTTAAATTGTTAATTCTTGTTAAAAACAAAAGTTGATGTTTGTATTCGAAAACGAAAATCTTTGTTATAAAATAAAAAAAATGACAATTATGAAAAATCCATTTAGTAATAAAAAAGTGCATAAACTATCCGGAAAAATTAGTGCTTATAAGAAAAACTGCGGTATGTGGTGAATTCACCCTATACCCGAGTCACGATGATGATAATAATTTTATGTTTCATTATAATACATATTACGATGTACTGTTTCACTTCGGCAGATACGCTGTGCAGCGACAACAACAAGAGAACCAGCAGTCGCGAACCGGTTTCGATGGGATATTCCAACAACAACAACAACAACAACAACAGCAGCAGCAGCAGCAGCAGGAGCAACAGCAGCAGCAGCAGCAAGGGTTCCAGAGGGGTGGCAGGAAGTTCACCACAGACGAACCCAGGCAGAATTTCGATACTTCCAGTCGGTTCACGTCCAGAGCCGATCCTCAGCAGTCGTCGTCCTCGCAACAGGGACCGTTGACGCTATCCAACAGCAACATCAGACAATTGCTGCAACAGCTCGACGTGGCCGGCTCGCAACAGTGCAATCTCAACGTTCAGGCGCAATGGGACTTCGAGACGAACGTAAACGAAGGGACGCAAATAAGAGCGGTACGTAATCAAACGCATGTCTGCTAACGGCGAATTTGTCGAGTTTATTATTCTGATCATTATCAACTATACCCTTTATTTGGTTTAAATCACGGTATCACATTTATGTGTTTTTTTTTACTCTATTGGGGTGGAAGGGGGTAAGAGTATTGGCTTGGATGATTTAAAGTGATAATATTTTGTTGTGTGTACTTCCAACATATTATATAAAAAGTGAAACCACAGTGAGTTTGTGATTTTGAGTCCACAAGATTCAAATACATGATATTAGTCCCCTAGTCTTTGTAACCCAACGGAATATATTTCCATATTTTCATTTTTATTTTACTTTCCACAGATTATCACTACTAATAATATCAAAATTATGTTTCTTTAATTTTCAAAAAAAAATTTTTTATGTAACACATTAATATGTACAGTTATAATAAACATAGGGAGGTAGTTTTTTCTAATACATAAATATTTATACACTTTTTCACTATTTATTAAATATAATACATTTGATTTACTTATAATTTGTATTTGATTCCAAATGAATACATTAAAGTAATATAATCTATTAAATGTACGTATACATTTCATAAAAACAACTTAATCATCAAATAAAACCGTGTTTTCCGTCCTTATTAAATTACTCAGTTCTAATATAGTTTTTTAACACATTATAATATTATAACCAGTAACCACTTAATACCTGGTTTTATTCGTAATTAAAGTTTAAAATATGAACACTAAACCACTCTCTGAGAATTGTTTTGATAGTGAAATTTTCAGTTAAATTGGACGTAATACGTATCGTACACTTACTCTTGAATTATTAAGTCGACTATTGTCAGTTTTATGCGTCCTTGAGGTTTGGATATAAAACAATAAACACATACGCACCGGCACCGGCACCGTAATCACACTAATCAGTATTCCGTTGACGTAGAGAAAAATGTTTGATGTTTGATAAATGTACGTGTTGATACAATTGTAAGAATGTATTAGAATTAATTTATTTTACCGCAGGTATATTCTTATTTATTTACAAATACATTGCAACTTCGAATATATCATCACGTACCTACAAGACGTATTACTTTATGAGCACGTGTTTCATATTATGGTTGTAGTACTTCATTAAGTTTTCAAAATCTCGAACTTGACTAATGTTTTAAGTGATCGGTAATCATGATTGTTTGGTTTCTAATAGTAGTTTATGTGGCAAAGTAACTATGTAAATTCTGCCTGAAATAATACAACGACGTTAGTTAACTAATTTCAAAAATTAGTTAGTCAACAAAATAAGTGGTTGCACAAAATCAGCTGACCATGAATATTTCTTTAAAATTGAAGACAGGTCTATGAATCTAATTAAATTTAATGTTTGAATAGAAATAAACAATCAACAAATTTTTTTAAAATTTATTTTCATTTTTATAAATGTTCATTGCATAATATTATTATAATAATATCAAAATATTATAATATTTTCATATGTCATGTAGTATGATGATTATTGATTGTACAACAGTTATGGCTTGAAACTTTTACTATTTGTATATTAATTTAAAATTGTATAATTGATTAAAGGTACAAATAAATGTCTTGCACATCCACCAAGACGCACATAAATTCTGTGATTTTTATTGAGCGTATAATTGATTTTTAAAAAAGATTATCTTAATACGTAACTCTCATCATAATGGCTCCAGAGTTATTGGCTATTAGAATAGTTATCTCCAAGAGAATTGATTTAGTGTTGCCTACTAAAGAAAAAATAGAAATTATGAAATATTGTATTTTTATCGGTTACCTATATTTAATAATGATACTTAAAAGTTAAAATTGTATGGGTTGCAAGTGATCAAATTATATATTTTGTTAATACTTTTGATTCATATAAATAATTAATTACTAATTAGAACATATTTTTTACAGTGGTTTTCTAATCCCGATACTCGTTTTATAAATTTACGTTAAATATCGGTATTTTAAAATTACATTTAGTAAACCGATTGCAACATCCTAAAATATAATATCTTAATAGTAATAATAATAAAAATAATAATAAAAGTACGCGATGCCAGATATATACGAGTATATATATATATATATATATATATATATATATGGTATTGTCTCGCTTCATTCACTCCAATGTAAAATACGTAATAGGGTTATACTTTATTTCAATTGAAACATGTCAATCACTACTTGTGGTAAACCGCACTCGATAATCGATTTTAGACTAGATATATTTGGGTATTAGCAAAACAAAAAATACGACTTCTCTAAAGTATGACCGGCAACGCTCAGTTTCCAATTAACGTATTAGCTACATGAGAAATTTATACCAATTACACATAAAAAACCTTTACCTACTAAATAAAAATTTTCAAAATCAAGAGAGGGCTTCGAATGTCAAACAGCAACAGTATACAATCTTATGTAGACGTTAGGATAGATCTTATATAAACGTAAAGGTTTTGTATGTTAATTAAGCCACCTACTACTAAATTGTATTGTACTATACGAGTACTTGTATGAACTTATAGAATTGTCTAAAATTATTTTATGCTTAAGTTAATATATATTTTCATCACTCACCACTTTTGCAAGAAAGTCTAAAAATAAATATATAATAAGCTATTGAAAATGTACGGTAGGTACAACTTTTTAGGTAAATGAAAAAACAAAAAAAATATATTTTTATGTAAATGTTAATTATACTTGAAAACGCTCGAAATACTATCATAATTATAACCGTATAAAGTATCCTGTAATTGCACTGTGTAACCATGTAGCTCTACTAAAATTATTATTTATTTTTTATGATTACCCATTAAAAAAACACGAAAACGAGTGAGGTAGAATAACCAACGTTTACAAGTAAAATATTATGTTTCACTAGATGTTATATTCAATATTATACTGCGTACTGCATGAAAAAAAGTGGAAATGTTTTTCAAGTCATATATATGTATTATAATATACCCGGTGAACATTTATTTTTAATGATTTCCATACGTAGGAACCAAATATAATACAAATCAGAACGTCCATAATTTTTAATTTATAATCAATTTTAAGCTCTATAACAGCACAATAGTTGTTTTTACTCCATAATAGTGAAAAACAAAAAACAAATTTCTTACACAAAGTATAAAATTGAATAAATATTTTGGAATAAATTACAACAATGTTGTATAACTTTTATGCCACAATTATTGGCAAATTATTTCAAATTTGAAACAGTATAAAAAAACACAATAAACAAGGGAACTATTAATATTTCTCTCGGCTATCCTTAAAGTTCTTTGAGTGAGAGTCCGAACCTGAGTCTGTTTTAAGAGACTTTGCGGCGAACAAATTTCAATATTATTCTCGTACGTGCAATTCGATTTTTATTAGATATAACACAATAGATTCACGTCTTATGGATAGTTCGAAACGCATAGAAATCGTCTTCCGGGACTTATTTGGTTAATGTCCGTTTTCGCTTTTTTTTATTCATTTACGAAGTGCCTATTACCAATCGCATCCGTTAATTGGCGTTTATTGACGATCGGAGGACATCTCAGTGCTCCTCTTGCTAATAACTACCTACACGAGTACCTATTTAATCGTCGTCAGTTCAATCGTTATGCGATAATCGAAAATCGAAATTGTTTTCAAAATATTTACGTTCCCGCGGGACCGCGGTACGTTCTACGAGTGCATATCACACATTTTTATTATTATTATTGTTGTGATGATGGTATGGAAAAAGGTTATTCGCGGTGACATTAACGCACGCGGTGACCAGTGGCAATAAAACGAATTCAATGCGAAAAAAGGAAGGTCGACGCGGCCGCTGTATTTTATTAACCTAACCTAACTCACGTGTCACGTCCTGCGCGATTTATCGGGTACGCGTATTATTTATGATTTCACGATTTGCGGTTGTTTTTATTTCGCCGCTCGCGGTGTACATTATGTAGCTTTTGGCGCGGCCATTCAAAAAGTGTGCACAACAACCGACAATTATTATTATTATTATTACTATTCATTCGGACGGATAAGCATGACTAACGTAAGGAGAACCTTGACATTGTTGCGCGCCCGTCGTTGTGCAACATAATAGAAGATACGAGACATAGGTATATGTGTAACAGTTTTTTGTCATTTTTTGTTTTTTTTTTTTGCTTAAGATATTATATTTTACCCATAATGTTACGATGCGTTCGTTCGTAACGATTGCTTGCGTACTTGGCCACTTTAATAATATAACGCAATGTTGTTCGTGTGCTTTAGTCGGTATTTTTTTCCCCTCGTTTTACATATTATTATTATTACTATAATAAGGGTGACATTGTTTTCTAATTGGACTCTCCGGAGAGTCCTTCGACACGTCAAACATAATAGAAGAAAAAAAAAAAATCGAAAAAATCTGACACTTTATCATAATATTATGTGTACTGTTGCTGCAGGTGTATTTCGTTGTAATGTTTATTTATTTTTTTTTATCTCTCGCCGGAGGTTGGCATGTGACAAAACGCTTTGATCTCCAACAACTACAATACACACGGTAATATAGCCGCAAGAGCCTCCGACGTGTGCGACTATTATACTTAATTTTTTTTTTTCCAAACACAATCGACAGTCGAATGTTTACGCTTCCTTGTTCCTCCGTATAGAGAGCGACGAGCGCGTACAGCAGCACTTCGTGTAAATTATGTAAAAAAAAAAAAAATATAATTGATAAAACAACGGATTGTAACTTTTTAAACTTTCATCCGTCCCTTCTTCTCGCATAGCACTCTGCTACCTACGCGTGTATGCGGAATTACAAAACACCCGATTACCACATGCAAGCGTCCGTTGCGCAACAATATTCGAAAACGTTATTCCGTCTTATCCACAGCCGCGGCGCATTGTTCATCCCGTAAGCGTGAGACCAAAGGTTATGCGTATGTGAATCTTAACCGAAATCGCACGGGAACCCCGTACGGTTAGCCTTGACGGTACGCAATCCGTGTTTAGGACTCACGCTGATAGTGACGTGGTGTTCCCGCACCGACCGGATGGTTGCGTATCGTTTACCACATCGTAGGTATATACCATATATATGGGAACTCATAGGCGTATTATGGTAAGCAGAGTGTTTCGGTGTACTTAATATATTTATAGTAGTAAGAAAACGTTCACATAAAAACCGGGCATCTTCGTGATACATAACGACGTACGTGTAGGTACTATAGTTTTTTTTTTTTTTTTTAAAAAGGGCTTTTATTATATAATTAGCTCGACAATTACATATATACAACTTAAACAGATATAGAAATCTACTTAGTATCTAGTAGTAATGACACAGGTACTATAGTTAAAAGTCATACTTTTCGCTGAATAGTATATATTACAGAAATTGCTTCGAAGTATAATTTAAATATTTATTAAATTCATGATCAAACCATTTATCATGGTAAAAATATTAATTTAAAAATAAAGGAAAATATTTAATTGAAATTGAAAAATATAATTGATAAAAAAATTAATTTGTATTGTTTCTTAAAAATGTCACAGGGCTTTAAAATATCACTTCAAAAATATAATATGGTTATTGAAATATTGTGTTACAACAAAAAATAAGATGTGTAATACCTCAACCAAAAAAACTCCAACAACTTGGTGTAAAAATACGTGAAGTATATAAAAAAAAGCTCTAAAAGCTGTGATATCATTTAATAGCTAAGTCTTTGAACTATAGATAAAAATGTCCTAGTATTAGTTGAACTTAGCCTTATGACTAAAGTTAAAACTTAAAAATATTACAGAATTTCCATTGTGTCATGAGTACTTGAGTCCGTAGATAGATATAATAGCATAGAAATATAGTGTAATCTAGTGTTTAATTAATATAAGTTAAATTATTATCTATATTTTATCTATAATTCAAAGACCTGACAATTATTAGATTGTTATAGATCAAAACTCTTAGAGCAGTATTTTTATACTTGGCGTTTTTTATACCAGGAGTTTTGATTGAGATAAATTCGTTTCACGGTGCGTTTGTCTGTAACAAGGCGTATTGTATATGCAATTTACTTGCATGTTTGTATTGCTTTTCTTTTCGAAGTATCGACACCTAAATAATCAGTCCTCAGATGGACGAAACCTTTATTGGAAATCGGTTCTCCAGACGTCAATATTATGTTGATGAAATAATAATTTATCTTAAACATAGACCGCTAGGATCTAATTTATGTGAATCCGTATCATGTACTATGTATTCGTAGTGTAAAGGTGTGTAGCTCAACAATAATTATATTTCTCTCGGGCAGTCCACTAAGAGAACTATAGCGTATTATTATTTTCGAACTACCCGTCTGTCAACAAGTGTCAATAATGGTTTTCAAAATGTTACAGTTGGAACAACAGTTGCTGTATTCCGAGTTCCAGCGAAAGGTTTTCTCGATCATAAACAGGTTGAATCTGGAAAACGTCATCGATCCCAATCTAAGACGACAGCTCAAGTATTTGTCCATGCCCGGACCTGCTGCGTTGCCTCAAGAACAACTGAGCCGAGTGAGAGTAGCAATTATATAAATTAAACTTACACGACGTACTATTTAAATGCGTAGTTTGCACAGAGTTGAACGAACTTGTACAAAAAAAAAAAAACCTATATACTCGCCTATTTTATCATTGGCCTATCGGTCTATATTTTTGTATAGAGAATAAGTGATATGTTTTTTTTTTTTTTGTACGTCGCTTGACAATTATTGTGAATTGCGCGTATTTACATAATTTTCGTGCAGTAATTTTAAAACGTAAAACCATATAATACGGACCACGTACGATAACGATTAACTTTTCTTTTTCAGTACAACCGGCTTATTAATGACATGTTGGCTGTTTACAACAGCGCTTCTATTTGTGCTTTCGACGAACCATTGAAATGCGGTCTGAGGTTAGACCCAGGTATGTTCACGAATATAATATGGGTTTGGGCGATTTTTAAAAAACAACAGTCGCTGAAATAACAAATATTATTTGTCATTCCGTAGACTTGAACGTTATAATGTCTCGAAGCCGGGATTGGAACGAACTCCAACACACTTGGATAGAGTGGAGACGAAGAACAGGTCAAAAAGTCAGAGACATGTTCGAGCAGCTAGTAGACGTTAGCAATCAAGCAGCTTTATTGAATAGTATGTTTTTGGCGTTGACAATTATTAATTATTTCGATCGACTGTACCTATATATACTCGTATATACTATTGATGAGCGTACCACTTTTATTCGCTAGACGTATCTGATGCATCTGAAATGTGGAAATTCCCGTACGAGTCGCCTTCGCTAAGATTCGAATTAGAAGACGCCTGGGAACAAATAAAACCTCTGTACGAACAGCTTCACGCCTATGTCAGAAAGAAGTTACGTGACCTCTACGGACCGGAAAGGATAAGCCGAGAAGCGCCGTTACCAGCTCACGTCTTAGGTATTGAGATCATATATTAAAAAGTGTTAAATTGGTTGATTCTGGTTTAATCAATTAATTTTTTTAATCGATTTTAGGAAACATGTGGGGTCAGTCTTGGGAAAACATTTTAGACTTGACCATACCGTATCCAGGAAAAAATTATTTGGATGTTACGCCACAAATGATTAAACAGGTATTATGCGTTTTATTTTTCTCCGCGGACGGAAAAGAGTAAAAGGAAAGTTCCTAAACAATTTACTTATCGTATACGTTTACAGGGGTACACACCAGCTGCAATGTTTAGAGTAGCCGAAGAGTTTTTCATATCGCTGAACATGAGTTCAATGCCTCAATCGTTCTGGGCCAATTCTGTGACCGAAGAACTTCCGGGTCAACCTATAATATGTCAACCTTCAGCTTGGGACTTTTGCAATAGACAGGATTACAGGTGAATATTGTTTGCAAACCCAGTGAATCGCATAAGATGTTATATACTTACATATTTAATCGTATACTTTTATGATATTGCATTATTTAGAATAATTACTTTAATACAATTGGTATAACAATGTTGATAAAATATTTTGAATTAAAAATTAAATTCATAAATAATTATTTAAAACAAACATAATATTTTTTTTTTTTGGTAGAAAGGAATAATAATTTAAATTCGGTAATCTGTGTTTTAAAAAAAAATTAAATACATTATAAGTTATTACTTATTACTATATAAAGTATAAACCGTTCGTTTAATGATACTTACTCTTGATTTTATCAAGTACCTACAATCTTATGTTTGATATATTTTTAGAATAAAAATGTGTACTCAAGTCAATATGAAAGATTTCATCACTGTTCATCACGAAATGGCCCATGTACAATATTTTTTGAATTACAAAAAACAACCAAAGGTGTATCGCGATGGAGCTAATCCAGGTAATTTAATTGAATCGATTTAGTTCCTGAAAGCATATCACTAAACTTTCATGATTTTAAAGGTTTCCACGAGGCTATAAGCGAAGCAATATCGCTCTCCGTATCGACGCCTAAACATTTGCAAACGTTGGGATTGATACTGAACTCCGTCGACGACATCCCTCACAACATCAACTATTTGTTCGGACTGGCTATGGACAAGCTCACGTTCTTGCCGTTCAGTCTGGCCCTTGACTTGTGGCGTTGGGATATATTCAAAGGGACAACGCACAAGGAGAGATACAATTGCCACTGGTGGGACTTACGGTAAATTACGTTTTGAACGTTTTCGTTATTATTTGTAATCGTCAAATTGTCGTGTATTGTTGATGATCTCGTGTTTAGTATAATTGCTGTGATTATGATAATTTGCAACGGTACGACTGATAAATCGGTTTAAGTTAAATGTGGGCAGCGAAATCAGTTAGGACGTAGAAACAGTTAATGTATAATAAATATAGATATGTGCGTTGTGATGAGATTAACTGTCGTACAAATTTTACACAACTGTAATTATTAATAATATATTATAGCAATAGTTACACAAGAGTGATTGAAACGCATCGCGCTGAACAAATTTTATTATTTTGTGAAAATAGTGTAGACAAGCGACAACCCTTTCCGCTGGTTTGTTTGAAATTAATCAATTATTATAGGAAAACCATTATTGTATTAGTATTATTATACACCAACCACTTAGTTTATCATTGCACAATTGACAACAGGAAATATGCTGATAATACAATTATATAGTGACATTGTCAGGAATTAATTATTTAAATCATATTAAATCGTTTTTCATAGACCATAGTTCCAAAATAAAATGTTTCATTATTTCTGTATACAATATTAGTTTCTTCAGTGAAATACCATAAATCTTCTCTGACAATCAAAAAAATAAATAAAAATAAAAATTGAATCTCGATTGCATAAGACATAATAGTTAATTGCTATATTAGTTATGGTTAGCAGTCCGCATATAACCTGTTAAAACGTGAGATACTCGCGATGTAAATATTAACGTCAACAGCAAAGAGGATAATAATTTATCATCATAATTCATAAAACTTCAGTAAGAGTGGCCAAGAGTTTGATGATTATAAGCTTTTCGAAAAAAAAATCTATGCAATCACTTGCTAATTTATTTTCACCTCTCATCAACCAGTCATTTTTTGAGTCGAACTAAATTAATATAGTTTCGAGTTTCAGTGCCAATATTTCTCCTTTTAAATTTACTTCTAATTTTGAGAATAATTGCACATTCAGAATAGTAATACAACACATATTCCTACTGAATCAATTTACATAAAATATCATATTTGAAGATTACAGACAATAATTTATTGTTAATTTTAAACATTCATATTTTCTACATAAACGAGTAGTTTACACATAAAGTTTACAATCCTTTAACATTAATATTTACTATATTTTACAACATAGAGGTACAATATTATAATGTTGTGGATCTACGTATTTTTAAGGCGGTTTCTTTTTCTTTTCTAAGATAGAATAAAAAAATAATAATAATAATAAAATAAAAATATCGGTAAATGTTAAATAATTGTAAATTAAAATATTAAAATGTATTATTGCTAAATATGTAATTAATTATTTATAGTGGTAGTTATTTAATGATTGATCAAATAATATTCTAAATAATATAACATTAATTATTGGTGTACATTCCTTACTTATCACTAAATAGTCTGCAGTTATACACAATTAAATTTACTATATAATAAAGGTATATTTTAAAAGTAAAATTACATTTGGTAAGGTGACAGACAATATATAAATATTATAACATTTATAACTAAAATAAGTAAAACGATGCATTGATGACCGTCCAGAACAAGCAACGATTCGTACGGTTTCTTATATAGTCTCAAGAAGAACATAATATACTATAAAGAACTTATTAGTATTGGGCTTACACCGCAACTAGTGGACGAATATTATACTAATACACTCAAGTCTTGAAGTTTTGAAAATATTTGTGTTACGTTTTATTTGGAAGTCACTTTAATATTATTAAAAATATTATTTTACAGTTCTTAATTTTTTTTTTTTTTTTTATATATAATTTAGAGAACGGCTTGGCGGAGTGAAACCCCCTGTGCTCAGATCCGAGACTGACTTCGATCCAGGATCAAAGTATCACGTACCGGCCAACATCCCGTACATTGGGTAAGTACACAATGCGTATACACCTACATAGTCAATGGTTCTAAACGGTCACTACTGTAATATGTTAGGTACATGATATATATAAGTACCTTCGTTTTTATATTTTCACGGCATAGTTTCACCGACGACGACGTGTGACAGTATAATGTTGTGTCCGTCGCTCAATAGGATATAATTTCATAACGATAATACGACTAAACAGTATAATAGCCCATAGGTATATAATAATGTAATATAATATAGTAAATAGAATGAAAAATATTTAACGGAGCTGTGTGTGTGTGTGTTTGTGTATTTTTGTCAATATACGATTTTGTCGGTTCGTAGGTACATTATTATTATATTATGTTCGTTTCGTGAATTTTACGTACGTACGCGACACTAAGGGAGGGGGCGCATACAATCCGCAAACGGTTTCGGTTTCTTCTTCTGTAATGCGGTATGTCGTCGGTGTTATTACAATAAATGTGTACACGAGCGGTACACCTGAACGGGAAACGAAAGTGGAATTCATTTTAGTTTTCAAACATTTTGTAACGACCGAGATAATCGGTAATTGCTTTTGCATTTTCCGCGACCCGGTACTGCTGCTACGTACTAGGAAAACACGGATACGCGGGATTGCGTGTGCGGATCGGTAAATAAATAATGAGCTCATTTCACATGCCGGAATGGACCGCGGAATGACATCCACAACCGTAGTGTCGTGTACTATCTCCGTCTGTTTAATGTTTATTTTCATTTTTTTCCTGGATGCTTGTATAACAATACACTGTAGCGCGAACGAACGCGGACGGTATATTTTTTTCATTTCATTCAAAAAATATCTTCTCGTTTGATCTACGAAAATTATTAGCGTTTCGGACGACAGAGGAGTACGCGAGATTTTAATATTTTAACATTAATTGAATGAAACCTATCGAAAAATACACTGTTTTGAGTAAACTACGTTACATTACTATAATATGACGACTAACGATAAGACGATGATAATATCTATAATTATTATATGCTCGTGCGACGACTATCGTGTCGGCCGGAAATCACTCGTATACCTAACATAATATATATATAGTACAACAATTATTGCTATTAAATCTAAGTGTGCTTATTTGTGTCGATCACAATGAGCTCGATAAATGGCAGCAAATCACTTACAATCGGGGTGTGACAGTCGAGAAGCGGTCACCCGTGCGTTCCGTAATCCTCGTTGCCCCCGTATGCGTCCGGAGTCCCTGGATCTTGGCCCCCGATCGAGGTGAAGCCGTTTTCGTAATTGTTCACGAACGCCGTGCCGTATCCCGCGGCGTCGGCGCCCGAGTTCTCCTGCGCGACGCCCGTTTGCCTGTACGAGTCGCCGTTCTTCGTCGACTGCTCGTTACCGTAACCGTGGTTGGTCTGCGCGTGCACCGGTACGTGGACGGGAACTTTGACTTCCACCGGGTACGGCACGGGCACCTTGACCGGCACCTTTACCTGGACCTTGACCGGATACGGGACTGGCCGGTCCACGTGCACCGGGTACGGTTTGGGTATGTGCACCGGATACGGCCTGTCCACCGGCACTTTGACCGCGTACGGTACTTTCCTCTCCACCGGATAGGGGTACGGCTTGTCGACCGGTATGTGCACGGGTACGGGGCGGTCTATCGGTATCTTCACGGGGTACGGCACCGGGTGGTTGACGGCGATCGGAACTTTTTTCTCGATGTACACCGGATACGGTTTCGGCACGTGCACCGCCACCGGTTTTTCCACGTGCACTTTCACCGGGAACGGCACGTGCTTTTCCACCGTGACCGGATACGGTTGCGGCACGTGTATTCGGACCGGGATGGGCACCTGCTTCTCGATGTGCACCGGATATGGTTTGTGCACCGGATACGGCACAGGCTTCTCGTATGGCACTCGGACGGGGTACAGGACTTTTTTCTCCACGTGAACCGGATACGGCACGGGTATTTCCTTCGTCACGTACACAGTCTTGACATGTCCACCGAACCCTCCTCCGTGGCCTCCGCCGCCATAACCGCCTCCTCCGTGGCCGCCTCCCCCGTGGCCGCCTCCCCCGTGGCCACCTCCGCCGAAACCGCCTCCACCGTAACCTCCGCCATGGCCACCTCCGCCATGGTCGCCTCCTCCATAACCACCTCCGCTATAACTTCCTCCTCCGTGATCGCCTTCTCCAAAACCACCACCTCCGCCATGACCTCCTCCATAACCACTCGTCTCAAAACCGCCCCCTCCGTATCCACCACCACCTCCACCGTGACCCCCAGCATTGCCTCCGCCGTAGCCATCGTTGTTAGACGTTCCATGTGCGTCGCCATTTCCACCGCCATCTCTGAAATCGCCACCACCTCCATAGACTTGGAACGCTTGAGGTGAACCAAAATATGCGTTGTGTTCGCCACCACCACCGTTACCGTGGCCGAAAAAACCTCCTCTGCCGGAAAAGTCGTTTTTCCCTACGTTGTTGAAAAAACTCGACATCCAACCGTGATTATTGGCATTTTTCGCTCCTGCCGATCCGTGATCGACCGAACCGGCATTCGAACCATGCGCGTTTCTGCCATTACCCTGAGCACCTCTGTTAAAGTAGTAGTGGTTAAAACCATAACCGTTGTTATGGTTTTCGATGTTTGCCGATGGATGTTCACCGTCCCCCTCGTTTCCATCTCGACCGTTGGCGTTTCCAAACGAATGACCTGAATAATCTGAATTCTCCGGCGACGAGTGTGAATTGGTTCCTCTACCGTATCCTAATGCATCACTTAAACCTCTTTTTCCTGGTTGTTTTGATTCGGATGAATCTTCTACGGTGTCAATCTGTTTTTCGTTAGGCGGCTTGTTGTTGTGCTCGGCTAACGCATGTGTCAATAGCAACGTTAAAAATAGCCATTTTTGTTTCTGTAAACGAAAAGCAACGGAATCATTTGGTTACCTATTTATGTGCTTGTAAAAATGCGCGTACCATACGGTTTCTCTATTTTCGCCAACCCATAGAAATACGAACTATATCGAGTATAATATGTAAGCCCAATTTCACGCGTACCAATAATAATAAACACGCGTAACTGTACACGGGTATTACTAATAGTGTCATCAAAGACATCGCGTGCAACCGCAAACACCATGGTGAAATGGTTGTTCACGGAATAGAATACAGATTACTACATAGGTATTTTCATAATATTATTCCAAAAACATGAAGTACACCGAAACTATTAAACTAATTAGTTCTATAATCGGAGGGAGGAAAAACTTGTTAAATACGTGTCTCTATTATATTAACTCATTCCAGAAATGTTTAATTTAAGTTGATTCATTGTTAGTTTGTCATACGAAATATTGACGCGAATATTATATTATTAATTCATATATTTTTTTCGTACAGATATATGTTTATAAAAAAAAAACTAAAAAATGTAGTCTTGGTCGAATCTCTATTTTACAACACATTTTAAGACACATTTTACGGTAGAAAATGCATCACGAGCTTGTGTTACTTTTATGATAAATATATTGTCCTTTATATTTTTTTTATTGAAATTTAAGTAATTAATAAAAATAATAATAATAATCTTTCTAATTTTTGTACAACTGTACAAGACTTATAATTTTCTGTAAGTTGTTTCGAAATTATATATTCGATGTGAAATATAATATATAATTATTTCCTAACATATATGATAAAAACGGCACTTATTTCAATTAATCTGACGATTATTAGTTTTGATAAATCTTGGGATTTTGTTTGATGGCTATTTTAATTTTATACAACTCAACTGGTATTAGAAGTATATAATAGTACATGTTTGAATATTATTTTTAATTATAACCATTTTTACACAACTTATATTTATACAAATAAAAATTAAATAAAACAAAATTGAATGACTGAGTTAAATTAAAGTAAAGTTTTCGTGAATTATAATATATTTTAGTGATTAATTCAGTCTAAATTTAAAAAAATGTTAATACTATAAAAAACACTCTAACATCATTTAAACTAAATTTTAATATATTTTCAATTAACTACTACGTCTAACTCTGAAGATATAATAAAAACTATAAAGGCTCTTTACTAAACAAGTTAAGTTTAACTTTAAAATCATATCAGAGGTACCTAATTATTATTTAAATGTTTTAAAACATCCATTTTTTTTCAAAATATTAGTCTCGACAGGATATTTATATTTGTAATAATTTCGTAAATTTGTGACTTTTTTGTTATCAGATTAGATGTATATTATATTGTTGATTTAGTAATCAATACTGTACTTCTATAGGTACGTGTATCTTTGAAATAAATAAATTAAAGTACTTAGATGTTTTTGTTGATCACGGAAAAAGTTTTTATATGATATTTATTTTGTTTGAAATATTTTAACGCAGATGATTAAAAATTACTTGTTAAAAAATAAAAAAAGGAGCGATATAACTCGCTATGATGATGTTAGATTTGAAAATTGAAAATTAAACAATAAGGAAAATAATATATTTAGTAAATTATAATTAATCTTATTGTAAAACCAAAATTTTAAGGACCCAAGTCTTTTTTTTTGGTAACATGGATAGGGAAAAGTAACTACTAAATAATTTTAAGAAATCGATTTTAATATAAACATTTTTGAATTCAATGTTACTCAGATAGTGATTCAATAGATATATTTAAGTTATACTATTTTAGTTTAGGCTAAACTATTATTATTCATACTAAATTGATATAACTATTATTTGATGTATAATTTATAGTACTATAGTAGTATGTTTAAAGAATAGTTGACTATAGGTACTTTATTAATTTAAGATCAATTTCAAAAATATTTGTTGTAATATAGTTTGTATTTTATTTGTCATAAAATATTAATAGAAACAGTATAACAGCAATATGCATTTTGAAGTAAATTAAAAACAAAAGTTATTCAAAAGAAAAAATTATTCATGAAAATGTATTAATTCAAAATATTAGTATAAAATGTACTTACTTCCATTGAATGGATGATTTATTCGCTTAAACTTTGAATAAAATATTACGATGAATGGAATGATATTTTATCACGGTTTATTTTTCAAGTCGGATTGTAAAAAAACATTATCAAAGCAATATTTACGTTATCGCGAACTAAAACTGTCTAAGGAAAAATGTACTTTCCACGGACGTCTAATTATGTTTAATGCACATTCAGACTATGATATATTTCATACTGTTTTTCTTAATATATCAAAAATATTGTTTGAAAATTCCCCTCCATAATATTATTTTAACCAGTCCATGTACATTGCTATGTGACAGTCTTCCGCGGTGGTATTGGGTAGCAATCAGAAGACTATTTTCCTCTCTCTATGGACCGTTTCGTTATTATACGCTCTACCCATTTTCATTTCCCCCGATTATTGTACCATAGTAACGTCAACATAATATGGAATAAAAAAAAACCATTGTATTTAATGCTGATCATTTTTTTTTTTTATTTTATTTTAAAAATGAATACTTATATTCTAAAATTTTAGTTCAAATTACTAATAAATAATAAACATTTTTCAAAAAATATTTTTTCATATGGAAAAATGCTATTACTGCTCAGTAGCTTAAAAAAAAGAGAAAATTCAATTGAAGTTAAATCTGAGTCTTCGTTTTAATCTATTTCTTTACGGCGTTGGATTCCTCGGTTTTTGACTCTACTTTTTCTTGAGCTTTGGCTCCGATGGCAACAGCTTCCTGTCCGAAAGATGATGCATCAGCTGAGGTGGAACTGGCAGAGAAAGAGTTGAATGGAGCTGGAGTGGAAGATCCGAAGAAAGAGTTGAATGGAGCTGGAGTGGAAGATCCGTAGAAAGATTGTTGGCCGAAACTGTATGGAGCGGCTGAAGAGCTGACGAAACCGTCTTGGGCGAAGTTTGAGCCGTATAATGCGGCGTTTGAACCGTATAATCCAGCGTCTGAACCGAATAATCCAGCTGGGCTGGCAGTTGAGCTGAATGAGGAGATTGGGCTAGCGGTGGAGCTGAACACGCTTGATGGAGTAGAGCTGTAGAAGCTAGCTGGGCCAGAGGTGGAGCTGTAGAATGCACTGCCGGAAGCTGGTACTAATCCAGCTGCACCGTATGAGACTTTGTTACCGGTAACAGCTAACTGTTCAGGGGTTTTCAAGTTTTGGTTGTTGAGGATCACTGCGTTTGCGGGCGTGTTGTAGTAAAAGTTCGGGACACCGTCAAAAGATTGACCAGCGAATGCTTTGTATCCGGATTGGCCAGAAACAGCTTGAACGGATTCGTAACCTAAACCAACTGGAGATTGTTGGTAGTAGTGGACGGTGGCGAAACGTTGAGCTGGGGAGGAGACTGGAACTGGAACCTTAACTTCGACTGGAACTTGGACTGGGTATGGCACTCTCTTTTCTACTGGGTATGGCACTGGCCTGTCTACGTTTACTGGAACTCTGACTTCTACTGGAACTGGTACTTTAACGGGCACCTCGTATTTGACTGGGTATGGGACCCTCTTTTCAACCGGGTATGGGACTCGCTTTTCGACTGGGTATGGCACCAATTTCTCAACTGGGTATGGCACTGCCTTTTCGACGGTGACTGGGTATGGCACTGGTTTTTCTACGGGGTATGGTCGGTCAACGTTTACTCTGACTGGGTATGGCACTGGCTTTTCTACTGCGTAAGGGACTGGTTTCTCAACTGGTACATGTACTGGGTACGGTCTGTCGACTGGGACTTTCACTTCATATGGGACTGGCTTCTCTACTGGGTATGGTACTCTCTTCTCGACTTCTACAGGGTAGGGTTGTGGAACATTGACTGGACGGTCTACATTGACTCTGACGGCGTATGGCACGTGTTTTTCTACTGTGACGGGGTATGGGTGTGGTACGCGGACCAACACGGGGTATGGCACTCTCTTCTCAACTTGGACGTAGTACGGGACTGGAACTTCTCTGGTGATGGTCACCTCGTGGTGTGGTGCAGGTGCGTGAGACTGGACGGCTGCTACTTCAACGGCGTCGTTACTGATTTGTTCGGACTTGGTGACAACTCCCTGTGCGTATGACGGGGCATAAGAAGAGAAGTGTGCACCGTACGATGTAGCGAAAGCTGGTGAACGGTTCAAGACAACTGGTTCCGGAGTAGCCGAAACAACCGGGGAAGCACCTCCCAATAAGACTGATGGAGTGGACGAGTAACCGAAGCTTGCGTCAGACACTGCAGCGCCGGAGAACAAAGGAGATGGTGTGGAAGATCCAATTAAGTCAGCTGGTGAAGAAGAAGCAAAAGCTGCTCCATCGAAAGCTGGGGCTGGTGTGGATGATCCAATGAAAGGTGCGGGAGAAGACGAAAGGAAAGCTCCGTCGAAAGATTGAGCTGCAGCAGCATTGGAGTAAGCATTCGATGCGAATGAGTTTCCGAATGCATTTCCGAATGCAAATGGAGCCGGAGAGGAGCTGTAAGATACGGCTTTGAATGGAGAGGCAGTCGATGAGAACGAGCTGTCGAATGCGAATGGAGCTGGAGTGGATGATGCAAAAGTCTTAGCACCGAATGAGAATGCAGATGGGTTAGAGAAAGGGAAGTTGGCTTTCTCAGAAAGTGATGGGAATCCGCCTAAGCTTTTCACTTTGAGAGAGTCTCTTTTCTCATTTTTGACGGGAGCATTGTCTTCCGCAAATGCGGTTGACACAACAAGGAGTCCTAAGAAAGCGGCTTGAATCTGAAAAAGTCATAAAATTATTATTAAACTAAATGTATTCGATATTTAGATGTTTACTAAGAAAAAGTTTTATTGGTATACAATTAGAATTTGAATTGAAAATGTTAATGCTAAACTGAGGTGGATATAGTAAAACTAATAACTATCAAATAGTTTGAGAATCAGTGGACTTTGCGAAATCCATCATAAATTTACATAATACTTTTACAAATAGATTATAGTATATTCCAATTATTATTTTTACGAGTGTATAATAATTAAAATTAATATTGATCTTACCTATAATTGTATATTTTAATTTAAATGCAATATTATATTCTTAACAGTTTACATACGAGTAGTACCTAATATATATTTATAATTGCACAAGAATAATAATTTTAACACTACAGGAATCATAAATAACAACTTGTGTTATTCTTGTGTCCGGTTATCATTACATTTTTTTTTTAATGAGATCAAAAATTTTAGTACAACAACATAGCAAAACAGTATATTAATTTTGAATACGCGCTGTCTTTTGAGAAGAATATTGATTTATAATTTTGTTTTCAAAATATTTTCATGAAAATTCAAATCATCTTCATAACGAAGAAATAAGAAAAATTAAATAAATTGAATATTATATATAATACTATTCAAATTTAACATGTAACTGCATAAATGTTTAATTCATAAAAATTACCAAATAAAATTGTGTTTACTATATGTGACCACTTTAATACGTATTTTAAAGTTTAAGCGACTGTTATTTATTAAGTAAATTAACTAGTTGAATAACTCTAGGAAACATATAAAATAATGTATTAAATAACTCTACACCACCTCCCCTAAGTGTTCTAAAAATTATGTTGGAAATTGTTTGGAAACTGAGCGTGTTCAATTAAACTATTGTTTAGGAAATAAAAAGGAATGCTTATATATTTTTAGTGTAGATGCACATTGCATATACGAATTAATTTAATTTTAAGTGTGTATGACTGTAGTCTCCTATTTTAATAATAAATTAAGAATAGTTATGGGCATGATATTAAAAAGAATGAATAAAATAATAATTCTTAAATAATTATTTATATCAGCGGTGAAACGAAAAAACCTTTTAGTAACTCATATATCAATTATAATAGTATAATAGTAGCAATAGTAATAATAATTATATTAACTGTTAATTTATTTATGCTAGTGAGATATAAAAATCTTTGTTTAAATATATTTTAGTTAAAAAAACTAAATTAAAACCTATTATGGATTAAAAGAGAATATTGATAAATTCACGAATTATTTGTATATAATATACACATTTATAATACATTTTTTTTTAATTTAAATCGAAGTATTAAGTATTAAATTTAATATTTTTACCGAAAAAGATCAGTTGAACTGAATTATATTATATTATATTCAACTTATTTAAGTGTTAGAAAAGTATAAAAAATAAATAAAAATATACAATGTTCAATCTTACCATAGCACTTGGAGCCATGTTGGTTGTTTCTTCTCTTCAGTCCAGCGAAGGATTGACTGGATACCTTGTCGAACACCAGCCTTTACTATATATATCTGCGCTTCTTCTTGGACGGTATCCAGCAAAATTATTGTCAAAAACCAGTAATCCGGGTTGGGAGAATTTTTTTCAAACTCCACCACACAACGCACGCTCCTCCCACCAATAAATTGTTTTATCTCCGTTCAACTTTGTTGTCTGTTATTATGATTTTTTTTACACAAATACTATGCGCACTCACACACACATACGTATGTATAGAATTTTTTTTTACTCGCGTTTTTACGCTCATCTCGTGGCTAAACCGGTTGTTTGCGCTAAGTCAAGGGTGCGCAGCTACGGACTCTGAAGGATCGGTGGCCTCGTCGACCTTCGCGAGACTTGACCATATCCCCTTTCACGGACCTGCGGTATAGGTATACACGCATTCTCATCTGATACACTTGCAATCGTTTTGCATTTACTCCCTATCGTTTTTGTACGGCAGAATACGTACCAATAGTTATGGATACGCCATTTACAACACAATAACCGTTTTGATTTTATATTGAATTGACGTTGCTTGACGTTTTCCAGAACCTATTATTTTTGTACACGTATGTAGTGATCTGTGAGTGTTATTGTTTTCTGTCTTAAATATACGTACGACTGTTACTTACCTATAGTTATCTTAAATCCATCATCTTAAAGTAATAAACAAATTGAACCAATGTACTGCTTCTAAGCTTAGGGTGAATTTTGAACCTAAATAAATAGTATCGCACCAATACGATTCGTACTTCATCATAATATTGTGTTCAAATGTGTGAAATATTTTATCTATTCATTCAATACTTTTTATTTTCATCGTTACATTGTTCGTACATTCATTTTTAAAAACGTAGAACACTTGTACAACTTACCAAAACTAATTGATATGAACTTACTTACAAAATTAAAAACTAAAATATTTACATCTAATTCCGATTTTATATGCCTGACCGAAAATTGTGTAAAATATTTTCTAAAAATTAAATTTAATCACCTTAAAGCTTTATACGCGTGAATCACAAAGTGTTGGACAAATTTACGTTTATTACATTTTAAATTGTAAGTAGAACTTATGGCTTTTCTACGTCATGTGATTTTTTTTTTTTTATATAATAATAATAATTTTTACTAGGTACAGTTAAATATTTCTATAAAGTTTAAATGTTTCATTAAGTTTTAACCAGGTCTCAGAGGTTCAATCTCTATTTACACCACTGCAACTGCAGTTACTGCACTCACTAGACTTAAACTATTAGAAGTACCATATACTCGTATATTATTAAAATAAAAACACACCCAACACAAATTTATTTTAGACAAATACTTTATTTCTTTTTGGTAAATTGAATAATTTTAAATAATAGTTATATTTATTCTTTACGCTAAATAATTATTTCGCAATACACCTAATTGTCTTTCTGCTAAACGAGGAATCTGAAACGAGTCGTCCTTAGCTACCAAAGTGTGTCTGTAAATATTTATTTTTTTATTCTTTCAAAATCACATTTATTTTATTTTTATTCGAAAACTCAGTTTATTTAAATTTCAGTGAATACATAGCAACTAAATTGTTATTATCTTACTCCGTTAATATGTATTCAATATTATTGCAACATTAATTATGTTTTGCATATTTTTGGCACTATTCATTTCTGGTAAATAAAAAAATAGTTTAAACGACATTCGTGTTGTTGAGTTTTTAATAAAACAAAATAATTTACATATTATAGAGTTAATATATTTATGGTATATCGTTTAGACTACAACACAAACATTTACAAATTTTAATAATATTTACGCGTTGAAGTAAGATAATATTTTTGTATAAATAATTATCACTTTGTATGAAGTTAGCTCAACCAAACAAAATAAATAAAATAATTATAACTTCTTAAAATCGTACATATTACGTAACTAGATAACTTCCAACAGTTTGTGTTGTCATTACACATTACCAAACATTGGTATAATAATACGATACCTATTTGACCGACGTTGTCGACGATCATTAACAATTAAAATTACACTGACATAATATGAGTAAATTGTATTTACTACATTTTTTACTTTAGTTATTCAAAATTTAATTTAATGTTTCTGTATTATGAAAAGTTAACATAATGTCAGTAGCTCATACATAGATCGAGATTATACCGATTTCATTAAAATGCACAAGTATAATTCTAGATTTGATACTTCCGAGTAACCTGAAAGATATTTTCCACTAGAATATAATATAAAATCAATAATATTCTTAGACTTCAAATATTGTTATACGTTTTTCTGCAGGAAATCATTAATTCCACAGATTTGACACGAACTTTAAATCGTGTTCAATATTAAGGTGATTCAGATAATAAAATGTCGTATTTATATAATTATTTTTTTATACAAAGACGATAAATATAATAAATGTTCTTAGTCTATCAACGTGTCATGCCGAACTATAATATTGCATACACATATTATAATGAATTTTCGATTTTCATCGAGGGTCGTATTAACAATAAAAATAAACTTTATTAAAAATTCAATTTTAACATCTAATACTATAGCTATTGTTGATATTAAAAATCACATTATTTATTAATTTATATACTTATTTAAGTTTTAAGCGGGCCAGGTCTAATAACATATATAAATTACATATATAAAAACAATGAATTACAATAATCAAATTAAACAATATACTAACAGTTATGAAACAAATATGACATTTCAAATTACAATAAATTTTAAATGAGTGGAAGTTTGGTGTTGTGAACAAATTGATTTTTAATTAATTTATAGTTTTCATCGCCTTATGAGTTCCATTGCTTGATTGTCCTTATATCAACTGATTTCGAATACAATTAAATACTTACTTTATATTTCTTACGATTTGGGGTATAAAAATTAGTATTTTAAATACTATTAGAAGTGTTTGGAGGGCCGCGCAAAATGTTACTTGGGACGCGGGTTGCCGGCATCTTATTTACATCATCAATCCAAGTTAAATGTTCACGTTTTTTTCTCTAAACGCTCGACTGTGAGAACACTTCTTTCTACACATTAACCCTTGCTGAAAATTATTCCACTGCTGAATCTATAGATTGGACATTTATTATTTAGCACTTATTACATTTCTGTTTTACAAAGTTTATAATGAGCTAATTATTGATGAAAATACATAGACGATAGCAATCAAAATACAAGGAAATTATTTTATAAATTATTATATAATATATTCGTTTTAGACGGGATGGTGTGTCGTGTGTGTAAGCGAGAAGTCGTTCGCCTGACCATTTAGTGGTGATCCAAGGTGGCCGCGGGATAGAATGTGTAGAACATTAGTTTTTAACAGGATCCGTTTATTTCTTAATAAGCCGCTCAAATTGGTCTAATTATTGTTCAAATTGAACATACGTCTTAGCCGCCTGACTTCCATGAAGAGTCCATTTCATTGACTTCAATGATACAAAACATTAGGACTTCTTGTATCAAAGTTAGCTGCTAGATTTAAATTTCAAATATAATATTTCATCAATATACGTACGTTCCTTTAGTAAAACGATTACATTTTTATCGATCTTCTACAACTCATGTGTGTGTGTGTACAACCCAGTCGGTACAAAAATAATATTGAAATGTATTATTTTACTGTGCCGCTACGACAAATCGTTTAACTGGCATAATTATAATCACTCGGACTACATTGCTGTAATTCGTTCTAATACGTTCTATTATTCGATAAATATGATCGATCTGCCTCCATTATCGGACGTTTTTTTAGGCCTTGACGTCACATCGGACATAATATTATTCCAATGTACAACCTACTCATTCCCACAATCCTATATATGAATATTTAGCTTTCGTAACACGGCCGATTGGATTTGTTCTTCATCTTTTTAAATTTGCCTTGTTACTGTTGTTTAACATATTTTATTATAATATATTAACACCCATGCATACCTTATTACCTTATATTATGCAAACTGCAGTGTGCAACAATCCGGTCACAGCAATTATCATATTAAGATGATGAATGATTATAAGACGTTTGGTATACTTTTACCACCTACCTACGATAGATTACATTATTTTGTTTTTATTGACTTAACATGTGTCAAGTGTTCAAATTTTTTTTTTTTTACTCATTTTGGAATTCCGAATGCATACCGGCTATAACTTTTTGTAACCTATTATGTTTATTTCATAATATTATTGTATTCGATTTGAAATTTTATGGTAATTTCATAACATATAAAACGCTCATTGGAGGTACATTATAGAATTTCGATGTAACAGTGCGCCACTAGTCAAATGTTTATTTTTAGCTCGATAACACATGTCGACACGTCTTAAAAACTATTTAACCAACTATTTATTGCCTACGTTTTAATGCTAAAAAACATGTTTTACTGAATGTGCGATTACTAATCAAGTTTATTGCATTAATTATTTAGTATAATATTATTTTCATAAAAGTTTGTATGTTAATTAGATCGAGTGACTATTTTAATTTGTATTCCATTTAAGTATTTCAAATAGGAATTAATAAAAATGGCTGCGGTGTATAAAAATATAAAAAAATTATATCGGTGGCAATAATTATGAATAAAAAATACTTGATCATAAATAGTTGTTTGATTACGATACGAATTTTTCCGATCGTGGTGGAAGGTTAGATTTTTATGTTTCCGCATCACAAAAAAAGCACTGCACGCTCAAGTCCTGAACTCACGGGTTTGTGGTTTAAACCGAGCGTACTCGGGCATTGTCTTTTGTCTTACAGGATTTTTAGAAATCTATAACGATTTATTCGTCCGTAATTCATATATTAACACGTTCAGTTCCCTAGTGCGTTGAACTGAATTTGAATATTCTCCGCCTTATATTTTTAGACCGCCGCGAACCACGGTATAAGACACGGGGATAAGTTTAGCTCTTCGTAACCGGTTTTCCACGATGTGCCGATATCCTTTTGTTTGGCAAATATTTTGGCATTAATATAATAGCTTAGTCGATTTCGCCTAGTAAAAAATAATACGCCTATTGTTAGGCAATACAATTATTTCGACGTTTTTCAAACTATATATCATTATATTATACGATCGAGCCGGAGGTTATTTACAAACGCGTATACAGTCTCGACTATAATATAATGGCGGATTGAACATTTTACGACCAACAGTGCTCTGTGACAGACGATCGTAAAAACCGGCGAAAACATTTCCTCTCATCCTCGCGTACAAACGCGTACACCATAACTATTGGTATTATTGTTGTGTTGCTGTAACCAATAGCAGTTTTGAACGCGGCTTTTATGGTATGCGTTACACGTATAATATGTATGTTGCAAATAATAATCGTTCCGTCCGTGTAAATGGTTTATTTTTTTTCGCTCGAAGCCGGTAGGGTAATCGATCATATAAGTATATAGTTTATGTTATTGGATAATTGAAAATCAGAGTACGAAGGTGAATTATCCACGTACACGGAATTTCATGATAAATAGAAAATAATTACACGTAATTTATATGGTTATAATGACAAAAAAATATTGAAAAATATGTATTTTATGTACTCGTATATTCTAGATTGGACATTTATATATATCATATTATATGCGAGTGTGACGTGTGTGCAGTAAGCTGATAAATAATAAATTACAAGACGAATCGTATAAAATATGAGTATGAAATATAGTAACTATAGCAGACCTATACAATTAATTTGTAAATCCTTTATCGCATTTGTTTACTTTTCGGTCGTCGTTTCATGAATATTGCTCAACTTTGTATCGAGTTACGTATTGTATTATACTGGTATTGTCGTGTTTTTATAGAAATACGATACGTCATATTATTATGTGTACCCAGCGTGCAGTGAGCATGTACCTATAACTCTATATAGAGTACAAAGTATAACATCACAGACAAAGCTCACGAATACGTTTCGATTAGAATTTTGTTACAAGCGAATAAACAAACATATTACAATGCACAGACCATTCCGCAATATATTGCCATAGAGTTATTTAAACTAGTTGAAATGTATACTTATATGTAAATTGCTTACATTAGTTCTAACGCAGGTGTTTAATAATGATAATTATATACGTTAAAAACAGATGAAAAGTAGAATTTTTCTCACGACCAGCACAAAATAGTACACCGATTTTTCAAGGCGATCCAACGAAAATACAATTCGATCATGTTGTTGTGACTTAACGTAGCAATATAACTATACAGCCTATACAGGCATACGCAACAACAAGAATCGAACTTCTAATAATTTTCACTGACTGTATAATGTTAATGTTTTCTTCTTCTTCAATTCTCGATTAAGTTCTTGATTTATGACGTTCATATTTAAATGTATATGTAATTACCGTAATGCGCTACGCGTATAAATTTGTATTTTGAAAAGTTGTTCTAAAATTTAATTAATACAATCGATTAGGATGTTCTTTTTATTTCGTACAAAAATGTGAACTTTAACACAGAGCAACTCCCAGAGCCTTGAATAAACACCGTAGTGCGAGTCTCTAAATGAACAGCTATAATACTGTAATATGTCCGAAAACCTGCTTGCTTGCCTAGAAAATAAATGTATAGCTAGTATGTTTATTCAATAAAATATTCAAAACCGTTGACCTACTTTTTATGAATTGTGAAATCTATAATTTTATTAATTCTATTATCTATATATTCACTATATTCGATCAACAATACTGATTTTTATTGAATATCACCGATGCTAAGTAAATTGTAAATTATTTACAGGTAGTACATTGCGTAAACCTAAACAATGTTTAATGTCACCTTGATAAATTACTATTTCCATCATTAATCAAAAACTATTCAAAATATATATTATTAACCTGCAAAGTTAACGTAACTACAGTGTTCGCAAAGCCAATATGCTTCATTTTAATATCAAAATATTTCTTTTATGGATCATTGACCAGAATCACGAGTCATATTGTTATTTACTTCATAGACCTAAATACGAGTATGTATGTAGGTACAGATTTTGATACAACTATAGTTTGCTGAAAAGTTTAGCGGTCCTTATGAAACTTTTATTTTATAAATATTTTCCGTTTGACTTTAAAAGGGTTTGTATGAGTTATCTGGAACTCTTTATTGGTTTTTGAAATCTTAATATTCATACCATATTCTGCAATGAAATATTTTATGGTTTTCTTCAAGCGTTATAGATACTTATAAAAAAGTTTCGTTTTTTAAAAAGTGTTTATCTACAAGTGTGTTCCATCACTAGAAGTATTGTTCATTGCTCATGATCACACAACATAATATTATAGTGATACCTTTTTGGAAACGCTATTATGCAAATATTTAATAAAAACGGAATACAGAAATACATATAGTGACAACAACGTTTAGATTTGTAAATCGATGGAAAGTTTTA
Organism: Periphyllus acericola; assembly: GCA_949715065.1. Lineage (NCBI taxonomy): Eukaryota > Metazoa > Arthropoda > Insecta > Hemiptera > Aphididae > Periphyllus > Periphyllus acericola. Next base: position 5,195,059 of record OX454272.1, read on the forward strand.
ACAAATTGACATGTAATTTCGGAATAAATCGATGTTTCTGTGATTATCTAGCATGTCTAAGGAGGTTGCGTGAACATAATATATATGTATCGATAAAAAAAAAAAAATCAAACAACAAACAACAAAACCAATTTTCGTAGTACGCTTAAATTGTGTAATGGCGTCTGCACGTTATCATAACATATATGAAGTTAGCATTGTTATTGTTACTACGTGTCAACTGTTTGATGACAGAATAAATAATATCATAGATTCGCAACTATACCAATAATGATTTTATCTCTAGCTTTCTTTGGAAAATGCAATAAGTATTTTTCGCAAACTCGTATAATTAAATATAGGTGCACTCAACGTATTGTGCTTTGTGCAGTACGTAAGCCCGCCAAATAACGTAATTATACGAATAGTAGCTTATTATTATTATTATAAGAGAAAATTAATTTTCCATTCGCCTTATCCATTTTATCAATAACGACTTTTTTTTCATAATGCGATTATATATTCTCTTTATTTATCATTTATACGTTTTATTCGGTTAATTTTCTATTGCATAAGCTTTTTCAATTTACTCATGCGTGTATATCATAATTGTGTTTATATCGTTAACAATATATCAAAATTATCCTGATATTCAACAATGATATTTATTTATATTTTAGGAATAGACCTTGTAGTAATATGCGACAACAGGTTTGATAAACATATTATGTTAATACGCAATCGATTCTATACTATACTAAAACGAAAAATCGAGGATACATATATTTAAAACGTTTATTTTTGGTTGGTTTTTTTTTAATGAAATGGAAGACGTATATTTTTTTCTTTTTACATTTTTTATAACGTAATATATTATACACGAACGTGCATAATAATATGTATCTTGAGAATTTACTGTTTTAAAGTGCTACGGATGGTAATGAAAACACGTCACTAATCCGCACCTCATCGAGGAACGATAGTGAATCCGCGCGAGACATCCTGTTCGACGGCGCGGCGTCGCATATACTCGTTTGCTTGTGCGTGCATATAAACGGTAGAATAATCCAATAAGAGTTTAGGATGTTCGTAGATTATTTTGTTGACGTACGATAACCAGTTTTAAAATAAATTGTCTGAAAAATGTGACTTGTTAAAATGGACATTAAATTCGAGTATTATTCGAAAATTGTTGAGGTGGTTTTTTTTCTGCAGGTGTAGGCTCGTTAAAAAAAACCATCTTAACCTTGAATTTGAAAACACATCCAAATATAGGGAAGGTCGTTGACATTTGCACTTTAAAGCTAATAAATTCTCTCCAGATCAGTGATGCTATTTTGTGTAAAATGTGCCCATTACGTATACATGGCTTGAACGAGTATGTTTTTGTTTTTTACATATTAATAATATTATTTTCAATTCACTCGTCCACGAGAGTAGAAGCAAACGAGTTTTGAACGAAAATACCATACGTGCAATCGTCGGCGCAAATATATAAATAAATAAAATATTATTATATTGTATCTCTTACCCATACTTTATTACCAGGCCATTTTTTTTTTCAAAAATATTTACTGGATGTCTAATATTTATCCCTACTCGCTAATACAATAAAAATAATAAAAATCAAACCATTTATCTTAAATCTAGAAGAAAATAAAAATAAGCAAAAGTACTTCATTTCAACCGTCAAATTAAATTGTAAATAGTTATACTGTTAGTAGTAAAACTTTAAGTCGAAATAATCATCGTAAGTTCAAGAGTAATGAAAAGTTATGGTTATGGACTAATAATAAAAATAATAGACTGCGCAAACTTAAATCTAGTCTTAGTCAATATTCATATAATAAATAGAAAAAAATATCACAACGTAAATTATTCTGTTGAATAATTATTCTAGAGAATTATTTGAAAATAACGTCTTTTAACTGGTCACGGAAAATATACTTATAAAAAAATGGCAAATTTATAACCGCTGTCACATGTATTTTGGTATTTCGTTTCAACGCGAATAATATATTATCACGTTATAACATTTAACGTTTGTTTAGGTATTATTTCGGAACAATCCTACAATTCCAGATCCACAGGGCTATGTGCTTGGCCTCCGGACAGTACAGGCCCAACGATCCGAATAAGCTATTGCACAAGTGTGACATTTACCGGAGCAAGGAAGCGGGCACCATAGTGAAGTAAGTGACGTTGGCATATTATATTATTTAGTTCGCCTGGCATTTCCAATAATATCTAACATTAAATTATACGTCATGACGACATAACACCACATATTTAATTTAATTTTATACCATTGACTTTATGTGGATTTAGCATATAAATGTATAATTTTATTTTACCACCACAAGTGCATAATAACGTATACAGACTACAGAGTATAATATAACAAACACTTGACCTTTTCCAGTGTAATTCCAATTCAAATCTTCACGATTCACATCGCATAATTATTTGTAAGATCTGTGCAACCGTGCTGTTAAGGTTTTCAAAAGTCCCAAAACATTTTCCAACACAAAACACCGAGGCAGCTCGTACTCATTTATGTAAATAGTAAATACTAACAATCTATTTCTATCGCTAATGACTATGATAAAAAATATAATACCATACCTATATCATCACTATACAGCACTATATCATATTATATCACATATATATATATCATATATCATATATCACTATATCATCACTATACAGCACGATGTAGTTGGCAAGTGACTAGAGAGCTGATTCTCAGCACTTTAAACCCTAACGAGCCACACTACTATTGTATTATTTTTATACATCAATCGTATTAATTATAAGTACATATTAAAATCTAATTAAGGGCAATCACTTTTAAACTAAATTGATAAAAATCATTCTGAAAAATAAATATAGGCTCAACAAAAGTATTAGGTTGGTATAGCCAACTGCTCATTCTCGATACATCCGATGATGTGTGTTAATTAATCCACCTATTTTCTTATTTAACATCAGGGTGTGCCGTGTACGGAGTTTTAAAAATGTTCCCAGTGGGTCTGCAAAAATATATTAGTGCGTCACAGGTGTATGTGCTGTTTATAAATACAAGATATTCGCGTTAAAGTATTTAAAAATAAAATTATATAATTTGTTATTTTCATTTATTCATTACGTTTGTTCGAAGTTTTCTCGACAATCGTACAGCGCAAAACTTGAATAAAATCGTTTTAAATCATTTATGTACATGCGGTGCATCAAATAATAAACCATTTTTTTCCGTTTGTAAATGGTCAGATAAAAAACAAGTAAGTTGTGTTCGCATCGAGTATATGTGTTAGTTCAGTCGACTGCTTGCATATTTTTAATACTGAATGATCCCATGAAATGCTGCGGCGCAAAGTATGCCCGAGTGTTAATATTATTAGTGTACTGACTAGAGTACTTTGAGTTGCAAAGAGTGTTTCGCCATAGCGCGTTTCGCCGCGTTTGCGTGGTCAACGACGTCGCGTACATCTGAGACAAAGCGAGCGTGCATCGAAACGTGCACTGAAATAATGTTTGGGTTAGATGACGCCGTCTGTTTCGCATTTCGTCCGTGTACCGTGTTAATGGATCCCAGTTGGCGCGTCCTCGTAGAAGACTTCTATCCGGCCGATACGTCACAAGTGTCGTGTGTGAAAACCTATCGGCTGTATCATCGCGTGCGACCGATCGATTCGTTTGGTTCGACTCGGTGACTTGAACGTGATGACACTGAAAACAATTTCTCGCATAAGGACGACTGCGGCTAATGAGCGCTCCACATCCTCGAAACCGCGTGGGATATATTGTATACGGCAATGACGATAATCGTTCTGTCAATGCGTACATGAATATAATACGGTAATATTAAAAACGCGGAATATTGTTATTTTGTACAAGTCGTGTTATGATGATGAATGGACGGACCGTCGGTGCGAGGCGCGGATGTGCAAGACGACATCCTTGTAGCCGCGCGGCCGGACTTTCAGAAACGTTTCAATTAACCGTAATTTACCCACGGACGACGCGAGTCGCGTTTAATAATATTATTATTACTATTATTATTATTATTATTATTATTATCTAACGCTTGCGGCACGTCCGGTCTGCGACGCGACTGTTATTGAATTTTGTCGCACTGGTCACATCATCACGGTGCGATGAATCTTTTGTCGATGAGAAAAAAAATGAAAAAAAAAATGATTAAAAGTGAAACGCTCCTCGGTGGATGTGGTATTTCCTGCAGCAGTAGACCGAAATGTGGAGAATTTTATAATTGCAGAGAAATGCTACCACATATAGTGTATCGTATTATTATTATTATTGTTGTGTACGTAGTCCGACGACGGGAAATGCTCAACAAGTTATGATGCAACGAGGTCGTTTGCGCGTTTTAACAATAATAATATCCTCGAATGACGTCCGATGACATACATACTCCATACCTGCACAGTCACACTACTACACGCGTATTATGTGTGCGGTGTAGTTGTGAACAATAGCGACACGATTGGTGTGTAATACAATTAATAAGAAAACTGGCGCGCGACACGAAGATGATGATAATAATAATAATAATATATAAGCGCAGTGATTAGACGCACGAATGAATTTTATTTTCATTTCATTTATATTGTTTTATTGCGAAAACAAACAATAATACGAAATTATTAATATAATACGTGCGTGTAAAAATGTACAGTCGAATTCACTACAGTTACGATGATTAGAGACCTTTAGAGAATCAGTACGTTGTATTCGGATCACAAAACAAGTATAGATTTTTTTGAAAAATTGATTGGTTAAACATATAGTTTGTACTATTTATGATTATATTATATTTTAAACAATATTATACGGGAAAACGTTTACTATAGTCGCGTACAGATTATATTAATGAGGAGTTCGGGTACTAGTGTGAGGGAGGAGTGCGCATTTGTTGGAAATAAAGAGATAATGAAAGATAACGAAAAAAATACACCGTTGTGTGTTATTTTTGTATCTTGCTGAGAAGTTTTTTTTGCGTTCTGAGTTTTTCTTAAACTTCGCAAATTTTAATATATAATTCATTTAATTTATTCAATAATAATTTATCTCAAAATCCCAACACGCAAATCTCATAATATATTGAACAGAACGTAGTTTTTTTTTTTAGGCTGTATTGTTATGGGCAAATATAAAACTTAATTTAATTTCAAAATATAACTTTGTCATACACTATCGTTGTATACTATTATACCCGAATCGCTATTGTACCCGGAATATCGTTATATTGTAATAAGCGGATTCGACTATATTTCATTACGGTTTCATAAGCGGACCAAGATCGACAACAATTCGACCATCGCGACCATCGTATAGCGTTCGTTCTATAAGGACGTTTCCTTGGATGGGTTTTTTTTTTAAATTCAAAAACTATTATCATAAACAATATATGCTTTCGGGCGTGGGCACTCGGAACACGTGTGTCTTCTCCGCGCAACATAGATACGTAATTAATGATATCACGTATATTTTAACTTCGCGCGAATGAAACATGAATAAACCGCGCGGTATAACTATGTTGTCGGACTCTTATAGGTATCGCTTGCTTATTTCCAGTACTACGATTCCACCGTTTTCAAGTCGTGATCCGTACACATCTATGGTGACCAAATCAAGATCATCGAACAGTGATCTGAATTTTGGATACATTATGATGCCTGTTCGGTCTGATTATTAATCAGATCATTATTATTATCAAAATTGTTATTATACTATAGGAGGGGCCACTCGGCGAGATCGTTAGGATATAAGTTAGTTGTCGGTATCGTCTGGTGATCTGTATCGGACGTAAACAATTGTACAACCATGCCGCTTGTCGCAAGACGAAAATGAAAATAATTATATTAAACCACAACCCGCATTCGCCTTAACAATGCCTATATAGAGCAATAACTTATTACAATATATATGCTATAGTGACACATCGTCTTATGCATATGAGATGACTGAAAACAATGAAACAATTAAATAATCTAACAACATGAAATTCTATGTTTTCAGATAAAAATATAATTGTCATATCATTGTGCATCAAGCCCGTACTTTTAATAATGAATAATAAATAAAAAATAAGTAAATCAACAATGCAACCAGTCGTGGGGAAATATTATATTATAACTATTTTATTGTAACTTATATGCTGTGGTGTTTAACTATTGCTTCTGGTGATTCTTTGAGTTATTCCGATCGCTCATAATACGAGAAAAAGTTTATAACTATAAAATGATTGTACATTATTTCAACGTTTAACTCAAACATTTTGTTTTGTGTTGTTTTTTATAGAAAACTTATGGAAACGGGATCGTCTGAAAACTGGAGAGACACTTTATCGTTAGCGATCGGTGAGAATAGGCTTGACGGTTCGGCTTTGAGAGAATTTTTCCAGCCACTCGAAGAATGGTTACGGAACGAAAACCTTAGGACTGAACAGTTCATCGGATGGAATTATGGTATGTTACATTACATAATTGTTCTAATGCTATTGACATTTACAGGTTATAATAATATGTATGTATAGTTTTAAATGAATTATTTCACTAATTAATTAATTACAGAAATTTCGAGGTATATATTATGAGTTCTGGGAAAAATTTGAAAAGTGGCCAAATTTTTCTAACGTTTGAATTTATATAATATGTTTTACTAGACATTTTTTTTTTTTTGGCTTTTTATAAATTTAAGTATATTAAGTATTGGTACAAATGTAAGAAAAAACAAATCGAGATGCGCGACCGGTTAACCTTGCACAACGTGGAGTATACATGGTGATAAAAAAAATAAAAAAAAAAAAACACATTGCCAATATCTGTAATATTATATGAAATAATAATACGAGTATACCTACGTACAATGTCTTTTTGTAATTTTTGCCAATTTTAAGTGTACTCGTATTTTTTTTTCATTTGGTCGCATGAGTTTTTCAAAAATATACTCTTGAAACATTTTTTTTCCCTTTCCAGATGGAGATTACTGCAAGCACAGCATAGAAACCGCCAATCTACAGGTATACGGAGGATTTTACAACGGAGCCACTTCCTCTACGCTGACGACGACTTTAGTATTAATAACGTCACTATTATCCTTGTTGTTGATGCGTTAATGGACATTTAATTTAATGGATTTTATATACAAATTGTGTACATAGTTATAATAATAATAATAACATACATAAAAATTACATTTACATACGTTACAAACGTCCATGGGTACATGGTTACGTACTTTAAGATGGTGTTACTCAAAATGTGGCATCTCGATTAACACATGATCATATGTAGTTTCAGTCGTTATTACAAGTGAGTTTTTCTCGTATACGCGGCGCGGCGCCGGCTCTCAATTATTACAAAGTTTTCGTTCAAAATGTTGAACGATTCCAAAAACTCAATCATCTATCACAGTTAATTTACAAAATAACAATGTTATATGATAATCTAAAATTATATTTTTTTAAATTACAAATATATATATAAAAAAAAAAAACCAGTTGTCATTACATAAATTATGATTATTTTTTACGTTTACTAATTTACTTTTAAGAAAACATATAACTATTATTACTTCTTAAGCTTTATTTATGATTATATTTTAAAATATGTTTTCTAGTTTTATAGGAATATTTTGTAGATGGTAAGACTGGAGCTTAAAATGTTTAATTTTTTTTTTTTTTTAGAAAATTATAATGCTGTACTTTTACATGGTTATATGAACTTTGTGAATTATAAATAACCATTTCAATACATGACAAATAGAAAAAGCTTATAACCATTTTTATGCTGATGGTTGGCGATTGTTATTTAACAACCTTCTAAAATGATATATTAAAAATACATTTTTATTACATTACACGTTTGTAACTTTTTTATGAATTTATTATAAGATTATTGGTGCGTTTCATAAAAAAAAAGTATTAAATATTATCAAGTATGATAACGTGCTTACAATTTTATACCACCAATATAATATAAAACAATAATTTTTCAACAGAATATTCTTAAGTATAATATAGGTGGTTCTCTTTGGAGAAATATAAAAAAAAATATGTAATAAATTTGTGTTTTGAAATAATTATTGTAGCAATAACTCACGTGTTATAATACCAATCACGAATTGCGTATAGCAATTACAACGCGATTATCAAGAAGAAAAAATATTAAAATAAAAATACTGGGAATTACAAAAACATAATAATGTAATCCATTATGTATAGGTATACCTACTTAAACCGCCGCGCCGAGAAGAAGATCATATTCTGTCCGGTTTTTTTCTTTGGTCACACAAGTATGCATTTTAAAAATATTCATGTACAATTTCGTGGTATACGACGTCTCGGTGTCGGCTTAATCGAAACACGTGCACATCGCGAAATTATTAACACATTGGTAACCGCTATCTTACATGGAATTATATCATGTGCATTATTTGTATAATATCTCGTCGCTGCGTGCATTTAAATATTTTTATTGGGTAATGCGACATATTATTTTTTCTCTCTCTGTACAATCAACATAAAATTACTCAGTTTTAATGGCACTGCACCACGAGATCTCGCGGTTGGCTCGTATTCAACACACATACGATAACCGTAATGAAATATCGTATTATAGCAAATGGATTGAGAAAAATGTAATTATATCACCACCGCATACACGTAATATTATATTATGTATTAGTGTATTACACACATATGTCTGCGCAGAGGGTTAGCGCTTTTTTTTTCAAAGCTCGTAGGTAATCATACGTATATTTGTACCTCGCGGTTGAATTAACCGCGTTTATTGTGATCCTGTAGCACTATATGTCCTTTGTGCGCCCGACATCGGAGGTCCGTCGAAAACATTATGACCGATTCATTATGTGCTCAACAACGCACGAACGTACGAGTGTGTACATGTGTGTGTGTGAGTGTGTGTGTGTGTCATGAATGAACCGATTTGAGGTTTCTATTGCACCCCTCCGTCAATTACAAAACATATAATATAATAGCTCACTTAACTCCCATTTATAGCACCGACCTGGACAACAATATACTCGGTTTCCCAGAGGGTCGCGTAATCTGTTGCGTGTTGTCCGCTAATCGGAGGATTTAGAGCGCACGAATCAAAAGGGAGCCTTATTCTCCATCCCCCCAATAACCACGTCCGGACTAATGAGCGAATTAGATCCAAGATAATGCGTCACTGACATGTGAGGTTTAGTGTCCATCCTGCAGCATCCGTTCGTGTGCAGGCCGTGAAAATTAATCGTTATTATTATTATCATATATATTATTACGTTACTCCTGTTTTTAGTCACGCGATTTGTAACCGAGAATACGGCACGGTATTGCAATTAAACCCACAACGGTTGAATTTTGTAAGCAAAATTTCCGTCTTCATACGCGAAGGTGTTCTTAATATCGATGTCAATTATAAGTTGAATAGAGAAAAAATAAAAATGTCACTTAGACCTCCAGCTGTTCGAAAAGTTGGATAATATCATCTCAAAAGTCTATTGTACATAAACATAAATTTGAACCTTTACGTTACTACAATATTTAACAAGGCCATTTGAGCGCTTCGATTGTTCTTGTTCCAATAGAATACGTGTACAAACATGTGGTCCGTATACTCGTACACGTCATATAATATTATGCCAATCACAGATAATGGCGGTATAATATGATTATCGTCCAGTTAAAACCTATGAGGCAGGAGGCTAAGACTGTAATTTTATACATTTTATTTTCATCAACGACTGTATGTACAGTGTACACATATGACGTATTTGTATGTATTTTTTTTTCTCTTTTTACACTCGTAAAATATGTAAATTCACACGACACGGATAATATTAATGCGCCAAGGGTAACATACACGGATAGGTACAATAACGTAAATCAGATAGTATCCTATGATAAGCTAAGATGCACGTGTGCAGATTAAAATATATTACATACTTTTTTTTCAACGATCAAATTAGCATATTATGGTCGCACGTAAATATATTTTTGTGGATATTAAAAAATTTCGGTTACCAAAATGCAGTCCGAGAAAATAATAATAATAAAAATAATAAATTATAACGGCCGCGGCGTGGGCAACGGTCGTATATATTATATACGCGCGATAATGCGACTGCCGCGCAAATGAATAACGTCGTCGTTTCGCGCGGTATTCTATGCGATAAAAGAAAAAAAAGACTTGGCGTTACATAAAGATTTTGTTCGTGCGAAAATGTATTACGCGCATTGTATAATATTATAATATAGGATCCGGATCGCGGACGCGGTTGTCTACGCTCGGCTAGCACCTGCGATTGTAACTTTTCTTATAAAATCGAAAGCAATTATTTTTCATACCGTTACTGTCGTTAATCCAGGATCGTATATTCTAACGAGCATATTTTTTTATAATATAATTCTAGTTATGAGAAAGCTTATAAAGATGAAGATAACTAATTAAAACTAATTCGGTTTTTTTGAAATTCATCTTTGTACAAATTCAGAGTATTTTGAAATTACCAAATTAAATGCACTGAATAGTCTGAATTATGATAACATATAATTTATGATATACGTATACCGTGGTCTGAACATTTTGTGTAATCAAATATAATCTGGTATAGATATGTTTTTTCGTAATACAGTGTAAAATATAGTAGTAAACTAAACAATATAGTAGTACATATTTTGTTCAGCGAAGTTTGTCGAAGTATTCACTCGTAAGGACTACCGGCACGAATGAACAAATATACGTGTGATAAATTATTTTTAACAGAAACTAATATCTATGAGGATCGCGATCATTTATAGAAATCTATATTAAGTTATCTACTTTTGTTATATGTATATGTTTGATGTTTAAAATGGATGTCAATTTTATACTACTATTATTTGTGTGAAAAATCTAAACCAATAAAAAGCAGTTTTTTTTTTTTTGTTTTTGTCCAATATATGTTTCACCGTAGTTTCAAGTACTCAAATGTAAAATATTATATCAATTAGGTGATCAAAGTGGTCATGACAATCGTATAACTACGCAAACATACGTCACGAGAACACATCGAATCCGTCGCGAAGTGTGCGCGTGCGTCCCGGACACCGTGACAGCGTGGTGGTACACGGATAGGAATAATATACACGCTCGACGAGATCCTGCCACTGCACGGTTCACCATCATCGTCCTATCAGGACGAGTACGAATGTGGTTGATATTGCGCAGATATACCAGCGGTTCTCAAAATGTCTAGAGCTCGCCGCGACAGTAATCCAGGGACTCCGCGGACACAACAGAATTAAATGCAGAGTTCAGATTTTATCACATTTGTGAATGGATTTGTTACTTTCATATAGATTGTACATTATACTATATTATTATTTAGAGTTTGGACCGTGTACCGACTGAAATAAACTTAAAAGGACGTATTCGCATCACTGTCATATATTGTCTCCGTCTTACAAACGTGTATTACAATATATCAACGTTGCGTTCAGAAGAAGCAATTTTTTGTTATTATATTTCACTGATCTATTATCGAGGTTAAAGAGAAGAACATTATATTTGTGTCTTCTCAAAGATTTCTTGCGATATTTTTGTTTTTAAACGAATTATGAGTTTTTTTTAAAATTGTAATATTTTACATAAACATCACTCGCTTAAAAAATGAAGAGACACAGATAATGTTCTTCCCTTTAAGTTAGATAATGAGTGATTTTACTCTAACATTAAAGCAACACACACAAAATTGATTTTAATAAGCGCAAATTTGGTATGCGGTATACATTTTGTAAGACAGAGATAACGCTGCGGGTGTGACGTATTTTCAAGAATTTAAACGCGTTGGATCATATTAATAAACCCACGCACATATATTTATAATAATAACACATACGCGTTATTATACGAAAAGCAACTAAAAAGAAATTAATCACCGATTCATCATTTTTAGTGAATCGTGGCTGAATATTGGCATTCCTGGTTTTAAGGTGGGCTCCGTGACTTGTTTTTATAGCATAACCTTAAGGGCTCGGCGAACAAAAGAGTTTGAGAACCGTTGGACTTGCGCTAAGCCGGCCACCGCATCTCGTCATGTAGTCATACACACGCACATTATATAGTCTCTTACACTCGTAAGTCGCCATTATATTATTATTATTATTATCATCACCTGCTCGTGTGCGCGCGTGCACAATATACGATATATCGTACGTATAATATTATTACGTTTACCGTGGCTTTTGTATACACTATTCGCATGTACGTATTCGTTCGCCGAGTGCTATTCCGCCGCGATACGTTTTCAACACACAAACGTACACAAATCTATATACATGTATATATATATATATATATATGTATCTATATACACACATGTACGGCAGTAGTAGTGTCGTATAACGCGAATCCTGCTCGGCTCACGGACCTTGGTCGCGAGGACTTATCCAAGGACGTCCGGTGCAGGAACAACGGGGCGACCACCGCAAGAATATAATGTGCAAATATAGCAAGCCATATGTACGCGCGTCCGCACACCCAGTCGACCGTATCTCTGTTTGCGGTGGTCGAGGAGCGGAGGCTGCAGGTCGTCCGAGCACCGCGACTCCGGACCAGTTCGGATTATTGTCTCTCATCGTGCACGACTGATCACCGCCGACCGGACAATGTCCGAGTCTCGGGGCTATAAACTAACATTTTCGTACCGCACAATAATATATACCATACGCGCGTGTAAAAACGCAATAACTCACTGCTGCGCGCGAACCATAATATAATATAATATGTATATGCAGTAGAAGCCACTTATCTAAGGAGCATTTATGGACCAATAACTGAAATGTGACAGTTAACCGATTGTTTCTAATAGGCGATTATTGGTTACTGCACTCATTTTATTTATTAAATTTACTTTATTGAAACTAAAAAAAAAAATGGAAAAATTTGCAATTTGAGGAAAAAAGTGTCAAAGTATTATTATATATAACAAAAATTACGTTATAGATTCATATGTATTCAATATGTATTACATTTCACATTATTTTATGTCCTTATGTTATGCAATGCTGCTCAAGCCTTTTTCACCCGCATGGTGCTGGACTGCTCTCCTGAGCATCCTGACTATTTCGAATTATCTCCGCACTTATCTTTTTCCACACTACCTTTGCTAACCGATCAGCATCAAGATTGGTCTAATGCGGTTTCAAATAATGTGTTGTATCAGTAATCCGATAGATTACCAATGTTTTTATTTACGGCCTGATAATATACCGTCCAGAGACATTTTACTTTAATAACTCGATGATATCAACTATCTGTGTTTTTAATAAGCGGTTTCTACTGTACATCGAAAATGATACGAGAAGAACTCATCGATCCTCCACGCATGTCCTACCACCCTTTACGTCGAACGTAAAAAATAGAACGTGATGTGAATACCACGATTATAACGATACTCGCTGCAGGTGGAGTTGATCGTTGTAATAAATACATTTCTACGAATTCACATATTTTGTTCTAGCCCAGTGTCATAGATAGGACGAATGTAGTTCCCACGCGACCACGACAAGTAAAAATAACTCATGCACCAATACGAAAGTTCCAGTAGGTACGAAAAAATATATAATAAATGTAATACCCATTTATAAAAATTCCTACTCGAATAAAAATATAAAAAATACAAATATATTTTCCACACTTTTACCACTTAAGACTGACGTATAGGTTAAACGTAGTTGATGTAATTGAAATTTGTTTGTTTTTGTATTTTACAAGAAAAATATCTAATACAATTTTTCATAAAATATAAAAAATTAGCTATTATCTACTAAGTTCCATTACATATATTATATAACTCTTATACTCGTAGTAACTCGTTATCTGTTCGAACGGTTGCTTGTACTGTTGTACAGTTCAGTAGCAATTCATTTGGTTTTATCGACGCAGAGAGAATTTAATATTTGTAATTTTGCTCGTGTTGGTACTTCAACGTACCGGTATATTTTTTTCGTATCGGAACTTACGTAACAGTATAGTTTTGTTCGTGTCGGTCGTAATATGTAACCGCTTACCTGATATGTTTCGTGTAGGAACTTATACTAAATCACGTATCTTATCTTCGTTATTTTTACATATTTTTACTTATATATGTTTACGGTGTGTTTGATCGTGTTATAATAAATGTCTTACAAAACGTAAAGACTGAAAATGTAAATTTTTTTACACATTTATATTATAATATTTATTTTTACTTTTTCAGCTTCACGTCATCATACGAGTATACTTCGCCTTATCAGCCACATTTTTGTGTATCGCATATTTGGGATGAAATATTAATACAATCTTCTAAACACTTAGGAAAATGAATGAGTAGAAGTAATATTGTTCAAAAACGTTATTACTAATACGAGTATTGCAATAGTTTCTACTGCTATATATCGCTATAATATGCGTATTATTGTTTTTAATATTCGTATAATATGTATTCGTAAAATTCACATATTCGTATTATATTTAAATAATACGATTGGTGTACAGTTTAAAATTTAAAAATTTAATTTTTAATCAAATATTAACGTGTCATTGAATACATTGATTAAATATACTACAGTAAGATTTATTAATGAGGTATGTATTTTAATGTTATCGAGTTTTAACTGCATAGTTTATAGGGCATTTTGCTTGGATAAGCATACAATCCGTATAACTCATGTAGTCATGTCCAATCGATCTTATATACATATTATAATATATTAATGCGTACACCTTAATCTTATATACATTAATATGGTTGTGTGTACATTCGATTTATATCTATTAATACAATATACAATTAAATACTATTTAATACAGAACAATAATAACTAATATATATATATGGTAGGACTAGAATACAACTATAATCTTATGTTATAACGCGTGTACTTCGCTCATCACTGTACAATATCATCTACTATATGTGTACTATACAAATATTTGTGATAAGTGTACGATTATAAATTATTCGCGTAACACAATGACAACGTTGACAAGAGTATAATATCGTTAGCAACACAACGGCGTTGGGAGAATGTGGTGCAACAAGCGTAATAATATGTACGAGCGTATCGTCGCCGTAGTCGTCCTGGTCGTCGTTTTTACTCGCGCGCGACAACGCGTCCTGCTGCACGCGACAATAAAAATATGTACTCCTGCGCGGTAGTCGAGCAGCGAGACGGTGCACTAGCGTTTTCATAAAATATATTATAGCAATACTGTAAACCATGTCGTTCGGTGTGACGCGCATTATTACGTAGTCGTTACGCTATGCGCCGCGCAATGATTTCGAATACGGGTACCGCGCAACGTGGTAAATTCGTAGACCGACGTGACGTATGATACATTTTCACCCGTCGCCTCGCGTCATAATGATATCACACGTGTTGTACGCCCATGCATCAGAAGTCAAACGTCGCCACGAAGAGAGATCTCGCGAAAACGAACGTTTAGGAAATTCCTCGTCGGTGCGTTCGTGTATTTTATGTGTATTTTACCGTACGCGCACCGGGTGTGTCCGCGAAGACCCGTCATATTGTTATGGTGCGAATGTGACGGCGATGACAGTCGTACGCCGAAGACATTGTGCACGGTAAAATGCCGAGCACTCGCGTCCTTTGTGATGCGCGCGCGAGGATCGGACGACACGCGATTTTGTCGACTTCTTTGTAGTATTACGACAATTACGATAAAATTACGTTAACGGCCACGGCGACAGTATAACAGACTATTACAATTATTATTAATACTGTTAGTGGTAATAATCGATCTCGGATTAAGGTCTCGTGAGGCTTAGGGAGCGTGAAACTCTCAGCGTGGGTATCTAAGAGTCCACCATTCGATTAAAAATAAACCAGGTCCTGTTCTGAGGTCAAATATTTAAAAATATATTATTGGGTAATACATCATATAACTTTTCGACCGGTAAAGGAATTTTGATTTATTTCACTATAGAACATTTCATGCTCACCGTGATTTCACATGGAGAACGTAAAGGATTGTAATTTCAATATACTTTCTAGAAAATAAAGATTTTTTTCAGCACACATGTTTCAATTTCTTTTTCGGTTAGATAAATATAATAAATAAAAATGTAGTTTTTCTTATAGAGCACACTACACATGATTGACATTAATTATATACGACTGGCCTCAACTACAAGAAAACAAAGAAAAAAATCCATTTAAATTATTTAGTTTCGTTCTTTAAAATACTTTAAAAAATTAGGTAAAAACATAATAAAATTATGTCATTTGAGTATAGGTGTATTTAAGTCGCAGATTGATAATAATAGAAAATGAGTAAATTGATTTTCTTTAGAAAAAAATGTTCATACAAAAATCACACATAAATTGTTTAATAGATCAGTACAAACGACGATTGAAGGTGGTTATTTAATGGCCCCGTACTTTTATCTTTGGACCCAATAAACTTAACCCCAAGCTCCAAGATCTCCACACCTGTAATCCGAGTTTGTAATTGACACAAGTACCTAATAAGTTTTCGGCAATTGTAATTTTGTCACTCATGCTACACGTCTTTGTCGTCTTTGTCGGGTGACGACTGGTGACAATCGTAAATAATATAAAATTATCACATCATTATTTACTGCGGTATGGTACAACATCCATGATAATAGTTATTATCACCGCGTACCTACAACCGTTAAATCTTCGGCAAAATGAATCCGTTTTGCTGGAACATCTGCCTGAAAAACAAAAAAGAATAATAATGTGAGGAAAATCAATCATTGTAAAAATAATATATATATATATTAGACTTGTGTATACTAAGTGTTCATAAAATGTATTGAAAGTTTTTGTTTTGAGGGTACATATTTCCTTTTTTCTACCTAATTACAGTCAAGTAGATTTAAATCGAATCCGAAGTAAAATAAAATACAATTTTATGACAAGTTTATTATTTGGGTTGCTGCTTAACTCGATAGGAAATAATTCTTAGCCTATTGATAACTACATGTTATTTATCCGAGGTAAAAATACATAGCCCGCCATACGTATGTGCACAAAAGGGGTGTTTAGCTCTTCAATATTTATAAAATGACTACCCTAATTTTTGTCTAGTATAAAAATGCCGCTAATAACTTATAGGTATTACACTTTTATAATACGCGTTAGTTTGATTTATCACTTTAATAAGGTGTCGGAGTAAAACCCGCAAGTGCCGTATAGACGAGACATGTCGTCAATGCATATAACAATAATAATATAGATGATATTATTATTATTATTATTATTATTATAGTCACCGACCGGCGTGATAATTATTAACGTTTTAAACAGCTGTCGGTGGCGTGCACAAGACCAACCGGGCCGGATGATTTGATTAAGCGTCCGCCGCCGGGAGAGGAACTCCATTTCAAAGGACGCGGCGACGAGCACTAATGAAAATAACCGTGAAATCCGTGTAGCGGGCGTGTATACGAAAAACATGGAAATAACAATAAAAATAATGCGAATAAAATATTACGACATCTGACTAACTTTCGCACAGTGCTTTTGTGCGGGCGTGAAGCAAAATACGCGGAAGGGAATCGGCTTTGCGTCCATAACGTTTGTACATAAATAATAATATACACGCGTACACGCGCACGGTGCACGCACAAACACACACACACACACCTATACATATTATGTATTATAAATATACCTGTACATCCTTCGTAGACATGGTTTTTCTTTTCAAAATAAATACGAGCGTAAGAAAAAAGCGAACATTTTGAATTATATCGTTCGAGACATTTTGTTCGTGTTATATTATAACACCATATTATATACGAACACTAACGCACACACGCACGCGCACGGATCTCGTTTTCGCGATAATCACAGTGTCACTGTGCGAGTACTAATACATTTTATCTTATGAATTTCGGTATAATGTACGGCACATAGTGACAGGACTAACGTAAATCCCCAATATTTTGGACGGGATACCGTGCGCGGTCTATGGTACGTGGATTATTATTGGAAATATTGTCACTCGCATTTATAACGATCCACGTTGAAATTAGATACCGTGAGGCATACGTGATGAAAATGTTAGGCGCGACGCGGATAAAAAATGTACTATTGCTTTATTGTTGTTCTTAAATTTTTTTTATCGGTTTAAATTTTAGTAGAAAATTGCTCGTTTCACCGTGTACACATTGTCGAAGTACCTATACGTAAATAATATTACTCGTCGTCGATTATTATTCACTTTAATTCATATAATCATTTTACTTAATATAATGCTGATGTAATGTTTCGGAACTCGTGCAATCTTTACATTGAATAATTTTTTTTTTCCATCTTACCGAACTTAAAGACGATATATTAAGACCGACTATATGAAATATTGTGTTTGTGAGTTATGTACTACGGTTTAATTTAATATACGATGGCTGTTCATCGGTCGACTACAAATTAGATGTTTGTACCATTATTATTAATACCTTGGAAACATTTTTAGTGTGCCTGTTTTTAAGATATTTTTGGGCGTGCGGAGAATCACCATACAATTTTTTTGGTTACCGAAATTTATCTCAAGCCCACGCATTATTCTGTACGGAATATCATTAAGACTGATTTATTTTGCTTTTTATTATCTAACAGTATACATGGATATTATGGAATAAAATTGTTATTAACCTAACCGCGGTGAAGGTATATTGTGCATATATTATTGTGTACTATATGGTGTCTTATACAGGTACCTTCACGGCGTATAATTGTATTTTACACAATAAATAGTTATATAGACAAGTCTTCAACCAAATAAAATGTACCAAAGGAATATAAATATATATATGTAACCAATTTCAATATTGGCTACACATCCTTGGAGGACTCGTAGCCAATATCCATAGAGTGTTATTAAAAATTTTAATTTTACTTTAAAGGAACAGCTTATATTAATATTTTATAAATTATATTTTACGGGTCATCGTGAATTAACATTTTTGAATAAAATACATGATATGACATTAGTCTCCCACCTTATGGTTAATATTAAATGCAAAGATGCTTTAAATATATCATCTTTGATAATTTTAAGATTATCTGATATTATTGTGTCTGTCTAGACGATTTTTACCAGAAAGATTGCTCCGATCATTAATTATCTTTTTTGAAAAGTAATTGTTTTCGAGTTATTGTACTCGAAAAATTATTTTTTGTTTATCTTAACAGTTTTCCAAATAATAGAGATAAAACTGCTGAAAAATTACAGAATTTGACAACAATTACAGGATATCGGTTTTTGACAAAATAATTTTTATTTCTTGTCGTAATCACTGAAAAAATAATAATTATAGTAGCTTTAAATTTACAATAAACGCTAATATAAACGTTCTCTATTATAGATGGTACAATTTTTAAAATATCTAGACTTTTTTTGTACAGCTGTTTAATGACGTATGAAATCATCATGTTTTATTAGCTTTTTTCTTACGATATCGTTTAAATACATTTTGGTTTGTCAAACAATTTTGAAAGTTTTATTAAAAATTCTTCGAACATATATTCAACTATCTATTTTAATCATTTTTTTTAAATTTTTGGATGTAAAACTGAATTGATGGACCTTCTTTGCTCGGATTCGTTTTTCAAAATGTTTTTTTACACATTGATTTCAAATTTATAAGAACAATTCACCTTACCAGTACCCCGTCCATATACAATTTACATTTTTTCCAATTATATCTCAACTTCTTTTTCTTAATTTTTCTTTTTTTAAAATTAATTTAACTTTTCTTAATTTATCTGAAACGTTTATTAATATGTATAATGTAAAGTGTATACAGAAAATACAATATTTTATAAATTAAATATGTATAAATCGTGGTATATTGTATGTTATTCATTGGTATTTACACTTTTGTTTTATTGACATTTTTTTATTTAGTATATACTATATAGGCTGTGTATAAGGTACTCGTTTCCACAAAAAATTATGTATGTTTAAAACGATGTTAAAATAATTAATCATACAATGTATAAGATCTAGCAAATTTTTATCATCTCGCAAAGTTATTTTAATTTTCATTAGTACTATAAGCGGTTAGATAAGTAATAAATATTCATGAAATTGTTGGGCGGTATCATATTACTATCGTATTGTATATAGGTACTATTTAAAATTTTAATGGTTGGTAACAGGATGTTAATTTAAATAGGTACTTTATATACACACCACCTGCACGTTTTCAAACCGTTCAATAAATTATTAAATTAAAACATTTTAATCGTACGCATATAACAGTTGGTATGTAAGTATTAATAATATTTTAATGAGAAGCCGTCAGGTGTATACATCATTTGTTGTCAATGATAATAGTAATATAATCTCACCTGATTTGCTGGTCGTAATGAGTCTTTTCCAACCTCTTGTCTTTGGCCCTACGATTTTGAAACCAAATCTTCACCTGGGTTTCAGATAAGTCTAAGACGTTGGCCAACTCCGATCTCCTGTTCCGTGACACGTATTCGTTGTTCCTGTACTCCATTTCCAGACTCAGAGTCTGTTCCGGAGTGAACGTGGTCCTCTGCCGACGAGGTGCTCGGCCTTCTTTCCGCCGTCGCCTCTCCACTGAACAAAAACAATAATAATATGTACAAGCATTTTAATGACGACCGACGAACACCAAAAAAAAAAAACAAACATTCAACCCCTAAGCGTGTCAATTCATATTCGTCTGGGCCCCCCACTGTATGAAAAACGTTTTATGAAGCTTTCAAAATTATTTTGTCCAACCTAAATGATTTAATCGACATCGAACACAAAAATCTAAGAAAACATGAAGATTTAAAATATCTTTAAAAAGCATGAAAAAAAGATCTTTTGAAAATGTTACCATCTGTAAAAACCGGTGATACCAGTGTTCGGTGAAAATGTCAAGTCTCTATGATTATTATTTATTGAGTTACAACAGAGAGATTAATCTGTTTTTGTGATTTATAGCGATTACGGTCTACGTAATATGATTATTATTGTTATTCGGCGAATAATACTAATATGCTCGCATCCTATGCATCCATATTATAATAATTATTATTATTGAATACGGTTCGCCGCGTTAACGTTTTCGCGAGTAGTTGATTATAGGAAACCTTCGAAATATTTTCGGCGGCTAAGTAGACGGGGTTAATTGTCGGGTTGTGACATATACTGTGTACAGTAAACGGTGTACTATTTACTCGTAACACAATACAATATAATATCATAGTCAATAATGACTACGCTATAGTCAGCCGAGGTAACTGTAAGACTTCCGAGTATCGTGTTCCGTTTATTGTAAGATGTGATTTAAGAAACTTTAGATGGCATATGGTGGGCATGTGCCTTGGGGTTGACGGTGGAAAGATTTCCTGTCTTTAATATATGTACAGTTAAGTATGTGTAATATGTATGGGCGATAGCTTATACGAAATATATCCCTAAGGATACTGATTTACCATGGTTGATGGTTTGAAATTAAATACCCACGTGAGATTACTGTGTATGAAACCCAGGAATAGAATACAATCATCAATTATAATAAAGTATTAGTTATATTTATTAGCGTATGTAAACGTGTACATTCGTACAGTAAATATATTACACACATTGTTAGATTATATAATTTGTAGTTTGTTGTTGAATCCGTCTTATAATACGAGTATATTATATCACAATGGTTATACGTGTGTTTTATCAAAAGTACAGTATGTATAACTATGTACATGTATATTAGGTATCCATCAGTTATTGGAAAAATGCGTAAGCTACTTATTAGTAGATTAACACTCGTGAAAATATTACGACTGAAGTATAAGTAATATGATTGTAACTTCTTCATTGCATTTGAAAAATGTCAACCCTTACACATTAAGATGTGTACACATTACATTTGATTATACTCGTAATTATAACTATTTTCGCATGGTATTCAAGTTTATCGAATATTTAAATGATTTATTCGTTCATGAATTATCAAATTTTTGATTCGATTTCATGCATATTGCGACTATTGCTAACATAAAAATAACATAAATAACCAATTTTATTGCTGTCATGGAGATTTGATGAAGGGTATAGGTATTATTTTTTATCCAAACACTAATTATATTAGCAAGTATAATTTTTAATACTTTTACTGGATAATCCACAGTGAAAAAAACTATATTTTATATTCCATGTGTTATTAAATTATAATCGTTCTCCGTTACACAATAATTTTAAACTTAATTTCATTATAATACATAATTACATGCGTCTCAAATGTGAGCAAAACCGTGGATGATTTGTTTTCGCACCAAACCAAGATTTGATTAATTTTTATGATTATTTAAAATATGCACACGGTGGAGAACTACAAAAAAAAAACTATGATTAAATGAATCATTGAAAACGTATTAAAACGGGCTAAACAAGTATAATAGGACGTATGCTGCTTACGCAAATAATTGAAAATGAAGGGTAACGTCCGCCGAGTCTTTTAAATTTTAATACCTTCTACTGGGTCAACTACATTATAACGATGCCGACACTCAGATGATGTACCTACCTAATCTTCGTTGCGGAGGAACGGAATACAGATTAAAAAATTATAAGTCGAAAATACAGACGGGTATGCATATTATATGTGAAATGAGAAAACGTTTTTACATTGCAATGTCGGACAAATGAACAGGTATCAGCGTCGTATGCTGATTATGCCCGCAAATAATAACGTGACGTACTCGACGTGTTACGAAGGTGTTAGTTATAAAAAAAAAAACAGTATTGCACAACACCCGTGATATTTTCATAAAAAAAATGGTATATGTTTATTCTAATTATATAAATTATATTTTGTACCGCGGTAATATTACATAGTATAATAATAATATCATCAACGACAAAATCGTAAAATAATGTACCTATTTATGTATCCGTACGAGTGAGGTAAAGATATATTTTACGAACAAATGAATAATATGATTCGGCAAGTAGTACTTGATTACAACATAATTATAAGCCCACTCGTACGACGTGATATTATAATCGGCACATCATATTGTTGAATATTATTATATTTTCAAAAATATACTTTGTTAGTTCACAATCATACTATGAAAACCACGTTCTGAACTAATATTGTTTTTCATAAATTTAATACAACGATGATATTGGTATATTCTTACATTTCATTATTCAATAATGTCATAATATATCACGTATACTAAATCGTAATTTTCATTCATTATCAAATGAAGAATAGTCAAAAAGAAATTAGTCACGTGAAATGAGATTCTAACGTTTAAACTATTATTTAACTCTCACGATAATAATATTATGTTATAGAAAATAAAAACTCATGAACTTATTTTATATACTGTTTTATAAGTCATATATTCAAACTTTCATAGATTAGGTTTAATACATAATATAATAATCATGCAAAATTGTACGTAACATATAATACGGTTATTAGAATAGTTAATTTTTATGCATATTTGATAAGTACATGATGTTCTAAATTTGCGTTTGGCGATAAAAAAAAAAAAAACTGGCAGATAAACAGTATATTGAAATTCTTTATTGTGAAACGAAAAAAAAATTGTAGATGACATTTAAGCATAGACCTTCAAAACATAATTTATAACACTTGACAGTGTAGGTATACTCGTATTATAATTATGTTTAAACTTATTACCTACATTTAATCGCATTAGATGCGTTATACATTATTTATTATATACAACATAATTCCAAAAATATATACATTTTATGGAACTTTTAAGACATTTAATTTTGAGAATATATTACAACGCATTATATTATTTTAAAATATGATTAATGACAATTGCTGGTATAAAAGGAAAATATTAAACCAAAAGATGTATACGGTGTGTTCCACCGAGATTTAAACAGAACGATATCTCCGATGTTATAATAGAGATAATCAAATTCTGTTTTATTTTTTTAAGCATCCCCGACCAATGCAATTTTATTGAAAATAGTTTCGTAAATATAAGTGTACTATTAAAGAATTAAAAAAATTGATTTTTTATTTATAACTTTTACAAATTTCGAAGATAGCTATTTTATAGGTTAAAATGAACGGTTCAACTTTCAATTTTGATTACCTTCTAGATTTTTAATAATTTTTCTAGTTGACAAGAAAATAGTGTAAATTAGTATCACATCATCATTTTTCCGATAGGTTTGCTAATAATTTTATTATTATTAAAAAATTGTGTAAATATACACTATATTTTCTTGTAAACTAGAAAAATTATTAAATATCAAGTAGTTAATGATAATTTAAAGTTGAACCGTCAAAATGTTCAGAAAAATAAGCTTTTTAAAATGGCAAAATTTATAAAATTAATAAAATAAGAAGTTAATTTTTAACTTTTTTTTAATTATATACACTTATGTTTACCAAACTGTGGTCAACAAAAGTGCCTTTGCCTAGAGATCCTGATATAAAAAACAAAATTTGATTATCTCTATTAACACGGGAGATATTGCTCTATGTAAATCCCGGTTGGACACTCTGTATTTAATGTTCATGCCTGCGTTTGTGTGTTTATTTAAGAACACATTAAGAATAATTTAACATCGTGTGACAGTGCTTATTCCGTTAAATTGGATAAAAACATGAACATATCATCATCATAATATGAATTGGATCTGAATAATAATGCAATTCAAACGTTGTAAATAATAAATACGGCTAATCCATTTTGTAAATAATTAGTATATTCATAATTTAGTTTACAATTTCATGTTACTAATGGTGTGATTATTATGTACTGTTATTGAAAAATCAACGTTACCCAGTAGCCACACTAAGCTTGTGTCAGATTCAATCTTAAGAATATGAATAATTTGCGTAATCATATGAATATATTAAACAAAATTAATTAATATTGAAGAAAACTTGTAAATTAAACATTTCTTGACAAGTAGTGTGTAGATGTATGCATAAAAAATATGAAATAAGACAAAATATCTGCTACACATCTATGTAAATAGGAATGTAACAGTGTCAAAACTCCTAAGCCGCTATTGGTTGATTTATCATTCATATTCCCAAGTCAATTTTTAATATTATTTGTATGTAATCAGGTTGTATATTGATTATCTATAATATGAATAAATTACAAGAAACAACTAAACTATATTAATTTAAAACGTTTTTATATAAATCTGTTCTGATAATATAGATACATAGGTACTAAAGTCTTTCGGGAAACTTTAAAAAATCATACGAAAAGAAATGATGATAATAATAGTTTTTTTATTTTTAAGAATTTTTACTTGTATTCTTTTTCATCTTCGTAAGTTGTTGTTATGTCGTTAGCCTATAGTAAAATTAAGCTTTTATCAAATGTTCACGCAAATAGTCGAAAGTTAATTAATGATTTTATAAAAATATACAATTTTTCTTGACATTTAGTCTCGGAGTTTTATATAATTACTTTTCGAGTTAGGTAAATAGTAAAAAAGGATGTCCGTTTTTAAATACCATTTGTAATGTTTAATTATTTTAAACTATTTATATCACACGAGATAGGTATTTACAATTTCACATAATATATATAGTGTCATAATAAAACTAAAATCGTTCTTACGTTCGAACAGGAAAATGTAACAAGGTAGGTTATTCTTTATTTTGTGGCGTTCATTACATGATAATCAATAGAGATTATTTATCATATATAGACTATGATTGTTATCGATAATGATAGTTAATAGCAATATTTTAATAAATGGTTCATATATTATTATGACAAATAACGATTTGTAGTGTAGGTTTGGTGTAAGTCGGTTACTGTATGCATATGTACCATGTATTATGAAGAAGTTGCGAATACCGTATGTTTATATTAAGTTTCTTTAAACATGAAATCGAATTCTAGTGAACCATGCAATCTTTAGAAATTATATTTTAAATAACTGAGATCAATTTTATTTACGACCATCAAGATATACATTATCGTGGGCACAAGAATATGAAGGTATACCACTGGATTAAACAATTGATGGAAAACTCAACGACAGTAAAACAATAACTGAAAACCAATATTATTTATGTCATAAACATAATTTGTTAAAAGTAGCTAGTGTAGAACATATTATTTCAAAACCAAGAACATAATTTAAACATTTCATCTATGTTGTAGGTATCTACGTTGAGTAAATTTTTTTGAAAAAATCGATTGATCTTAAAAGAATTAAGTAATTCCAGAACTCAAAGTTCATGTCAGTGGGAAGACGGAATAAAGTTCAGTAATAGGAATAAAAAGTAATATAATAGGAAAAACGAGTTTAAATTTTCTCAAACTGCAGTTACAAAAGCTCGTCATTTATAACTAGTAACTTTAAGCAAAATCTCGCTTTTTAAAAGCTATGAACGCTTGTTTAAATCTAACAACAACAGATTTTAACGCATAAGTTAATCCAATAGAGTTACAGTTAACAACTGGTGCGAATAATGAATATACTATTAGCTATCACGATTCAGGATCATGGAACTAAATTCGTATACCTCAGATATCGTCTTAATTCAAAACGAGCCACTAAAGCTGCACATGAACTTTTAAAAATCCGTATTCAACAAAGAACTCCTCCAAAGAATTGTAGTCTAGGAGCAATAAAGAATTTATTAAGGAAATAATAGATTTTTGTAAGAACGTTTATCAAGTTGATAAAAACGCTGATGTTATTTACAGTATTGTTCTTCAAGATTAAAACTTGTACTTTTTTTAAATAACGACTTTCAAGAGAGTGTACCTATAGATACAGATGGGTTGAGGCCAGAAATAAGTATTTAAATTTTGATCTCAAGTTCTCTGATATAAAGTCGAATTTAATGAACCAATTCTTAATGTAACTCGGAATCGCGTGACTTCCAATATGTTTAGAGTGGAGTTTCCTAATTAGTGGTCCATGGAACCCAAGGGAATCCATGAATTGGTTCTGAATTTTTTATTCAATTAACAAGATATATTATTAAAATAATTATTTAGCCATAAACAATCTGTCATTTATATTTGTAATAATGAAACAATGACAGTAATAATATTTCAAATAACCATTTTTTTTTTTTGAACGGATGTCCAAGGCTATTTTTTATATCTTAATGTGGTTCATGGCTCAGAAAATTTCAAGAACTACTGGTTTAGAGAAAAATTATTTTTTTGCTCGGAAAATCCTAGACTTAACAGGCATGCCGTTGTGGCGGTGAATACAGCTCCTATACTCTTGCGGCAATACTTATTCCGTAAGCAACCCGGCAAACGGTAGATTTTAAGAGGACGCCAAACCCACATCTGTTGTCTACGTCCTACAAACGAAAGAGTGCACCTGAGTTGGGTTCTGAGATCAACATTTCTATATACCAGTTGGGTCCCGTAATATTTTATGTACAACAGTAGTTGGGTGTAGTGTGGTATAAGAAATGAGAGCCCACAGGACCCGACTATAGTATAAGGTATAACCAGTGATGTTTTCGCAATTTTTGTCCAGGGTATAAGCATTAGATGGAGCTGAACTTACTTTTCGTAACATATTTCCATTCTGTTTGCTATATGTAAAATGACCGTAAGAAAGAAAAAAAGACTGACTATACTCTGTCCAGCAAGAGAACGCGCCGGATCTCTACTAGAATCATTTGATGTTATTGAAGAATGTTTACAAAGATCGGGGAATATTATCCACACAGTATTTACTGCTTTCCAACTGTTTACTTGCAACCCAACGTACGCTAAGAATGCGGCCTATTTTCAAAAATACAGCATCTGCAGATATTCTTTATTTCTGTTTGATTTTTAGGCAATGCATTATATAAAACGAATCATAAATATTCTATCAAATGTGATCGAACATTAAGATAAAACTGAGTATTTTTTTGAAAATGTATAATTTATTTCAATTTTATTTTAATAATTATCAAAGGTACACGCGCGTATACCGGCGTATTTCTAATAATTGTATGGGGTATACGCCGTATACCCGTGTTTACCCTCGAAACACCATTAAGTACAGAACTATATTACATTTTCTACCTGATTTTATGACTAAGATGCACTGAAACGTACGGATTTGCAAACCTGCGACCGGTAGAACCAATTTGGTGCTGTAAGCTTTCACATAAGAATGTAAACTGACCTAGTGTGAACTCGAACATTATCTATGTTTATTCGTTAGTTTTCACGCGGATTATACGAGGTTTTTTTTTTAATTGTAATATTTTACATACACATAACTGTATTGTTGTAATAAATAATAAGTGATAAAAGCGCATATATATACTCACGGAAAGCGGTCAGACCGGCGGCGAACGTGTGTTCAACGTACGCGGCGGTGGGCCGGACCACGACCACGGTCTGTTGCAAGGGATCGGCTGCGGTGGTCGCGGCTACGGTGGTGATCGCAACAGGGACGGACGGCTGCGATATCCTCAATCCTGAGTACTGCCGCTTGCCACGGCCTTCGTCGTCGTCTTCATGGATGCCAGGACGACGGACGTCCGACACCGCGTCCGTCTCGTACAACATGGCGAAGAACTTTCTGGGCGACAGCGGCCTGCGGACGACGACGGCCGCTCCGGACTCGGTCATGCTGAGGCGGCTGCGTCGGTGGCTGTACGTGAGCGATACGACGTGGGTATATCGCGCGTACCGTGTGCGGGCCCGAAGGGACTATCCGCGACGGAAACCAGCGGCACGGCGGTCGGCGGTCGACAACGCCTACGCTGACCGAGGGGCGTGTCCCGTTTATTACCCCTTCTCCGGGGGTTGATACCGAAATCCGATCCGGCTAGGGACAGGGAAAAGGGTGTTCGTATATTGTAGTTTGTCAATGTTCTCCCTCGAAGTCCGTGCTTAAGCGCGTGCGCACGCATCTTCGTGTCATTTCGTTTCGCGTATTATATACACACTTCGACACAATTATGATTTACTAATGTACCACATAATACTAATATACGTCCGTTGGTGGATGTAAAAATAAATGGAAAATTATCGACTTACACTCGGAATCGTATAGGCACTCTTTTTTTTAAAAAAAATATATTGATTATATAATTTGATGAGCTTTCCGCGATGAAAGTGTATTCTAAATTTGTGATTCATAGAGAATGAACATTTTTCTTGAGTTTACTTGATGGTTTTTTATAGAGAAAACATATTTTAGACAAAATCGATTCCCGTGAACGATCTTTAAATATAGCTCTAATACAAATATATCAAATTGTCGAACATGAAGCATTTTTTAAACACTCGGTTCGTTAGATTACAAAAATCCTCTACAGGATTCGAATCATAATATTATTTTTTATTAAATATTCTGATCGTATAAACTCCAGTCATTGCGTTTAAATTTATATTAATATACTGTCAGCGTATGATTTTTTATTGTCACTCACCCCTACGTTTTCAATAATGGTGGAGTGTGTGTTTTAGTGTGTCTGTGTGTCTGTGTTTGTGTGTGTCTGTGTGCTTGTGTTTGTGTGTGTGATGCGATTAACTACTATTGTCTGACGACGCGAGCACAGTGGTGTTTTGGGCCTGAGAGTTCTTGATGGCCACGTAGACGGAAAACAACAGGTGCAGAGACTCGATTTTCGTGTCGGTCTTCGGAATCCCGAAGTAATCTGAAACATCCGATCGTACCATTATTTAATTGGTGTGTGGTTCCCGAGTCTTGCGAGATTAAAAAAAAAATCTCGCACCGTATATGCACGGGAAACAAATATATAGTAAAGAATACGAGACAAAATCATGTTGTTTTTCGCATATTGGCTCGCGGTACATAAAAATAAAATTGCGTTACGAATAACACTGTTAACGCTGCAGTGTGCGTAGTAAACTGTGTAGCGAGTCGGCGTTATTGTAAGGGAACATCAGAGAAATACATTGGTGTTAAAATATGGTCTTTTAAAACCCATTTCAGTTGTATGTAACAAATGCTAAACTGCGCCTAGTATTATTATACCTAGGAATCTGCGAAACCATAGTTATTATTATAGTTATAGTTGTAGTAATTATAAGTTGTCATGTAGAACTATAATGTATTTTATTTTCCTATTTCACTTAAAATGCCTTCGCGAAGAAAGAAAAAAAAAAAAAAAACGTTTAGCCGGACAACCATGACGGTTGAACGTTGAAGCGTGTGTGGCATAAATAGTGTTGAAATTTGTTGTTATTAGAAACAAAAAATCTTGTACTTACCTAGCTAAACGTATACTGCAGTTATGTTAAGAAGGAATATTTTAGTATGATTTGGTTTGAAATGAAAGAATTACTTTTCGGTCAACGGTTTTACATTTGTACTTGGCGTGCAAAGAAATGCACGCGTGCGTACGTTTCTCTTTTTCATACCGATCAAAACAAAAATTATAAATCTTATAACTATTTATTATTATTATTATTCTCATTATTTTGTCAAAAAATGTCAATAACAATAAATTATTATTACGAGTATATCAATTTATGTACATTTAAACGCGCGTATGACGCATATCATACATAATATATACTCCTGTTTCGATAGTAAAGTCGTATTGTCCTATCGAACAGTTGTAATGTATTCTGATAATTGACGCGTGCACACTACGCACAGTATAATAAGTAATACAAACCCATAATGTTATACCGTGTTATGTTATTATGTTATATGATTAATATATATATATATATATGTATGTATAGTGTATACATTTTGCAAATAATTGAATCACGTACCGGAAACGTCATCAATTAAAGTCAACAAATCTGCGTTTTCGAAATCCGGCATTTCTTTGTCCTGCGGATCGCCATCCATCCACGGTTCCATTATCGTTTCTACGTCTGGCATTTTTCTGTCGACACGTATAAAAAATGTATCATATAATAAACGTACAAGGTACAACAAGCCTTACATTATATTTCGCTTAATACGCGTGACGCGTGATATCGCGTATTCGTATATAATATACACAAACGGCGGCGCTTACATAACTGCAGCACAATATTTTTATAAAATCAATGTTTGTACGCACTTGGAATAAAAAAACGTCGACGACTTTCCGCGGTTCAATTCGCCTATGTCACGTATCCACTGTTCCACGACTTTTGGATTCTTCTCGGCGTTTTCTAATTGCTTCACCACCTGCGTAATACATCATCGTAAATGCCAACATGAGAACGCATCGTGCGCATCACGTGCGTACAGGTTTGTCACGGGACTACGACAGGGACAGTTGGTATATCTTACTTAAACGGTGCACGAGTATTATTGGGTTAAACGTTCACACAGAGAATTAAGCAATTAATCGTTCAACTATCACCGCAAATTTCATTTGACAAATTTAATCGACGCGCATCATCGCCACGTCGGTGGTACATAGTCTGTACGAGCCTTGTGTTTGGAATATGAAAAGCAACCGTATTACGGTGTATACGACACATATTAATTAGAAGAACAATTGATTTCAACTTTTTATTCCGGCGCATGCGCGTATAATATTATATTGTACAATAAATTGTCGTTGTTTTCGGTCCACATACGCGTACAGTAATGATTCGTTGGGAGTTTATGCACGCTTACCAGCGATTTAGATGTCGACTTGGACGACGCCCGGAGCTGCAAGTTTAGCAGACACGGGTCGCTCTGGTTGAGGCTTGGTTCGTCCAAATATTCCAATCCCAGACCCACCTGTACCGAAGGATCGGGTGCGATCACTTTAATGAACGCGTCGGCATCCCCGACGGCCGGCAAGTAGTCCGGTATAAACGGTTGTAATCTGAACTCGAGTTTGGTCTTTTGAGGGTAGTACCTGAGCGACACGTTTGTGTGACAGTGGATTACAAACGTATTCGTTAAAAAAAAACATGTTCTCGACAATCATATTGATGTATTGTATATACTTACATTGGTATGTATTTGAATACGTCCTTAATGTCTTGGGACAAGTGTAAAAGGTCAACGTCCTTGTTGTAATCCCTATAATCACGGCAAAGAGTTTAGTAAAAGGAAGAAATCCTCGACAGTTTTTTATATGGATAGTAAATGCACAGAATATGATTATACTTTTATTTATTTACCAAGTGACATATTTGAAAGCAGGATGTGCATATAAATATATGTATACTGACAATATTTTCGACATGCGTTTATAAATTTGTTATTATTAAATAATAAAACTTAAATTAATGTGTTAAATACAAAAATGATATGCTTGTGCATGTTGTAATGGTACATTTTGTTTAGACTATTCCGTTTGTAGATTAATTTAATAAAAAAGTAATTTATCTACATCAGAAAAGGTAAATGTTTGATGTACTAAAGTATAGGTGATATATAAAAAATAATAAATTAACTATATTATGTACTACATGTTTCAGGTATCGTAATTGTAATTTTTAATCGTAAAAAAATACTTGCACAATATTTTTCGATATTTTTCGAGCAAAACATAATTTCATTATTTTCATTTTTACTCAATTTTTTAAAATTTAAATAATAAATAACAATCAAATAGGTATCTCTTGAAAGCCAAAATGAAATTATGTTAGTTATATTACACTCGTAACTCAATTATATCATATTGTTAAAGCTACATTTCTTATTATATATTATACACAAAATTTGACAAATTAATTTGTGGTTCAACACTTAAGTTTGGTATGTGCCTTGTAGTACATTTCATTAATATTCATATATACTATTATGCTTCATTAATCGCACGACTACCTATATTTATTTATTTATTTAAAGTTACAAAATACATTATGATATCTGTTTACATAAGATATTTTAATTTTTACTTAATACGATCTAAAAATATTATTGAGAAAAGTTATAATTATTTATGTAGGTATTTTAAACGGTTTCATGTAAACTATACGAAATTAAATGTATAATTAAATAATTAAATGTATAATAGCGGGAGACAAAATTCTAATAATTTTGTGAAACTGGATGCAGTATTATAAACATTTATTATAATTTATAACCATTTGGATTTATTCGTGAAACACACATAATTGAATAAAATGAATACGTGATGTGTTGGCATAACGACATTACAAGTTTTTGAATCTTGGGAGAGGTTCGAGTTGTTACTATGGACATTGTACACGTGGAAAATGTGACTTTTTGATTTTAAATTATTTTCACGATTCTACCAGCTTTTATTATGAGTTTATATTATGACACAATTACAAAATATATATTTTAGATATTGATTTTAACTTCAATGCGTTCATGGATTAAAACTTAACCGAAATACCGAACTAATATTCTCGTAATAAATTATAGCTTTTCGGTCTCTTATGCACCGTTTACAGGTGTATAGATACATACAAACACCATAATATAGCTATTAGCTAATAAGTATGTCATAACAAACCAGCAGCAAAATAACAAGTTGAACTCATTCGGTTGCTTAAATATTCCAGTTTCGTATATTATATCCAACTAATTCAAAAACCAAAACAAGCATAAAAATTATTTCAAATGAAAACGATCATTTACTGGGTTATTCATTTGATGTTTAACGTTCAATTTTCGTATCGGTCAGCTAATATTTCTGAGAATATTGTTTTTATAACATTTGAAATCAGGACTATAAAAAAATTGTAATGCACGAATAGTTTATAGTGGAAACAACTTAAGCAACATTTATATTGATCAACTAAATTAAATGAATTTAAATAATTTTTCCTTTTTTTAAACATCAGTATAATATGTTATAGCTTATATCAGAACATTTTCCTCAAAATGCCGGCGTAGAAAAAACAATTAACTATAGTACCTATAAACACTAACGTTTCGCCGAGTATTTCTCTGCGGCTCCGTTTTCTTCGGAAATCTTAACCTTAAATACTACTGTAAATAATTATTAACTACGTGCGCGCGTGGTTGAAGCATTAAGTACTTCGTGTATAGAAGTATATTATAATCGGAAATCGATTGCGTTGCGATGACTTCGCAGTGTGCTATGTTGAGTTCAAATGATTTTTCCGCAAACCCATAAATCAACGGAGGTGAAATTAGCGCTCGACGTTAAAAACAAGATCACCGTGCACACGTGATTAAATGCCGAAATACGTTTAACCTCTGAGCTTCGTGCACGTCATAGTTGTCCGGGTCTTCTTTTACCGCCTCGCCGTCCTCCTCGTCGTAGTCCACGGCCCGAAGTCTCGACCGGGACCTCCGACCCGAGCCGCTCGACATCTGCGGCAAACGTGTTATACGAATTATAATGTTCGCGGCATTTCGGGTCCCGCGACTTACCAGAAGTTTCCGTTGTTTTGCACTGGGCGTCCTCAGGTCTCGGCTGCTCTCGTTGTCGATGCTGCTGTCCGACGACCCGCTGTCGATTTCCTCGGCATCCTTGACGTCGATCTCTTCGTCGTACATTCCGGCGCCTGTACAACGATGACGTGCAGTCGATATGTGGCGGGGTGTAAGATTCTAAGTGTTCGTCACGGATTGGAAGAGAGGAAAAATGAAGTCCTTACTATCGGCCCTACCTCGTGCAACGTGTCACGACAACACCCTGGCCGCATTGTTTTGACGAACGCGGTCGGCCGTTGCCGTTGGTTACTCGAGTTCGGTTGCGTACAACTGCGCAGCAGTATGGTTTTAGATCGATTTTATTTTTTGAATTTTTTTTTTTTTTTCGAAAACCGTCAAAACATATTAGACACGTGGTTCCTGTGCAAAAAAAGTGCACGAAAACTAAGCAAACCCATCGGGCAGTGCGTGATTAGAAAATACTACAAGACTACAACGGCCGGTTCGTGGTACGGATGGACACCGCGTAAAATCACTGGCCTCAAGCTCATGGCAAACTGCACACAGATCTTGTGATTCATAGGAAACATTTTTTTATTTTTTTTCGACATGGATTTATTATCTTATCTGTATCCAGAATGTTGACAGACGTCACGCCGAACGTGACGCTGAAAAGTACAAATGAGTAAAATTAACCGTTTCCTTAGCAACGATTTGGATGTCATAGTAAATTTGGTGTAAATATTTTAACACGATCGGTATATTGATACTATGATTTTGACTATAATTTTACTATGACAACCAAATAGTTGTTAAGGAAACGGTGCATTTTACTCGTTTTGTCTTGTGCACTATAAATTATAAAACGTATCCATGTGTCAGTATATCCGTGCAGAGCGTGGGATATATTCGACGAGGATTTTGTTATTTGCTTTAAAAATAAAAAAATAATTCCTTTACCGTAGAATGGACGGTCGAATTGCGTTCGGTTCTGCATAGGGAAATATGGTTCAGGAAACGTGTAATCCGTTTGAATGCTCTAAGTGGAATAGATAATAGAGAAAGTCGTATATAATGACATTTTCAAGAACTATTTTATAAATGATATTATCCTATCGCGGATTGCATAACTTCGCTAAATTGGAAATAATCAAACAAAAAGATTTTTATTAATAAGGATTTTACATCGAAAATCGACTATAACGAAATAGATTTATTATACCATCGTAGATCGTAAAATTGTTACGAATCCGTTAAGGAGAGATAGAGAGACGGAGTGACAGAGGGACAGTGGGGCAGAGAAAGAAGAAATATTGGACGATAATCACTTATTACTACAATTGAAACATTTTACATTATGACCGACTTTTATACCACACTTTAATACATTTTTAATACCTCACTTAGTCGACAGTAATTAATACAGTTCGATGTAAACGGATTAAACGAATTATTTTATCAATCTGTTGGTTATTTTCAATCGATTAAATATTGCTAAAATGTAAAAAGAATCAATAATTATTATAAGTTAAATGCATTTAATTATTAGTTATTGCTTAATACTTTATATCAGCTTATTGATCGAATTCATGTTATGAACAACTTTAAAATATTTTGTTTCTTACCGAAAAAATACTATAAATAACCACAAGTTAACTGTGAAAATAACCTCAATCCAGATTTTTATAAATTATTATTTATAATTATAATTTATATTAAATTCTTATAACAATAACTTGTACTGATTTCACAGGCACTCATATAGCGTACATAATATACATAAATGTATATTTGGTAGCAAGATGAATATACTTAAGGAGGTATTATTAAAGTGCATTAAAATGGTAGCCACTTATCGTTGTGCTATTTGTGTTGCTGTATTTATTATAGAAGGAACAAAATAGTTTCATAGAATTATTTTTTTATTTCATAAAATTTCAAAAAACTCTACACTTCGTTAAATTCAATATTATACTTGAAGTGAATATTTTAGAATAAATTATACGCATGAGGTATTATAATGTCAATCACCGTTTCTAATCAATTAAAGATAATAAAATATAAATTAAGTTGTAGGTTAAGTTATCACTTATCACAAATGTATCAGAAATATTGCATTTAAAATGTATGTTTGGTTGTAATCTTACTCCTATAATATGATATTAATTATTGTCTATCATAAATGATATTTTAATCAAATAAATATAAATAACGTTCTACAAATGTTGTTTTGTAAAAGCATGTAAATATTCTACGTTTTACTAATTATAATTATCAACATTTTTATTCAAATTTTTATAATATTATGAATAATTGTTATTTTTTTTTAAATATTATAAAATTGGTACAATGAACATTGTTGCTTATTTATTTTTATTTTTATCGAAGTATCTACAGTGTATTAGAATATTTTATAGTATATGAGAGTTGAGAAGTATTCGGCTTTAATGGAATCCAGTGTGAATTATTTCAAGATTTTTACATAAAAGTTGGACGAATACAAAAAAATAATTTGTCTGTCGAAAACACGTAGAAGTTACAGAATAACAAATACTGAGGAATAATGTATTGAATAAATCCTTTAAAAATGTAGCGGAATCTTATTGTGATACTTTAAAGTGCATCAGTTTTTGCAATAAGTTAAGGCTTACATCCTCACGTTACAGTGTATTTATAAAAGTAGTTATCGAGTTTAACGCTTAATGTTGCAACCAAAAAATGTTAAGCGTATAGAAAATGAAGGATTTGATAAACATAATTTAGAAAGTATTCACTCTTTAGAAGAAAAGAACTTATTATGCAGTACCCATAAATATAAAATTGAATTTCTAATATAATTAACATGTACGTTAAGCTCAAATAGCTATGAAAATACAGATAGTTATGAGACGTGTTTAGGCTGATCTCTTACTTTATGTGTATTATAATGTGCATCATCACAAAATTAGAAATGCATTTATTTTAAATAATTAACAATTGATCAAGAATGTATTCATTAAATTTATAATAATATTCAATAGCAACGTTTCAGTAAGTAAATACATGTATGCATAATACTATTTTACAGCTATTACTTGTTTATTAATAATTACATTTCACAATAAGAAAATAATGTTCGCAAGACATTTTAATTTTTAATGATTTGCCGTACTTCGTTATCTCTAATACATTCATACATACAGCGGAGAATTTATTAATTGGATACATGCAAAATGAAAATAAAATATTCCATATATAGGTTACTATATTTATTGTCTCTTAGTAAAAAGTGTGGTGTAGTAAACATGTTATAAATAAGCCGTAATGAAAGTTATGTATGCCATTTTATTGATGTATGCGATTATTTAAATTATCATCCCAAGGATTACAATAGTATTATTTTTTACATTCATTTTTTTTTTTTTTGTTTAACTTTGATGCAAATACTTCTGTCTAGGAATATAAAGTGAAAAAAAAACAGTAAACAATATCATAAAATGGAAAATCGTGATAATTTCTCGTAAAAAGTACCTATCGTGTATATTTTTCTTTTTCTTTTATTACACACCGATGAGCCAATCTTTTATTCACGACATCTATAGTATTATTTCTCAACAGATATTATAGTCTATAATCATTCTATCGAAGTGTACCTATATAGTTACATTAGAAATAGGAGGATTACAATAATATATATTATTTCTCGTTTTAAAATAATATTAATTATTGTGATAATATTTATGATATGTTAATAAATTTAATGCGTTTTCAATTTTATTTTTTCCAAAACTATGTGTTTACGTAACATGGTATTTTTAAATAGTAGTTAATATTCTTTTAAAAATGTGGCGCAAATATTTTTAATAATCAAAAACAATATTGGATACTTAAAACAAAAAATGGATAGATCTTTTAACAAAAATGTTTTAGATTGTATTGAATAAATAATACTTTCCTCAAAACACAACAACCCTCTTATTAATAATTCTACTTAATATAGTACTTTATTTTTTATTTTATTTTAAAAACTAATGGTAACTATTGTTCAAAAGTACATACATTTTACTCCGGCTTGTGAAAACATTGTATTGAGGCAGTGGTTTTCAAACTAGGTGCCGCGGGCATTCTCTAGGTGCGCCGCGATCTTTTGAAGATAACAATAATAAGTCACGCAAAGCGTAATATAGTAAAATTTTACAATGTTGTCAATCAGATTTCGTGAAAAAATTGAAAATTACAAAAAAAAAAATGTAATTACTTAAAAAGTTGTACATGGCAAAGACGTGTGTTGACATGTAGTGCCATGATAAAAAAAAAGTTTTATTAGAGCCTAATATTTATTCTATTTAATAATAACAAGACGATTGAATACAGTTGAATTTGATACTAAATAATAATATATTATATTATATATACTTTTCTTTTTAATAAATATAATATATCGATCTGATTCGATGCAAGATATATTATTTAAATATATACATTACACGTACCATATAAATTACTAAATTTGGTCGTTTTTAATATTTTAGGTGGCGTGGTGTGGCGAAACGGTCTTCCGTGGTCACTCTTCAGTGCTACGGTTAATCACTGCCCGGCATCGTTAGCAGTCGGATGGGTGACCACACGACTCTAGCGGCGTTGTCCATGCCTACACACATACACTACCCACGTGTTTAACCCTCTACAGTCTACAGTACCTCTAAACAATTAAAAAAAAAACCTTCAAACGAAAACCCACATCCAGGGCTAATGGCCTCAGTTGCTGGGTCCTGCTTAAACAAATAGATCGAAAAAAAAACTAAAAATTTAGCGTAGGTACATAGTACTGTTGTATATGCCAAATAGGCCAAAATTTAATTATTTTAAAATTAGTAGAATTGGCCAGTGAAGCAAATGAGCTGAGGTAGCATATTGTAAATTAATATTTAAGACAGCCGGACGGACGAGACCGGGGCAGAGTGTGTGTGTGTGTGTTTTTGAAGCACGTATGTTTAGGGACTACGACGCCACGCTTAATTTTTGTTTTAATTAAAATTGGCCTTTTGGTGTGAATTATTGTTTTATTTTGAAAACCCATCAACTCTTAGTAATTGAACTAATATCTATTAGCTTTGATTACTAAAGAGAGGATAGAGCGATACCCACGAAAGTGCGGTATACGACAGTGGCGCCCAACGTGGGGCTCGAACCCACGACCCCGAGATTTAAATTTTGGCCTATTTGGCATATACAACAGTACAATATTTGTAACAGTACTTTTTTACGTTTTAATCATTGCAATTTCTCACCTTACCACGTCATCATCCGCCTATTCTAAATATTATTATAATAATACAATTGTAGAATTCGTAACGTCCGACTTCGAAACAAGTCAGTCAGATTGGTATGCATAAGAATATCGATTATTCTATCTATATATTAATTATTTGTTTATGTATTTATATATTTTATAGGTATATTGAAATAAAATGTTCATGCGTGCTATGATATTGGCTACGTTCAGGATTTCCAACCTCTATAACAAACAATAGTAATATCTATCGAATTCTTTGAAGTCGAAGTTGATAAGACATATAAAAAACGGTGTTCGGTGGGGTAAAAAAATCCAGTTGGTCACTGGGGCGGGTGTCCGTAAATTTGAAAGTCTTAACATCAGCTATTACGTTCAAAAAATAATTCTAATAAAATAATAACTTATAAGTAATAGTAACGATCGTTGCATATTGACGTGGTAACAAATAATAAGTGCTCATAAAAATATTATGCAAGATCATTTATGATACCTTATATAGAATAAGATAAAATTAATCTTATGTTAACATTTTAGTTCTTCAACAGATGTTTAATATTATGATTCGTTTTTGGTAAATTACAATCGATAATAACTTGAAAATTATTTTTGTTAAAAAAAGTATGAATAAGAAATATGCACAATTAAAATCATAGAGACCACATAATTTAGGCACAATAACCGATTTAAGAAAAACAGGTAAAAAAGGTTCTAGTTCAATAGATACTGCAGAATAATTCAATTTTAGGTATAGTATATAGTATATACGTTATTTATAAAGCGCATTTTATATTTTTACGTTCTTCATATGATCAACCATAGTATCATCATCAGATCGAGCTGTCCAGATGTTTGAAGTTCATCGTATATTTCTATATGCTTCCATATCAAAGTTGTTCAAATCCATACTACCCGAAATAAAATAAATTATTTTCAGCAATTTTTTCTTTGTTATAAAACGCAGCATGACGGAAACAATTGCTATACATAAAGTTATAATATGTGGAAGTACTTAAACTATATACTCCATGCATAACTAATCATCACTCATAACGTTTATTTTTATTTTCACTTCTTTATCTACATTTCGTATGAACTCTGAAATTAATTGTTTTCGAAAACGTACCTTCAATGGTTCAATAATTATGCCTTGATCAAGTGGCTGCTACAATGGTGCAATAGGTATATTGCAATATAAATATATTGTAGTCGCAATAAGTAATAACATGTATACCAACTGTAGTGTCAGATGATAACTATGTATTATAATTTAAAGTATGAAATACAATATTATTGGATTAGCCCCCGATTTACTAAATTACCATTTTTAACACGTAAACATTAGTACAATTTTAGGATGTATTTTAGTCAGGGGTACTACGAATTAAAAGTACACTTTAATTTTACAATATTTTTTTTATGATATAAAATCCAGTTTTCTTTGTTTTTCATTAGAAAATCTATCAATTATTTTTTCAATGTTATTTGCATCGTCAACATTTATATCTTTATTAATATACATAAGTACCAACCCTGTTAACATTTCTTCTCTCGTTCTTGCCCTTAACCAAGTTTTAAGTTGCCGTAAAAATGGAAAACTTCTTTCTGATTTGTGGGGTGTCCCCTTTGCCCCCCTAAGATCCGTTACTGATGTTAGTCGTTATGTGACGAGAAACCGATAAAGTAGTTAGCGATTTCTAGTGTGTGTACACTGTACAGTGTACGCTGTACAAAAATAAAAAATAAGAATAAATTATCCAACTAAATTAATCGTTTCTTCCGTTATTGGTTGTAACAAAAGTCTATAATAAATAATTTCTCCCCGACTATTTTTTGCGTAAATATCAATTTATTTACGCGTAAGTTATACCTAGATATTATAAAATTTTACGACTCTCTATAGCAAAATGGTTGAACTTTATGTTCGGTATCACCACTCATCTGTAATCCGTTATAATGCGCTAGGTCGTAAAATAAACTGAAATAAATAATTACTTTTTTTTTTTTTTACTTTTTTTACAGTTAATAAACCGTCATGATTAGTAGAAATTATAAAAGACGTTTAAAATTGTATTTATTTTCCAGACGCTGAATTTATTAAAATAATAACTTAAAATGACCTAGACACCTTATTGTAACGATATTTATGGCTCCGAAAAAATGGGATTAGATTAGAATATATTATATAATATTACAAACATGATACATTATAAGAGCCATCAATATCGATATGGTATAAATTTTTTTTTTGATATCTCAGATACATATTCATGTAAGAATATTGAAAATACTCTATATTTAATTTTTTAGTTTTTTTCAAACTGATTGTGATCTAATGCAATAGAACGGAGAAACCCTAAGTAATAATTAATGTTCAGTTGGTGTGATAATGAGAGAAAAATCAAATGAACAACTTACATGGTCATTTAACATTATAAGAAATACATCATTGAAAAAAAAAATAAATACGTACAAAAACGTATATAACTTTTACGTATTTCAACCAAATATATTCGACTCGATGTTTATTTTTTGAAATTTTCGAAAGAAAAATAATGCGTTATAATGCATTTACTAAAATTGTTCAATTTTAAGAAAAATTATATTTTATGCGTACAGTGAGTGTTGATAATTTGATAAAACAAATCAAAACTGTAATTAAAAATATATCACCGATTATGTTATGAGTGTAAGTCGTATTTTACACAATTCACATATCATAAATTTTTTTTTTGTTAAAAAAAAAATAAAAAAAAATATACATCTTTGTGATTTATAAAATCACCATTTTAAGTTTAGAAGTTTCACAAGAACCATGTTTATACTCGCTGCCAAACGCTGAACATTGAACATGATTTTAATTTATAGTTCTTTCATCGCTGTGCTCGCCACTGACGGCCGTATGCTTATACGTATTAGGCCTTTATAATTATAATACTTTTTGAAAAGTACTGTTGCTTTTTCTGTTATCCAGAACCATATTATCACACTTCTCACTGATTTTTTTTTTTTTAGGACCAGTTATAAATCCTGTGAAGCGATCATTGACATTTTACAACCGTAATGGGTAAAAACGAAGAAATTAAAGTATGAAGAATTATTGGAGCGTGAACGTGATTGGAGCCGGTAAAAATATTGGTGCCATTGCCATCGGCAAACAAAGACCAGTGAAAAAATTTTACTATGTATTGTATACCACACGTAGACACGTAGTAGTTTATAGTATTAAGCTAGTCAATTATAGTTAGACTAAATCATATCGTGGTAATATAGTATAATTTATAGAGTATTTTATTTTGTGTTGGGTTGTCTTACACTAAACAGCCGCCTGCATATACCTCGCCACTGACTTCAATCAAATCTATACACTTAAGCTAATATTCTCGTATATACAAATATATATTTCAAGACCCGTGAGGCCTTATGGCTTACAAATTTGGGGAGGTTACAAACCTTGACAAATTCGAATTATCCAGTTTCTTCAGAATTTGTTCCTTCATGTCATCACATCTGCCTCCGGTTACGTCTAACATGACTATTTTCATAAGAACTTAAAAATAGAAAATATCAACTAATTAATAAAAAAAAACATCATATTATCATGCTTAAAACTTTCAATATCCCGACTTTAATCTACAAACCTCTCTAATACTCCGATCCGGCAGCTAGACTAAATTGGTCATGGTACTGTCGTGACTTTTTACAAGACTAATAAAAAAAAATTACAAAATACCTATTCTTAACCGTTAATAGTTTTTTGGGCAAACTATCCTTATTAATGAGTCATTATAAAAGTTACATCACCAGATGGTCTCCCACCTCGGTATTTTTTTTATTTTTTTTTTTTCGTCTAGGTCTCTAGGTATATAATTTTGTTGTGTATTTACTTGTTGGGCACGAACATATTGCATATTGAATTAAACTAAGAAAATAAAAATTTATTTCAGATTTTTAGTATGAATTATTTTAAAAATTTTAAAAATTTCAAAAATTATGTTGTAGTATTTTTACAAAATCTAATAAGTCAAACATAAATTGTATTTTATTCAGCGGTTGGTAATTATTATATCTTCTAATTGTATTTGAAAAATCTCAGGAATATATTAGTTAAAACCAATTAATTTTGCCTTTATTTTTGGCGCAAAATCGTTTTTCGTGTACGATAATTTACAACTGAGAAATAATAATACACTTCCTAGGGCAAAGCGAGACGAACGTAATAATGGGTAGCTTTTCTATTTTTATGCCTTAAGAACATTAGTTTGCTGTTCAACGGATTAAACAATTTTCACTCATCTAAAAACATTTATAACGACTCACTCAGAGATCAGAGTCTATACCGCAAGTCTGAAACTACCGAAATAATCTGGTTAATAAATCTAATAGGAATAATGATTAGCTAATTTCATTTATTTTTAATTTGCAAATTTAGTCCGGTACCGACCGTATCTGCGGGTGAAGACGTGCGTTCCGTAGTGTAATCGTGTCGATTATAGCTAATAATATTATGTTTACATCATTCACACCTACTAGCTAAAACCAGTTTTACTAATACGTCGTGGTGCGATGTGTCCATAACACTGTTATGCTGGTTTCGACAAATCGCA
Organism: Periphyllus acericola; assembly: GCA_949715065.1. Lineage (NCBI taxonomy): Eukaryota > Metazoa > Arthropoda > Insecta > Hemiptera > Aphididae > Periphyllus > Periphyllus acericola. Next base: position 5,239,227 of record OX454272.1, read on the forward strand.
AATCTAATAAAAGCATCGCGATAACATAAATTGTTTTATTTAATTCTAAGTCTTATTTTACTACAGGTGCATTAAATAAATATTTAGGTTAAGCCATTTAAATATTTATTAATTGAAGTAATAAATAAAATTCTATATTATGTTACAGTGAGTAATATCTATTCAAATGAGAGAGCAGTGTATTAATTTAATTAATTTTGGCATTGCTTTACGAAAAAAAAAGGAAAATATATTATGTAGGTATGAAAACAAAATACAGTTATTGCTTCGTTCGAAATTTGAAATCTATCTAATTGTTTAATAAATATTTAAATAATAACCAACAATTTACAAAATGCTAAAAACTACACTATAAAATGTATATTTAAAATAAGAGTTTCCAATTATCTTATCGATGTCCTGAGACAGATTTAATATCCGGTTTTTTGGCACTTGTATAATTAATGTTATCAAATTTATAAAATTTTCAAATTATTAAACATTTTCTAAAAAACAAAATATCAAAGAAGAAATGTAATTTGTTTTCTTAAAAAAAAAACAGTGGGACCAAAGTCCAAAATTATAGTATTTAAGCGGATATTGATAAAATACGATGATGAATATAGTTCCGCAATCTCACAAGCTAGTATATCATATACTCGTAGTAGTACACTATATTATGCACTCTGTGTTTAATTTAATGTTTTCTAAAGCTGCCAATATCTTCGAGTAAAATGGTGATGTTCGATTTCAAATAAAATTAATTAATATTATTGTATTGATTTAATATTGTATTTGGCTTATAGGTCATTATACTGACTAAAACAAAATTTTATGTTTCACTATTTTCACAAGTACTTATAATTTTTTAAAACGCATTGAAAAACTATATGTAACACAATAAATTTCAAATACATCTCCCTCATTCTTACTTCGTAGATATCAACTAATGCGAATCACGAGCATCACATAATCGACATTACACATACAATACCGGTAAAACATATCAATATGGATATTTAATTATTCGTTTGATCGTATCACATTAATTCACTGTTGGTTTTTATGTATGGCTATGTATTAATTAATAATAATTTACCACATTAATTACACTCATGCGTTTCAAACTGATTTGATATTTAAAAGATATAATATATTTTTAACCTTCCGAATGTTCTATATTAACCCACACTGCACAATATTTAACTCAAATCACGACCACTACAGTACAGCTAACGTCACATTATTTATTTTTTATTGCCAACGGTATTTACTTTGGATTACCATAAACTCGTACGTTTAGTTTCTTAATTTCATTCTAAACTTTGAACGATATTATAATGTACAGTAGGTATCATAAATATCAACAATAATTCGTTTAACAGTTTTAACTTTTAACCTAATATTTACCATATACTTCACACAAACCAACTGCATTATACTGGTCAATACTTGAATAACATTGTGAAACTGGTTTGCCGTGTTTTATTAAAAAGAAAAAAAAAATTGTGAACAGAAAGATTAAAAACCAAGACCAACAGAATTACGATACGAGTACGCCGCCAAGGTATTATAATAATTCTAATATACATTGTAGACGGAGCGCCGAGGCCTGTTCATAATAAACATATAATTATTGTTATTAAAACGGTATTGTTACAACAATCGTGCACAAAAATATCTATTATTAATCTTAACACCTAATAAAACGATAGCATTTTGAGAAGTATGTCATTTGGAATGTTGTTATAGATTTTTCAAGACATACTTCGATTGTTACACATTAAACACTTGTGGCCATATAATAATAATAATAGTAATAGCAAAACTGCAGTGTCATCATCATCTATGCCGTCGATGAATATCAAAGAAGAGTATTAACATAGTTTCATCTATATAGCGAATGCTCGCGATATTTTCATTCGTCGTATATCATATATTTTATTTAAAAACTAATTGCTGTATTAATGTAAACGTCTCAATGGCTAAAATGTTTTCCTATGTTTGATTCTTTGATTATATTGTAACAATAATTACACTGCAGTAGTATTTATAAATTGTAATATATACTGTTGTATCTAGTCTCTAAATTCTAGTGTCATATTTATTTCATTGTTTAAAATCTCTAATTCAGCTATTATAATTTAAACGATAAGAGTTAAAACTTGAGAGTAATTTATTTGAAGTTGTATAGAAATTTTAAACCATCTCATTAATTTTAAATGACGATTAAAAATTATTAGTTACTGTATGCACACCACGGCATGTCCACATTTATTAGAAATTATTCGCTTCAATTTTATCATATACGTATATATACGACATAACCGTTTACGAGAAAACATAAAATAAAATACCAAAAGGAGTTTGACGGTAAAAAAAATAACTTGACACGGTCCCTTTGCGGTACCTACGGTATTTATTGCCTACGTTCTAAATCGAAAAAGAAAATATTATTTTTATCGAACGGATTTTTTTTTTTCACAATCAGTTTCCGTAATAAGTATAGCTCGACTGGTGTAATGCCTTGGTATACGAGTAGATTGTACCTATATAGATATTGTACGCGTGTCGTTTACGGTTTTCACGCCTCAACTTAGAATCTCGTGTGCGGCGGTTAAGAGTGTTAGGAATATTCCGGTAAGAAGTTTCCGATCGTTTTATTCATTTTTTTTTTTTTCAAACCGTACAAATATCTCCATACTATACGAGCACCACATATTGTATACCCACAAGTCCCACACGCGCTATACACGCCCTATTTTAGTCGTGTATATCGAAAGCGCTCATTTTAATCCGGTTTCTCGGTGTACAACAATAGCGGCCATTATCATGATTATCAACACACCAATGCCGCACTGCTCGTACCACCGCGTACGGGGTAAACGGAAATTCATCTCGCGGCGGCACGATTTATGATAAGGCCAGTTTGGCAGAATCGTTCGAGGCGGAAGCCCACCAGGGCCGTTGCTCTCCGCGGTGCTCGCCATTTCGACTTTCCCGCAAATTACATATTGAACGTTTACGTGTTATTATAGTGTACGCGATGCATGCGCATACACGCGTAATATTATAATATTGTAATCGGCGATTTGACGTATTTTATTCTCTTATAACCATCGTAATCGCGGTTTTCATACACCTTTTTTATTCGCGTTTTTTATTTCTTTTTAATTATATATATATATATATATATATATATATATATATATATAATATGTACCTCATTCGACCGGTAAAAAATAGAGCAATGTTATACAGTTAGATAAGCACTAAACGCCGACCACAAAAATAAAATAAGTCCTTGACATTTTCTTGGGTCCTCGCGCAGCTTAGTTATAAGCTATATCCAGTGCTATATTACAAATCTATCCAAAATAATAAATATAGGATATAAAATATGTAATAGGCACACTACGTAATTTATTCTGTACGCTCACAAAATCCAAGACAATAAACCTTAAAGTTGGTCATTTTGTAATTCGCCTATCAACAACAACAACAAACTTTATTAAGGCGAATTAGTTAATTCTGAAATCTTGATGTTAGTGATATGTAGGTGCTATGCTTGTAGGTGATCTTCTATTTGTTATTTTAAATAGTAATAAATTGTTATAATAAAAAAAAGCTGCTTTATAGTTCAATAATATTCATTTTAGTAAATTTAATATAATATTAATGTAAAACATACCTAACGTAATTGTACATCATACCTTTCAAGACATTCTCAAAATATTTTTAAAATTCTATACATTAATGATGATGTACAAAACATATTATTATTTTCGTATAAGTAAAGAGTTTCTAATAAAAATACTTCATGAGCATTCTCTTTAAAAATACATTAGCCATCTTCTATCTGAAACGGTTATATTCCATACCTTAATTATAGACAAAATACTACAAAAAAAAATAAAAAATAATAATAATCAAATAACATCGCTAAAATAAAAATATATGAGTAGGTAACATAGTTAATCAACATTCTGTTTACAACCGGGTATGAATAATAATATAAATATATATTAATTATAATTATGTGTGTACTTATACATTTTTAAGGTCTGCAGAAATGTACACTAACAACTAGAAGTTAGATTGAAGTGATTGAACCTAGTTAGTGTACATAGTATAAATATATTCTTTAAAATCTTTATTGTATTAATTTTGTTTTTTTAAAAATCTATTAGAATTGTATTTATAAGCTACAAAGCTGAGTTAAGCTTGTATTTTAAAATGTATTCAATAATTTATTTAACTATATACGAATATCCAATTTATATTTACCTTGTAATTATTTAAGGTGCGAGTTATTTTCTATAGGCTTTATCTCATACGTCTATGACGTTTTGCACTTCCATATAGCGTATGGATTTATAAAAACTTTGAAAAACTTAAATTTTTAGTTACGTTTTAAACTTAAACAATTACGGTCTCACAATGTAGTATCTATACATCGTCGAGGAGCGGTGGTCTTATATTCCACATATTATTACATCGTTATTTATTTTTAATAGTAAAATAATATATAAAATAATATTAAATGTGACAACGAATTCAAATGAAGTGTTATTTTGTAGAAAGTATAAATTATAATAATAACAGGAATATTCGAAAAAGGTATTGACCGCTTTTAAAGCTTAATTATAATTAAACAATATAAACGTAAAAAAATTAGTGAGAATAAATTAAAGTATTTTAAAAACCTGTAGTAACATGAACAAAAACCGGTTGAGTGGTAACTGTGTTAAAATACGTTAAGGTATAAAAATAGTTAAATTATTAAAACTAGAACGGAGATCTAAATAAACAATTTATACATCACTACAGGATGTTATGCGTTACAACCGAAAATTCGTGTGTTTACCGAGAATTTATCGAACACTTTCTATCTAACATCGTAAACAATCAGTGCACACGCATTATTATTATAATTTATAATAAATGTATATAATACTATATTATATAAATATTTATTGTGTCAATGAACCTTTAAAATGCAAAGACTTTAACAGTAGTAGGTACATAATGTAAAAACAACGACGGCTCATTAGAAATCATCGACGAGGCTACAAGTTTTTCCTAGAAATGTAGGTTCGATTCTATTATGGTAATTAGTAGTTCTATAATTTATGGAATATAAATTAATCGTTTCAAAAACGTATTTTCACACAGATTACATTCCGTGTAAGTGCCTATAGGACACTAAATACTTACATAAAATATGTAATACCTGTAGTACGAGTACAATATATTGTAAACGTAGTACCACATATTATTATATGTACATGGTTGTAATATAAATTATACCGCCGCTGCAGCGTATATACTATAAATTATCGTTTGTACGATCATTATTATTATTATAATAATAATACGAGTATTATTATACAAGTATTATTATACAAGTATTATTATACAAGTGCAATTCGTAACGCGTTGTCTACGATTAAAATGCCAAAATAATGTTATTATAATTAGGACTATGATTATTACATGGTATGTTTTAATTTATATAGTTTATAGGAGGTGAAAAATGTCTCACATGATATTAGATACTTTTGTCTTGTGCATCAAAACAATTATTATTTCTAAATATTTCAAACAAAACAGATCACACATTATGTTGTATGTGATAAAGCCAGAAATCGCCGATCGTCATTATTTTACATTATAATAATAACAACTGAACACTACCATTCGACAAAGCAATATGAATGCAATTATTTTCAAGTAGTAAACACAAAAGTTCACATTTTGACGGTCGTTGCTTCAGTATACGGGCTATATAGGTATAATCTCTTTTATGGAGTATAGGTATATTCATTATATATTCACTTATATATTAGTGTTAAATAATAAATTTCGCACATTACATTTTACATTTTTCTTGTTTAATAATTTTTGAAACGTTATAAATGTTAAAATGATTGATGTCTCGAAAATCTTTAAAGGTTCTTCAACCGTCGCGGTAGAACAGCGAGTATAGACTATCCATTATCAATAAAATATATATTTACTTTAACGTTGGGTCGATTACTCGTTTGAAATTAATTTTGTTCTCAACATTAAAAATGTATCGAAAAATACAATGCACTTGCAACGGTATTGACTCACAATTATTTCTTCGCATTTTCAAACTGTATAAATTAGGCACATTTATCGTACACGATAAATTGAATCGCTGCAGCTATTATACGAGTGACGGCGCACATATGGCTGTGTAATATAAGTATCGGATATAATACACATTCGTATTGTGTATTACATACACGTGTATCGAAATCGTTCCGTTATGGTAAAATTACTACGAACACGCTCGATGTAATCACACAGGTGTCCGCGCGGCCACGTAGAATTAACGTAAAACCACAGCTGTACCAAAGGCTGTGTGCGAATGTACTGATACAGTGATACCGCAGTAACACCTATATATACAACGCTTCGTGTGCATAATATACCCGTATTGTAACCATGCTAACCACACGGATGTGTTCCTCGCATCCGTATAGCTGTGCAGTATGTTCCTACTTCGTACAGATGAACAATATCGTCAATGACATAGGCCGTAGTTTATGTAATTGTTCAATATTAGCCGAAAATATTTTTTTCTATATTCTTTGAGAAGGTTCTGAAAACTGTTCGATTAAAATTGTTGTTACATATTGTTTTGAACTGGCTTTAAAAAAAAACAAATGCAAATCTTGTATTGCACAACCGCATACGTCATTTACGTTACAGTCAATTAATACTACTACAATTATATTCTATATCGGTGTATTTTATTGCGTTTGTACCACCAACTCGTTTGTAAAATAAAATATTATAAATAATGAAAAACAACGATTCCTTCGAATAAAACTAATAAATTTCATTATACAAAATCACAAAGTCAACTATATTTATAAAATGTAAATATAGTTAAGTTAACGGATACTTGAAACTATTTACTTGTTTATTTATTTTTTGTTTTTTCTTCTGTAGTCTGTTAGTTTCTTTTGTGCTGATAACAAGCCCATCAAAATCCAAGTAATTTGAGATTAAAACTTTCGGGTAATATGCGAATGTCCAAAACCTATGTACTTTTATATGCAATTTTTTTCCAACCAGAATTTATATCAATGGACCACCTTGACTGCGATGGGCTGGATCTCACTTTTTTATATTCGTTACTCCGATCTGAAATAGCACACGTGATTTTGTTATTTTTACCAAGAAGTCACTGAAAGTAGGGGTTATTGATTTTTACGGGAAACGACCCGACCGACCATTATATGCTGGAGTTATGATGATTATTTATGAACGAGTTTGATTTGAAATCGTTTAATTTTATTCATTCTTAGTTATTATATTATAATGTTATATTTCCTTTTTCACATGTTATCCATGTGTGTGCCGGCTATAATATACGGTTCGGACCCAATGCCGCTTTCATATAGTATTCTTTATAGCGTTGACGGTGGTCACTTTTGTGAACATTCAGAATTATCGTGGGGAATAAAGTTGTGTCACAGAATCCCAATTTATCAAGCAATATGCTGTTTACAAATATACCATAACGTTATATAATATACATTTTATACATTTATTATATTATACGAGTAAACAGCGATATACGAAAACCCGCGCGCGGACGCTGAACTTTGGTATGCATACGATTTACCGTACGTGAGATTTATTATTATAGGGGACCCGACCGAAAATGTGAAAAAAATAAAAACGTATATAAAACGCGCATCGGCGGCGTACCCATTCGGCGGTACCTACGCACGCTCGTATACCCGCATACAGAGTGTTACAGAAATAACTGCTAACGACAAGTGTAATAACTTCTGTTCTATAATCATATTATAAACGTTTTGCTTTGAATATACTTTTACTAATAACCACTGCGCTACGGTTAAGGATTTAAAAAAGAAAAACACACATAATTTTGGGCGAAGATCAAAATCACCATCTCGTAAACCTGCAGATTTTCTAACACGTTCACGGGAGTAGAAACATTTACCTAGTCATTTATTCTCCACACAAACCGTTTAATAGTAACTGCAGTATGAACCGCCATAGTCGTATACTCAACTTGCGTCGACTTGTTTCGTAGCGCGCAGCTTAAAAGTCTAAAAAGGCAAGTGGTGTATGATACACATTTTGCTTGTGCAGTGTATTACGCCCTGTATGCAGGCGAGGTTTGTACGCGCGGGCGCGCTTGCGAGCGTATACAGAGTGCACGCACGTATACAGTGCCGTTGGTTATGTGCTGCGGCGGCGTGCGTGTGTGCGCGTAGCGGGTGTGCGCGTGCGTGCGTGCGCGTGCAGGTACGTGTGTACGTGTGCGCGTGTGTGCGTGACCCGAAGAGCCGAAGCAGCTGAGAGATTTAACGGAACCCGTCGGTTGTGTGCGTGCGTATATTTTTATACGACGGTGCGAGTGCGCGCGCGGCGGCGGCGGGCGGTGCGGTTCGACTGTGTTGTGTAGTACGCCGGCGAGGCGGCCGCGGTGGAATTAGGTCTTTGGGTAACGACGATTGGTCTTCGGGTGGGAGGCGGATGGACTCGCGGCGGGTTTTCACGTGGCGGCGGCACCACCGGTCGAGTTGAGTTACCTGCGTGCGTGCAGTATGTGATTTACGGTCTCGCCGGCCGCCAACCAACCGTCGTCGTCGTCGTCGTCGTCGTCCGCGCCGCCGTCGTCGTCGTCGTCGTCGTCGTCGTCCGCGTCGTCCGCGTCGTCGTCGTGTCTGCGCCGTCCGCGTCGTCGTCCGCGTGCGCGTGTTCGTGTGCGTGTGCTCGTGTCGGTGTCGGTGTCGGGGTGCGTGCCAAAAAAGTTTTGCTCGCCCCGCAGTCCCTCATCCCCGTCGTCGCACTGCAATACTTATCTACCCCTCGGCCGAACTTTCGATCCACCTGCACGTGCTGCAAAGTCCTTTAGCGACGACAAGTTTCACGCACGCGTAAATATAATATAATTTTTTTTTTTTTTTTAATGCAATTTTGTACACCGCAATAATATCGCAGTCGTGTCCCGGCGCAGGGTGTTCGGTCCGTTCGCGATCGCGGATCCGTTTTTGTCTTTTCTCTTGAATAAATTACACACCTGCACCTAACTGCGCACTACACGTCTACACGTCATCGTACTCCGCACGGGTTCTCACCCCGGTCGTTTTGGATTACTCACACTCGCCGTCTGCTCCAACACGCCATCTCGGCTCATGTGGTACGTACCTGCAGTTATACAATATAATGTTATGGGTGGTACTCGTAGTCTATTATTATTACCTACATATTATATGGACCCCCGGAAGTTCGCGTCTCGCACTATTAACCCCATAACTAATGCGTGTTTCGATGAAAATCACCCCTGGGAGACGTCTATAAGATATTATACACCCTTAAACGTTCGGACGCACGGATGCGTCCTCGCGACCCGAACTCGCCGCGGATTTCTATATATTACCACCGTTAAAGTCTCCGGATTTGTTCGCTCTCTATACCTACTTCGCGGTCGTCAAAAATTACCTTCCGTTTCCTTCTACTGGCACTCTTTGTGTATTCGACCGGAATTTTTCCAAGAATCGCCGCAGTTCTTCTGGATATACGTTTTGTTTTTGTTTTTTTTTTTCCTCTTCTCGATCAACAGTTATATTCCTATAGTTTTGGTATGCGACCGGATCTTTTATTATAATTTAAACGCGTGACTTGTCACAAAGTATAATAATAATAATATATCTCTGCACGTACGCCGTATACTTGTGCTCGTGTTATTGCGTATTTTTCTTACCGTGTTTAGCTGCATTAACGGTCAATCGAATATTTCTAATTCACGTTTTTCGGAAACCGTTCTCGTATGTGGGTCGCGAAAAAAATTAAATAAAATACGCTTGCATGCCAACGCGGACGTAAGGCTCTATGAGCCGCTGACTTCGCTCGGCATTAGACCTTTTGGCTCCAGTAAAATTATTCATATAGATGATGTGGACAACGCTTCTCCCCCCCCCCCTCGTTCACAAATATTCCAACGATAATCAGTAATAATCAACGTCATCGATTAACAAAACTCGTTATATGTCATATTATATTATAGGCGCGCTCGCTCAACGCGTACGATATATTACCATGTGCGCTGCGCAGTTTTCGGTCAACTCTTTATGATGTTGCTCTTTATTCAAATCACCATTTTAATGACCGTTCTCGGCTACCACTGATGGACGGCTAATAGTACGTACGCTGAAAGTCACGATTTACACATTTCGTGCGAACGCCACTTATGTATATATATATATATATATATTCGATGTTATTGTATTTCGCGGATTGCCGCAACGGCTGTGATGTTGCCGTGTTGGCATATTATAATGTAGCGGACGCTTTTAACGAGATACGTATATACGATATATGTACAGAAGGTCTCGTTATCTCCTGCACTGCACTCCCGGAACGTCTGCTGTAGAAGCTAATAAGTAATAACACATGAGGTATTTTCTCTCCATAAAAAGGCTTCGGCCATCATCACGCACCCGGTATATTTATTCTTTCTTTTTCCTCAAATTTTTTACGCGTATTGTCCTGCGATTTTCTTCTTCTCATATGTAGATAAAAGGTTACGCCTACACGGAAGACAGAGGGGAAAAAACACTGGTGCACACATTAACATCGACGACATTTTACGATTTCTCAAAATCGTACCGCACTGCAGCAGCTGCATCCTGTACCTGCTCTATGGAGATAATCTCAGGTGCGCACGCAATGATGTACCTATCCAGGTTATATAGCCGAATGTACTACCCCTCGAGGCACCGGTTTCTAACGCACCTTTATAACCTCGTCGGAATTTCTTTCTCTGCTGGTCTTGTTTATATGACACTCGTCGTCGTCGAGCATCTTGTATAAATCATTGTTGTGTTTGTGTTCGAACGTTGGTTTTTTAATGACGCCGTGGTTTCCATTTATAATATATAATATATTTATATATATATATATAACGAGTAACTGCTGCTGGCTCATGAAGAGAAAAAAAACGATTCAAGTGCCGGATTTTTTTGTTCTTGTTTTTCGACCTTTACGTAAACATTACCGTTGGTACGACATATCGTCACCCAACAAAATTATAGATTCGTTAATAGACAAGTTTTCAAAATGAAACACAAAATAATCAGATTGTTATTTTTAATGTGTTTTTATAGTATATTAATATCATTATAGTTCTACACTAACAAAATACTGTATTATTTTGAATATTTCGTCTTTTTAATTTTATACTAATTCGACATGACCTACATAGGGTAGTAAATATACACACTTTAGTATGTAAAAAGAACATTACAATAGGAACACCTCTAGATCTGGTTTTGAAGTTTAACCAAATATAATAGTCTATACACAATGTTACGAAATAACTTTTTTTTCTCGTGGTAGATAATTTGTTTACCTAATATGCAATAAATATGTTTTATATATAATTATTGTGAATTTAATAAACTCTAGCATGTTTTATAGATTTATTCAACGTTTTATTAAATTATATCAACCTGTTTAATGTAAATTGATAAACTTTAATGTATACAACATTTATAGTACTTATAATTAAAGACATTTTCGTAAATTGTTTTGTGAATTGGATCATTAGTGGGAGAACGCCGCTATACACTTTTAAGGTTTTGGTTGACAGAAAATAGATTATTATTATTCGTTGATGGTCGCATAATTATTAATGAAATAATAACTAGTCTACTGTCTGCTCAAGAGATTATTACTTATTGTTATTGAAGTGGTTTTTATGTTGAATTGAAATTTAATTTCTGCATAATTAATATCCGTGTAATAAATATAATATAATAATTGTACGAAAGTCCGTTTTCGGCTAAAACCCATTGGTTCTGTCGGAGAAATTCGACCCCTGACACGATATAAAATGTATTCGTGCATTCGAGGTCGTTGCCATTTTTTCACTCTACTCCGAACGAAATCTCTACATGACCGCCGGCGCAAATATAACGTTGTGATATAGAAATCACATAAGTGAACACTTTTTACTCACACACACGCGCGCGCACGCACGCACACACACACACACAACCACATACACACACACATACACACACACACACACAAATACATTTTAAAATTAGCGAGTGCTTAAATTTTGACGTGTAACGGATCCCCCACGAGTCATTACATCTAACATCATTGGAGTGCACTTAATGTCCAACAAAACTCGTGTAAAGATCACAGACGAACTCCGTAATGATAATGATGATTTTTCTTCTTTTAACTTCTCTCGTTCTTCAATGTATGCTATTACAAAATGACCTAGAAACTTCATTTTTTTCATGATATCGTGTAAGTATACATAACAACTTAGCCAATCTTACTAGTCTTGTATATTGTGAATATTTCGAAAATACCATACACAATTTATCCTAGTAATATTAATAACTGAAGGGTAATTTGTGTAGAAACATAATTGTGTAATATATATAACAGTGGAACAGCAAGGACTCGTTTGAGTTTCGGTTTGAATGAGGAAAGGATTCATATTATCTTATTATTACAAATTTTTTGTCTCGGAAATTTAGAACTCATCCTTCCCCCACATGAGAAAAGCCGACCTATAAAAAGTGATATAAAGAGACCATCCATGTATCCATCAGAATAAGTAGAAGACGAAGAAGAACGTGTTCTGTCAGTCAGTCATATACGATCGACTTGGATTGAGAAAGCCGTCTGTAATTTTCATATTAACGTCATGGATCCGTCATCAACCATGCAGACACACACACACACACACACACACACACACACACACCGAACAACTGTAGTTATATTTGTGTGTGTGCATGTGTGCGTCATATAGGTGAACATAGCACAGCACATGACCTCCACCCCGTGAAGAACATGGTCTAAAATAATAATAATAATAATAATTTCTATCCTTCGTAACGCGTTGTCAAATATCGTGCAGTACATTTTGCCGTAGAGTATGGAATAAGAAACGGTAACAATGCAGTGCAATAGAGGGACAGAACAACAAAGATGTTCTCTTTTGGTTTTTTTTTCTTCTTCTATTCCATTATGCTTCATTTGTCCATATTGCGCGTGGGATGTGCGGCTAGGCTAGGTGGATATAATATATACGTGAGACTGTCTCAAGTCGTGATCCGAGCAGTATTTTCGCGATGCTTGCAGATAATATAATTCGCCCAGACCAATTTGCTAAGTTCCACGTGCGAATTATATGGGCACAATGAATCACCGCTCCAGTTGAATGGAATCACGTTTTACATGCGCAGCCGAATCGGGACTGAAGGCGGAGATGTTGATAACGTCAACCCGCAGACGGATGCGCAGACTGCAGAGACTTAGGAGATAGAAATAATTGGTTATACGAAGAGACGTTATTATAATTTATTATTACTTTTTTTGTTATCCGTATCTATATTTTGCACAGATATGATGGAAATAATATTTTAAGAGTATAGCATGTTTGCTGAAAATATACATTTTCAACTCACGTCACAGACGACATTATTATTATTCCATTATTCCATTAAATTAAACGAGAAATGTTCATTCACGTTTCAGAAGTATACCTCGTTCAAAATACTAAAACGTGGACACATTTTTTTCGTGAAAACTTTTCTACGGGCAATCGTCATGTTTTATGATCAGGAAAGAAAACGATACGACGATTTTATCGAGATATGCCATTATACCCGTTCTTTTAATCAAGTTTGCACAATATGTTTGTTATCATCATCGGCTTGTAACAATATAATACATATAACACATAAACCACATTATTGTACAATCACATAGCATTCAACAAATTAAAAAAAGAGATTTATCCTATTGTTGTCTGAAATCTAAAGATTTGCGAAACAAAACTACTTTTACAGCCTATCAACGAGAACATCTATAAATTAACACCTATATGTTGATGGTATGAATAATAATATCGTAATTCATAATAGGTTTTTTCGAGTTCCTTAATAAAGAAAAAATATGTTAACACCCTATCATGTTTTTAAACCACTGTGTTGCGACTCAAGTGAGTTGCGAGTGAAATTAAATGACGAAAATGATACACAAATGAATAATACATTTCGATAGTAGAAGACTTTGTGATTATTTTGAAATAATACAGTTATCCTTTATAGTAATTTTTCATTATCAAATATAAGAAGACCGCTGCACTTATATGGTGCGTACGTATTTAAGCGATGTTAATTAACATTTTTATTTCTCTGCTCGGTACGTCTCAAAAAAAAAATAAAAAAAAATACCATTTGTATAATGCGTGTGCCGTGTTGCCAATACTCATGACTCATAAAAGTTGAAAAACACTGCTTTAATGTGTAAAAAATGTAGATGCTCAATAAATTCTTTCAAAATAGACAACTGTAACAAATAAATACGATTGGATTTTGTCTATTATCATAGTCACTGTAATAAACGGTTTTTTTAGGTATACGATAAAGTTTTTTTTTCTCAGAACCGTAATTAATACACACTACACGTATATACGTATGAACGTCTATATTATACACCTAACCGCAAGTAAATAACTGTGTTATGCTGTACGTATACCCAAAAAGAAATCTTGAGCAAGACATAATTTATTAATTATAATTTATAACTGTTGTTGCTTTCAGTCAAAACAATAAATAATGTCTTTTTTTCTAATTATTATTCTAAAAAGTATATTATTTTCAAATGACGCGTTCTCTAATCCATTGGAGATTTCGACGCTAGTCACGGACCATCATACAAAGCGTTTATTACAAAACCACGTTAAAAAATTGGCTTCCTAATTACTTATATATATTTATTTTTAGGTGGATTTTTTACCATTTTATAACGATGTGAAGATATATAGTATTTATGTTTCTCCACATTATTCTATTCGAGTGATTTGCAATTTGTACATAGGTATTAGGCACTATACGTGACGTAAGTATAATAATTCCGATTCGGTTTAATAATCATTGGACGTAAAACTTCGTTACCGCAGCTTAAGCGGTTATGGTAATCGACACCGAAATCCCCTTTAATAACGCGACAACTCGGTGCATGTAAAAAACAAGACGCCTTTGTACGATACACCTACATATTATAATATTGTATTAACAATGAAATCCGGTACTCGCTGCAGTCGGCGGTGTTTCCCGTGATTCGTTCATTATGAAAATCCACGACAATGGAACCGAAGGAAAAAAAAATCATGACCGACTGCAAGGTATAGTAGTAGCCGTGTTTAGATCCAGGCTAATTATCCGGGCTGATATAATAATGGTTACTCGTGTTTAAACATTGAGACGCGCCGTGGAAACTGGTTTTTAATGCGGTCTGTGTTCCGCTCCGCCAGCATTTTCCTTCTCTCTTTTTTTTATTTTTTTTTTTTCGTCTAATTTTATTTTTAGTTGTCTAGTTTTTTTTTCTCCTACGTTTTTTTTATTTTTTTTTTTTCTTATTCGGTGGTTAAGGTCCGTCAACACCGGGGCCACACGAAGCGGTCCGAGAAACGCCGCGCGGCGGTACGCGGTAATGCAGACGGTAGGTCGTTGTGTTTGTACCGTTACAATACGTATACGCAACGCTCGGGTATATAGGTATATAATATGTGCACAGCAAGAACGTTCTCGACGATAGGTGTGCGTGTGTGTGCGAGCGTGTGAGTGAGTGTTTTTTCATCTTCCACCAATCGTCGAATGCGTGGATCTTTGTTCCACGAAATGTAAAATTCGACTAGAAACCAATACATAAATATAATCGTAGGCTCGTAGAGAGATGCCTACATATTCTACACCATAGAAACGTGTAATATAATATATACGATCTCCAATAGTGTATTACTGAAACCACCGTTTGCTACGTACGTACATATTGGATAAATATTTGTGTGTTAGACGTGAGTAATAAAAATTGTATAACGACGACCTACCGTCGTTAAAATCTATGTGGTATACGATACGGAGGTACCTCCGCTTTAAGTAGTATAATATTTGATAATATGTATAATGCGCATTATAGACATGCTGTATAATAGTTGAAGTCATCGTCTCTGGTGTGCTAAAACCGTATGGGTTCGATGAATATTGAAAATAACAGCTTAACCAATTAAATATAATGTATACATACAAAACAACGGTTATGAAATAAATAATATTTTATTCAATCGATTACAGTTTGATATATTATTTATTCTCTGTGATTGAATATCATTGAGTTTTTCAGTTAAAATAAATATTGTTTTCCAAAGAAAATTATTTTTAATGCTAGTAACTCTATATACTTATGTCTTATATGACAATGAACAATACCTAACAAAGTACACGTTGTAATAATTATTGTTCGTATAACATTCAAACGCATTTTTCCCGTTCGGCGTAAAATTCGATCGGCGCGTTGTTCTTCTTAACCAAATAAATGTTTCCCATTGTTTTCGGGACGTGAACATTATATAGACTCAAACACTATATCTCATCTTACGACTCTACCCGGCAAATTATATGGTCGAAGCGCCGAGTTTGTGAGAAAGTTTTAGCTATATCGTATATATTAACGCATCACTGCGTCCGTTTAACATTTTTGGATCTCTACTGATTTTCGCCGAATTTTATCGTTTGCGCATTCTCCTAAAGAGTATCATCGTATATATATATATGGAATTCATTTATATATTGCAGTGATTCCACCGCTCCGTACCGAGAGCGACGAAAATGATTTAAAACCACTACGGTGGTGATACAGTGACCCAAAAAACTCCCACCCAGCAAACGGTTTATTTTTTTCTTCTACCGTATTAAAAATGTATTTTAATATATCTATCGTATTCTCGGCCGAGTGTATATACGCGCGGGTATAGTATAAATAGTTTACATCATTTATACCGCATATTATTAGTATTAGTAGTAGTAGTAGTGTTTGTAGTAGTAGTGGTGTATAAAATGTAGGTGACGTCGTGACTTCGAACCACACCCGAAGTCGAAACGGATCTATCGGAACCCCTGAGCAGACCCACCGCGGCTCCCTACCCGTAGCAATGCGGTGGCGACGACGTGGTTCTATGTTAAAACTAGATTATAGCAGACCGCGGGGAGGCAGGCTGGCAGGCGGCTGCACGCGAAAGAGGGGAAGCGTCGACGATCGGAGCGGGGCGGCAGGGGCGGTGGAGGAGTAGGGGAGAAGGATATACCGGTGGACCGGTTTTCTACCGACAGATCGAGTTACCCGGACCAGATTAATCAAAATATGTTGCGTGGGTGCTCTCAATTTATAATAATAATAATAATAATAATATAAATGTATGTATATTCGAGTACGTACGTAAATACACACGAGTCGGCAAACCTCCGCGGCACGATTATTGTTTTCTATTCTCCGTTTCTCCCACCACCGGGTGCTCACCGCCCGCGACCGCGGTACGCACGCACCAACGGATGCACACGAATTTGAAATCATAATTTGGTTTATGGTTAGACCGTTTATGTTCACCGCGGTAACGACCCCCTCGTAGCAGAACGATACAATGTACAATAACAATAATAACAGTATAAGGTTCGTCACTCGGCCGTGAACCCGGCGTTGGAATTTTCGAGAAAATGTATATCATATTTTAAGTATATTTATTATATTACACAGCGCATACGCTCTTGTTTTAATATTGCGGTGGGATTTTATTCCGTTCGCGTATTCGAAAAGTGAAGTAAACAAAACAAATAATATATTTATCTCGTAGATATCACGGCGTCGACGTCACTTGAATAATAATAATTATTGTTTTAACCTAGTATTACAAGTGCCTATTACTGAATACGTCTCGCCTAACCGTACTAGTAGCGTAACCAGGATTTATTCTTGGGTGGTTTTAGATGGATAAGTATACACGAGACAAATATTTAATAACGTTATACTTTGTTCACAATTTGATTACGTTGACACTGAAAAAAGTATTTAAAACACATCAACTGTATCGATTCCCAAGCGGTGTTGAATTATTGCGGGCGTGCTTGCTGTGAACAATGTTATGTAGTCCGAAACGCGAACGCGGCCTGCAGCGAGTAAACTGCAGTGAACCCAGCTGCGCACAACTGCAGCAGCAGCAGCAGCAGCAGCAGCAGCAAAATTGCGCGCACGCAGATAACCTATTTATATTTATTGGTTTTGAAGGCACCACCCTTGTGCGCGTTGGCTTTGAACTTTCAAGCGTCATACGTATTGGAACAGGTGAAAAACATTATCACATTGCCGCGTCAGAGTCGAGCAGAGACGTAGTATATGGTTAAGGTATGCTGCAGAACATTGCGCGCGGTCACACTCTTTTTATGTACGTCGTACAGCGTTGATTGCGCGACGTGTGTGTCATTAGGTTTATTATAACTTATTTATGTACGCCGACGACGATGCCGTTACTGGAAACGACCGGGCGGACTGTATAAATACATGTGCGCAGTACACTCCGAGGAACGTGAATGGAAATCGATTTTTCGCCCACTCATTCCCTCCGAGATAACAAACAATCCTAGTCACAATAAATATACATATACATACGGCTAGATATACCTACGTAATATATGTACACCGTGCACGCGTGTGTGCGTGCGCTGTGCGGCGTACACAATGCAACGATATTTCAACAATTTGATCTATTTGAATGACGACGACGACGACGACGACGATCGGGAAAGCAACTGTACAATAGTATATAAATGTGGTGGAATAGAGATCGTATACATTACGTTACACCCAACCGTATTAGGTGTACTGCGATATAGTAATAGTATATGATTGATATAATTTGTCGGTCGTGCGGTGCGCAAGGGATGAACCGTCGTAAACGGGAAAGTAGCAATCAATATTGTACGATTATCGTTTCGTCTTGGCGAGGGAAACACTACGATGACAACTGTTTCGATGTGGCGGCGACGATGACGATACGATGACAACGATGACTTGTTTCGTCAGACCATGGCTAGCGAGTGAGGCAACATCTCGATATTAATTTCGGACGTAAAAAAAATTTAGGACACACATAGCGTATAATACGTTATGCGTACATAATATACGCTCCATAAACGGCGACGTCATGACCGTATTTTTTTCCATGCACGTGTACGCGTACAATATATACAATATACATGTATAGATGGGTTAGTAAAACCGCATAGGCTGCCGCTGCTGTTGCGGGTTCACATGGTTTAAAATGTTATTCCCTCGGACACCTCTGTTAATTTATTGCCGCTTAGGAAAAATTAGCATACGCGAATCACGACCACGGGTCGAAAAATTATCCTCCGCGATCACGATTCCGTTATGATCTCGTCGCATTACCCTTGTCGTTCTCGTTTTCGCAACGCCGTCTCGTTACGATATCCTTCCGCCGGCGCGGCGGTCCTGCAGCCGCACCGCAGTCTTGCGTCGTCGTTTCGCGTACTCGAGACGAAAATCGAGATGCATTCACGTGTCCTGCGCGTACGCCGGCCGCATATCCACGTCGAGAAACGGCCTTCGCCTCACAATCGGATCTGCACGCGCCAAACCGTGTTCGTGAGACTCGAAAAACTAGGTTACACCGCCGCCGTGTGGTCTAAATATTATAACGCGCGTGAACCGCGGCGGGTGCAGTCGCAGTGCGTATACGCCGTACGTACGCTGGGTGGGAGGGGTATAATGTATAAAAAAAATGCACACGATATTACACACATACTGCTGCAGTGCACGGCGGAATTTTATCATAATAATTTTGTTTGACATCTCGAGGAGATAAACAATACACATATATATATATATATATATTATATACGCGCGAATACCTTTACGTAGTTGATATATAGGTACCTATCTATAATAATTACCCGTCCACGTACCAACCCCGACATGTGCAACGTTCATGCGTGTACGTAAATGAGTTTCGAGTGCAAACGACCACTTTGACTGTTATTGAACTTGGTTTTCATTAAAGGAAAATTTCCATGGTCATTGTTTCATAATATATATAATATTTTAAAATATTTAATAATGCGAATATTATAAAAACGTATTTAAAGAAGACCCACATGCGCACCGCTCGGGCTTATAATATTATTAAAATAATTTCAATAAGCGCTCAGAATGTAATACCGAATACGTGTGTTGCAAACGCGAACCCCCTCGACGGAGTGACTCGAGAAAAAAAAAGAACCTCAACCACAATGCCGGATGTGGGGATAGGGTTACAGAGGTCCGATGAATTTTCGTGGTACGCCGAAAAGAAATCCTGCTTATGACCATATACACGATAGAATAACTACGTGTTGAACGTCATTTGTTTCGTTTGTTATTATTATTATTATTATTATTATTGTTGTTCGGAGACCGATTTACATTAGTTATTCCAGTAACGTATTCACGCGTAGTACTATAGCTCGTACTATATGAGGTGTTACTCATAAGTGCACCGGCTTTGTAGTGAAAACGTATTTCTGTGCCAATGATCAAGTCGGTGGCGCAAGGTCCCACGAAGGATTCGATAAACTGTTTATGTATTTCACAAAATCGTGCTCGTAAAGAAACTCATTTCCATTTTGAGACGTCAAAAAAGGACGTATCACGTTATACATGTGTTGTATCGTGGTCTCGATCGTCCGGAGAACCGTTTAAATCGAGTGTGAACTCCGCCCCTATATTGAGCATATAATTGGTTTTTCGGGACAGCATACTTCGACTGTATAATATACACACGCTGTCGAATATTTGCATAACACATCTCAATAAATTTTAAGCCCATTTCGTCGATGTACCTAAACCTCGTTAGTTCTTGACGTATAGGTACTATTTTTCATTTATATACGTTATGAATAATCAACTTTCGCTTGACTGATTTGTTTGTGCAATCTGCGCAATCTATTTTAATTGAACTCGTCAACGTTGGTGTTGATAACACATAGTGTATAATATATGGTGATAGTTTTTTTTTTTTTTTCTTCGAGTAAATGCCAAAATTTAAGATTGCCATTTCAGAAAGGGAAAGTTGCTTACATCTTGGCATGTATAGCTTTTTAACATATCGCTCATACGTTTCACTGCCATTCATCGTTAAATATTATTAATTTTAGCTATTTTTCATTCTTAATTTCTTCTTTTGCTCTTCTCTATTATTTGCCATAAGGGAGACCGACGACCTCTGTCATTATATTGACCTGCGTCAAAACCGGTTCATCGGTTTTCGTTGCGTTCTGGATAAGTCATTAGGAAGTAAAAACCATATACTCTTCAGCTGCGGTAATAATAATAATAATAATAATAATAATATTTCGGAGTACATTTCATGATTATTAATAGAGATATTAAATTGAATAATAATGATTAATCGAATGACTTACTCGATGAGAAGTTCTGCGTTTTTATTAATAGTCCCGTAGAGATTTGAATACGGCTCAGCGGTTTTCTTTCGACCGTAACGGTTTGTATTGTTAATAATTTAAAAATATCATTTAAAAATCGAGTGGTCAAGACGAAAAAAATAAAAATATCAAAATTAAATCTCGACTTACCCACTCCGAAATGTTTGTCCTGTACATCATTAGCGCAATGCGTATAACAGCATTTATCGTGGCAATGTGTAATTCTAAGCGATCCCAATACCGTGTGATGTTTGTCGTTTTTTTTACAATCCAAAGGCTACCGACCATTGTTGTTATTTTAATTGGTTGATTTTTTATCTTTCGTTTTCAAGACGTTTTGTGGTTAGACCTTACCCGCGTAGGTCATCACCATACATATAGGTACGTCCGAATGACAAACTTCGTCGGAATGCATAATATAATATATCAAAATCATTACATGCGTTTAGTTATAACTGTAACTGTATCGCATACACTCGTATGTCGTGTGTGTGTGTGTGTGTGTACTATAACATATCGATGACATAACGTCGCGTACTGCTAATACGTTCGCAGCATTACAAATTAATTTAACGTATCCAATGAACGCGCATACATTGCACTCACTACAAGCAGGTGTTACGCGCGCGATGTATAATATAGATATACACTCGACGCATTATGACGTGTAAATAAATCGCCGGCTTAAATAACAGTTAGTCGCCGGTATAATGCACACCGTATATATATATTATCGTCTATCGGTCCGAGACGACTGGCGCGCGACAAAATAGGTACCCACAAGACGATGTGTGTATTCTTTAATGTATACAATGCGCGCAATGTCCTTATAGATCGACGCCTTATCATTATCAACGGTGTACTGCAACGGGGTACAGCCGTTTCTTATTATACATGTATATCGCGAAGAACTGTATATTATTAATATGAACGCGAACCGGGCTCGAGGTGCGTCATCGCGCGGTGCGTGTGCCTATACATCATAATACCATAATATGTATATTATAATGTATGCGCCCGTTGGCGTGGGTCGTCGATAGTGTTATTATTATCACGTGTTATTGCCAACATATTTTGTCTCGGTGCTGAGCCATGCGTGCGTATAAAATGTCACGAATCTGGTACTAATATTTGCGATCGTTCGATTACGGCGGACTAAATTTTAAATAATAAATGTATGTGTGGCCTGCAGGGACACGTACAGGCGAGTAACCATCTGAGCGGTAACCGATTGTGTTGACGGTTCCGACGAATGAGGTTTTACCACACGCTTTTTGCGCGGACAATCTTAGACCCCCGTCATGCGAACATTATGACGAAAGAGTCGTAAATGAAGCGACATTATTGTAGGCATTTAACGTGCACTCGGCGCTCGCGAATTCGACAATCTTACGTATTATAACGGCTTCGCCGGTCGTTACGCCCACCCCGGCGAAAAATAATAAATAAATACATAATAATAATAATTGCACGACGGTGTGTAGTGTGTCGGTCCGCAGTACAAAAATAATTCTCACGACCCGTTTCATCTCGTTTTTTTCGTGTACAGTACGGTCGGCGGTGTTGCGGTCTGCGCGCGGCACTTTTAATGCAACGCGTTAGCCGCCGCCGTTCCGTTATACGGGTTTGGGAAATCGCTGCAGAAACGCTTTAATATATTCGATAGAGTACTATCGATATCCCGCCGCCCGTACACGCTGTCTCGTGGGTACAAGGCGCAGGAGAAAAAAAACCATTTAAATGAATGCATGTGCGTACACGAAAACACGTGCGTGTAGTATTTAATGTATGCGGACGTCCAATTAATTTGCAGATAAAATCGCCCAATGGCGTACGTGTATAATCATATAACGCGCGTAGAAAATTGTTTGCTGAAAAAATAATATTCTTTCTCCGCCGCCGAGTCGTCGCGCGCTCGGTCGCCATTATAACGCCCATATTATTTTATTAATAATTATTTGGAATTCGTTCTGAAACCCGAATTACACGTCTTGACCGTGTTGCGATTGTTGTGCACCGAATTCATATGTACGCACACGTACTATTACACACAGATCTCGCGGCGTGTATTGATGTCATGTCGTACCCAATACCGCTGTACCGCTCGTACCTATTGTAAGCCTCGGCGCATAATTTTCTAGCCGAATTCAATCAATGATTTCGAACGAACGATCATTTCACTCGCGTCCGACGTATCTCGCGAGGAGTGCGGCCGTCGAATTCGCGCGACCAACGTATTATTATACCGTGTTACCGCACATATACCTACGTCGGGTTTCACAAAATCGTTGCACAAACATGTAATATGCGAAATGTGCAGTACGGGTCGGCGGGGACTTGTACGAACAGACGTCCGTTTGATTAAATCGAACACACCGTAACAGTTGTACGACACGATCCTGACACAACGCGAACCACGCGAATAAGTCATCGTGTACACCACCGATAATAAATCATATAGTATCGCGTCGAAGATTCACGCGGAAATAATGCCCGTCATCACGCGGGACGAAATATCATGTGGGCGCACGCATTTTCGAATCGCACCAACAAATAATAGAGTATGTGATATATTTATAAAAAATAAAAAAATAAAAATAGGTGAAGACGCGTACACAATGGGATCTTCCAAATATCCGATGAAGGAACCCGGAGCCCGAGAAGACGAAGAAGCGGAATAAGAAATAGAAAAGACTACACGAGTCTGGGGACCTATGCGACCGTCGTAGCAGAGAGATGTGCAACGGAAAAAATACAACTGGGCGTCGTCGTCGTGGGATCCGGGCGCGATGTTGCCGTTTTGCTAGTGCGATCACGTCCTGGAAATATTAGACACGCCACACATACTAAACAACTGGTTTTCGTGTGTCTGCTACATGTGTGCGTGTGTGTGTGTGTATCTGGTCAAACATTGTTTATGTTTTCTCTTGACGTGAAACAATAGCAGAGGATTTTTAATCGGACGATAAAAAAACCGACACCGACCCACTGTAGCTCGCGGTCGTCATCGTCGACGTATTACGGACGGTGTCGTACCATTGTACGTATATAATATAATGATATTATTGAGATACGCGAAATTAAACTGTCATTATCACTGTCCGAAAAATAAACGCAAACTAACCGGGACTTTATTACACGTACAATAAATAATAAGACATACGTGTAGGGCGCAAGTACAACGTACGATTTATAGGCACATATATTAAACTCTGCTGCGACGTGTAGTCAAATAATTTTCGTCCAACCGTTCGACGAGGCGTCTTATAACTCATATGCGCGCATCATCACGTTCGCCACCTCCCAACTGTTGTATGTACCTTACCGGTTATGGTGGTATGTATACCGAGAGCTGTATAAACGCGGCTTTACCCTCGCATTAGAACAGACGCTGGTCTTCAACAAATAATTGTAAGTTTGATATGGAAATTCGACATTTTTTTTTTCAAACACCGCGTTAGTCTGCAGCTTTTCGACGATAAAAAATCCATCGGCCCACCGCGGTCAACGAAATAGTCTTGCCTCTGATCGAGATGATGTTCGTTGCGGAGATATAGTGTTCGCGAGCATCATGACGCCTATGTTACTATAATATGATACTGATGATAATGTTATTGTCGGTCAAAGTTTTCCGCGATATATGGCTACAAGACCTTGAACCGCGTACGCCCAACTGTTGTATATTGTACGGCTCGGGGTGGACGTGTTTCCGAACGAATACTGACGATAATCATCTGTTTAACGAGTAAAACAATAATACGTATAAATCGTTCGTTTAACTGGATCGATAAACATTGTTAAACCAACAGCGTTAGATACGGCCCGGATACCATTTTGGCAAAAGTAAAAACCGGAAGAAGGGGTGAAAAACAGATCGTCGTTACCTAAATCCTACATGTTATGTATATGTTCGTATTATATACGCAGCGTGTGTGTCTGGGACTGCAGCAGTTTATACATAATACAAGACACAGCTTTCCATTGGCCTCAAGATACAAAGGTACATAGTAATAATACGAAAACTGGCAGCTTCGCGTTTGTCCGTCGGATAATACATATATATATAATACATGTGTTCTTTGATGTATTATAGTATTATACCGTTTTGGTGCCGGCATGTGTGCACGTGTGTTACGCAACTACCGCGTTCGATTATGTGTATATGTTCCCGGACGCGTGTGTGTACGCTCCGACGTGTTTTACCTTGCGCACGGAGCATTGGCAACAGGTACATAACGCGTATATTGTGTGTATAATATAAATAATGTATAATATGTTCCCGTACTATACGCGCATATTATGTTGCGGTGATTTAGCGACGAGATTTTTCGCGGAACGAGCTGCCGAGGGAAAATAATAATATACATTAATAATATACGCCCCTAAAATTTCCAAACGTATTATTATTACGGTGCACTTTTTTCTCTACCCTCCTTCCCCTATCTACCGCTCCCACTTGGGATTTCTCCAACCGGTTGTCGGTCGTCCAGAGAGCCAGTTGAAATCGGAACCCATTCTGTCCGTCCGTCTGTCTGTCTGTCTGCGTGAACTGAAGGGGAAAAAATCGTGAACTCGAGAACCGGCTCTCTAAACCGCTTCGGTTCAAGTACCTACTGACTTAGTTTCACGTCGTCGTCGTCATCGCCGTAGAGTATACAGGGCGTTCATCCGACTAACGTGCTACACTCGTTTTGTTAGTTGATTTAATTGTTTGATTTGTCACAAAACCGTAGTATATTATAAATTACAATGGCCGAACGTTTAAAAAATGTAATGGGTACATAACATTTAAACATTAAAAATCATCAAGAAAGTTGTGCTAAATATAAACGAATACACTTGTATTCATACGTACTACGTTGATGTATTGTTGTGATCGTAATTTTTTTCGACGAATTTCAATACATATTTTAAAACGGGTTTTTGCATTTATCGATCGCTTTATATATTTTATTTTATTGTTTCCTATTTAATGTGAGTATCGGTATACGTTCGATGCAATACATTTTATTAGATATCAAGTCGTATGTCTCTATAACTACTCTCGTGTTATTACTTATTAATATAATTTTCCCAGTTCCATTTAAACGTTTTTTTTTTCCATACCGCAGACAGTTTATACGTGATCTATTTTACAAACGATATCAAATCGGTCGTTTTATGTAGAGAAAATGAATTAAAGACTCTCTTTCTCTCTCTCTCTCTTCCCCCACCTCATTCTCTTTACACCAATATGATTCAATGAAACGTGTTGAATGTAAAATAATATGCAGCATTGCAGCCGTTAAGACTTAAGAGTGTATAAAAATCGCACAAACACGGTAACGATGGTCGATGACCACAGTGATAATTAAATCCAGTTCTGTGCCAATGGGCCGATTATTGTAATGAGATAACTAATAGAAGCTCGATTTGTCCATTAATCGACAATTTAAGCTTGTGTAAAAACCTATATACTACAAACTACAAAGCTATAAACTACATACACTATTTTTTTTTAATAATCCAAGTCGTTAATATAAGCCGTGACACATACAAGATTATCGGACGGCGACATTGTTTAATGGACTTGTAGACGAAACGTCTCCATAAACGATTATAACATAAATAAGAAATAAAACGTAATTATATCGTTATTACGATTTATAATTGCTTTCGCGGTTTGATTACAAAATATTTTATCAACGTGAGAATAGTCCTAATTTAATTAATTTTGGATGAATCATCCAATCCTGTTATTGCATATTGGTTACACATATAAAATATAAAACACATATAAAATCGTAAATAAACATGGAAAATGATATGCATGCATATCATAATATTATATTCCAAGCATAAAATGTCATTCACACAGAAATAAAATTATTTGCAGTCATTATATGAAAATGTATTTAATATATAACAGGCTACGATAAAATTAGTTTTTTCATAACAATTATTTATTAGGATAAAAAATAATTTCAGTTTCGTTATAAGCCACTTCTTTTAAATTAATAACAACAATTAATTTTCATTAAATTAAATTACTATTTATAACCGATGTAAACATATAATACAATTTTAAATTACTCATAGCTTAACGATATTTCCAGTTCTGCAATCATGTGTAATAATTATGAAAATTTTGATACAAGGAGAAAACAGACCTATATCGGCGTGTTGAAAATTGTTCTCTTATGCTGCGAAGGCAGTGCAGATATAGGTTTACCCACACTTTCTATAGACAACTGGCTGTCAATTTTTTTCTCATTAGCAAATCGACGTGTACCAGACCTTTAATAGACCTATAGTAATTATAGGGTATACGAGCAATGGTGATTTACCACGTGGTGGTATACATGTTTTTTAATATTATTTTTTAGAAACACATCATAACCGGTCTGCACGTTTATAACTCATAATAGTAAATTTATAATCTCCCGGTTGCGCATCATCCTTCACTACGTCGCGGTCGTTTCGTTGCGGCTGGACCGGCGATATTATATTATGAACGACATATCGAGTTAATAACAGTAAAAAAAAAAAAATTTACATCTAATCGATTGCCTCCTGATAATAACACGAGTGCGGAGGAGAAACCGTGTACACACACACATAATATATGTATATGTATATATTATATAGGTCAGCGGTGTATTAGGTATGACTGCGGGTTTACGAGCAAACGTCCGAATATAATATTATATATTTTATAACGTATATTGCGCCGTGAGCGATTCGCGACGTGAAGTCACAATATATATATATATATATACATACATAATAATATGTAAATATGAATATTATATATCCAGAGTGTTGCCAATCATGATATGAAGATTTGCGTTGTGAGATATTTTGTACATTTGAAATGTCACTTTAACGCCGTACATCGCGCCCCCCGCAGTCCTGTTCACGTCCTGTTTCGCCTTTAAAACGTGACGTTAACTGCCTTAAACCTATATATTATTATTATAACCTGAACCACGGTATCTATTAAATTGAAAAATATATATAAAGAACGCTGCGAATTAGGTAGTCCGCGAAAACACCGCTGCAGCGCACAGTACCCGATTGGCCGAAGCTCAGCGGTTGCGCAGCCGTATTACGCAAACATATAATAATGTTATATTATGATTATGATTATGATCATTATTATTATTATTATATATATTATTATGTGCCCCATTATAATATACTCCGCGTTTAATAATGAATCGTTTTACCCGCGTCACTCCGTCGCTTTTATTGTCCGACGCTACGAGCGTTATTCTTCTACCAGAACCACCATACCGTGTAAGATAATCAACATATTATTATATACATATAATATATATATATATATATATATATATATATATATATACACATATACTCACATAAGTAGACACGTTTCGTCGGCAATACATTTTAAACTTATCGTACTTGATCCATCGCGTATAGAGTAGGTACGAAGAGAGACGCCATCACGTGGCTGTATGCACGTATTTCTAAGTCCATTGTTGCGTGTTGTAACAAACGCACTGTATACGGTGGAAAATTCGTACATACGTCAACATCGGTATACCTATTTAAAATCTGAACGATGTGATGAATGTGTTGATTTTACATCAATGGTGATTTATTCTTCGGTAAGCAATAGCTGGGAGAAAAAAATCAGCATCATATAATATATGTTTGGTGTTGCAAATTTTTAGATCACAAATCGGTTTAAGATAAAACTGTATTTTTCGAATTTTTCACAACTTTCAACAAAAAAAAACAATGGATACTTGCAATGACTACTATTTGTGTTTTGTATAATTGTCGAACTTAATAGCTTTTTTTGAATGCTCTCTAATACAAAATACGATATCATGTGACTATAATTTAGGATAATAAATGTACAAAGATTAATAATTAACAATTATTATTATTTTTTTTTACTCGTCCTGGTCGAATATAATATCGTCACATTATGAACTGACATCTTTAATGGCCATCCCCGGTGCATGATGTTGGTAGGTATATATGTAATTAGTACGAACAAAAACCATTGTAGTCATCAACTAGCCGCATAACACACTATGTGCAATTATTACGGTTTTATAATATTCATAAATTGCCACTAGTTTTAAAAATGTCACTGAGAAAACCACTGCTGCTGCAGATGGTGCGAGAAGAGGAGACCGTATATATGTACGATATGATGATAGACGTTATTTTATTGACGAGTGCACATCTTGTATCGACAAAAAATTATACTCCAACGAGACGACCACCTGAAGGTAAACGCACTCGTACAGCGGACATCTCTCTCTCTCTCTCTCCTAACTATGTAATATAATAATATAACGTCCGCGGTGCGTTAATGAACCGTCGAGTGCAGTGTCGTATGTACGCGCGATGATAAAAAATATACTAGTAATTATACTGTTTGTATTACTATCACTGTGTTACATAGCGATGTTGTGGCTTGAGCTGAAGTCTTATAGACGTATTCGTATACCTGCAAAGCTACTATGCCGCACTGTTGCACGGACACTGGACGAGTTGACCACCGCTATAAAACCATTATATTGTGATTAACTGTGGTCCTCGTCGTTGTCGTCGTCGTCGTATTTCGGTCGTCTTGTCGACAATCGATAAAACTACAATATACGTATGAATATATATATATGATATGATATGTTCATTTGTTGTGCGCAGTGCGTATACCTATACGTGTATAAACGTTATTATTAAAATATATATATGTACAATGACACGTTACGGTTTACATTTTAATACAAGCCGGTTCCGAGAATCGTGTAAAAATAATTTATAGAGCGAAACGCGGCGGCGTCGGTGTATTACGGTTTTTTTTGTTTTGTACCCCGTTGATGCGACCAATCGAGGTATTATAATACACAACGAGGATATAATAATAATATGTCTGTACGCGCACGTATATTACAATATAATCGAAAACAAATAGCTCAATGTTTAGTTGAACGAAAAATTAATTTAAATTATGAACGACGAGAATAATTCATTTTCCTACTTCCTGTTCCTGCTGATGGTGCTGAGACTGTTTCCCGGGCTCCGCATTGCACGAGTTCAGCACCCTGTTGTTCTACAAGCACCGGTTGAGAGTCGGCGGATCACCAGAAGCCGGCGTTACGCTAGGTTCAGCATCCGCAGTAAGTGCGGGCCAACTGCATTGTTAAATCTGCAGTTTGCGACACGTGCATCTGGTCAGCCCGGTCTTAACGTTCTGTACGATTTCCGTTAACATTCAAACCATGTTTGCGGCCACTTTAACAAAACTTCAAGTGTAACAATATATTAAATATACTTAAACAACGTTATCATAATATTACTATCGTCGATAATAATCTACATAAATAATAAATATATAATTGAAATCAATTATTAACATATTAGTCAGTAAAGATATTAACAATTATTGACTGTATAGTAACATGCCCCCCCCTAAATAAACCGTCATAATTTCATAGGTCAACGTTTGGAAGATTATATTAATCGTGTTCCGCATTTCTTGTACACTTATTTTTCCTTTCGTTTTCTTAAAATAAAAAAATGTTGTTAGGTATCTATATGACTGTTAAGGTTTTAATTGCATCTAATTAATCGATTTCCTGAACATCCTCTCTCTCTACCGAGTGAACTATCTAACAAGTAATGTATCTTTTTTAGTTCATATGCAATTCAGCATAAATGTAAACGTACAACTGTTAATTGCGTTTATTATACGCACTGTAATATATTATTAAACGCGTTTAATCTCTACAGTGTATCGAAAATTAATAAGCTCGTATTATATTATGCATTTTCGTTTCAAAGACGTATAAATCCGGTTGTGTATAGTATGCCGCCGTAATTCGAAATCGGTTATTTTTACGTAACGCTCGTCGTGTACTCGTGTACACAGTTCATACAAACATTACATATGCGTGCGTCGTACACGTAAGTGCACATATATTATGTTCCACATATAAAATGTTGGGGGTGGGGGTAGCGGAACTTACTATATTTAAAGTATATGAATGTTATTTTGTTTTAATTGCTACGGTAAATCCTTGTAGAATGTTACGATACTTTGGGATCTATTAATAATACGCCCTACGAATTCTATTTCCGTGCACTGGAAAATGTCTGTACGCAGACATAATATATATTATTATAAAAGGCCATACGGAAAATATAGTGGTGTTTTCCCGCATACGAAAATCGTCCATAGAACGTACAACAAAGAATTAACTTTGTAATCCAGTTAAAATACTGCGGCGAGTAAGACTCGATAAAACTCGGTATCTCGAATTATCCTTCTAATACGTTACTGTTACCCACTTGGTCCAGAAACTTACCCGACGAGATCGTTACCACCTGCAATCTTATTTTTCTCTCTCCGGTATGGCCAACTTTTGTTCACGTTTCTGAGCGATGGTCCTCACGGAAATCGCTTTGCTCTGACCGTTGGTTGAAGCATGCGGGATACCATTCCCCGAGCCATCGTTTACAGCATTTTGGCGGGGTGGAACCATAACACCATGCGATATGAACACCACTGACCCAGGTCATCTCCCGTTGTGCAGCTTGGGGGAGGAAGTATGACGCGGAGCGTGACCATTCCTCAGCCGTGCGATGCGAATACCCTCCACTGCATAGGTGTGAAATATAAGATGTGGTGACCCAGTGGTGGTGACGCGTCGACTTACGGCGCGTAAGGCCCCGGGTTCAAAACCCGAACCGTCGTATATTTTTCACCCAAAGTCATCAACATGGGGCCGTGTCAAATAGATATTTTGTTGCCGGCTACTATGGTTACTTAGTAACTTTAATCTGTTATATTCACTGCATCAGCTGCTCTGAGATAACCAAAGAGAAGGGTGTCTACACTGCATGCAGATAAGTCGGTACACGGATAATATGTTTTGTGGCTACTGGATCAATCAATATTGGAATGTCGATGTCAATCGATTTAGCGCAGTTATTGTTCGATCAGGTGCAGTAATATATAGGGTGCGAGGATACGAAGACTAAAAGTGTAGACAACTTTTTTGTGGCGCGTAAAAAATAAACGAGTTTCAACAAGGGACATCTGATGATTGTTGTTGTACAGATAGTGGTTCTCGTTACCGCGCAACGGTTTCGTTCATATGACGTCATCATGGCAACACTTTCGGTGTCGGACAAATTTTCGGAACGAACCCCGGCTAAAAGACATAATATCCATTTGTAATTTGCGCTGCAGTATATTAGGTACAGCTAACGACTGCCGCTGCTGAATAAATGAATGAATAATATGCACGATACGCATACGATACCGACCAACCGACCGATTGCGAAGTATTCGGATCCGATTACCACCGCCGCTGTCCAGCCCGATATTTTCCCGGGGCGCGAGATCGTCGCCGTTTCAGTCGTCGTGTTTGTCGTTAAACTGCACACTCGCAATACGTTCTCGCGGCGGTCGTGTGTGCTTTTATACATTACACATATACGTGTGTTTGTCGCAGTGGATATATGATAATAATAATAATAATAGTAATAATAATATACGTTAGGCGCGTACACACACCGCTTGCCGTATGATAATAATGTTATGTGCGTGTGCGCGCGATTGTGGTACAGCGCGCGGACCAGCTTTATATTTTTACGATCCGGTTCTCGGGCAACCCGCAGCAACACGTCACGATTCTCGCGGAGAGAAACTTTATAGATGCCATATGCGAGATTTAGATTGTTTCGGGTCGTAACGAAAAAAAAAAAATAAAAAAATTAATAACGTGCACGTACAATAATTTACCTGCGCCGCGGCCGCGACTACGATTATACGGGCCGTGTAATTCCCTCCGCGAAAACGTATTATGAGCCGCGCGTCGAAAACGACGTCGTAATCACGAGCGCGCGTCCGACAGCGTTTCTTTTTTTTTTCCTTGTTTTTTTTTTCATTTTCGGCGGTGTATTTTAAATTTTCTCCGTAAACTCCACAAATGGTAGGAAAAAAAAGATTTTAAATGTACGTCGTATATAGTGTAAGATCCCGGTAGGAGATAACTTATAAAATAATCATTAATAGTATTATATTAGTGTTGCCCATATATTAGTCTGCGAGTGTACTATGTCACGTACGCGTCATATAGGTACAGCTAGTAAACAATATCTATAATATATAATATTATATTATATTGACCAAACGCGTTCGTAACTACTGCAGAATGCGTTCTGAAAACTCGTTATCGTACACACATGTAATGTAACAGCTATGTATTATAACTGCTTCACACTTTATACCTACTGAATCTTACGAACGTTTTAAGATTTTACCTGTAAACTATGACAGTCGAAACTGCAATATCGAGTAAAATACACACACCGCGTGTATAGAATAATATTTTTAAAACCAATTTTAACTGTATAATATAGTATAATATTATCTAATATTATGTATCATATCTTATATAATATTAGGTCTGTATGATAAAATTGTGTTTTGTGCGTGATATGTGACATTGTCAGGGATAAACTACCTACTATATTATTTCAAAGAAAATATAGAATAGTGAAAAAAAACCATATACTCGATTATCCCACACTGAATATAGTTCTCAAGACTTGGGGCCACGGGAGTGAAATCAATTATGAGACGGTTATATTATACACATGTACCCATGATACACCTCGACCACTCGTCACTGTCCTCAAATGTAAGACTTCAATTTGGTTTTTGTTCTCTACCTCCCCCTTCTTGTTTCTTCCTAGTGGCTATGGCATCCGACCCACGCCCAATCTTGGCTTATAATATTTCCAAATCGTCATTCAGACGGTTCTCATCGCTATCCTTGATTCCGGTTCAAGGATCTCAATCCGGATTTCACGCTGCCCCTGTTCCGTTATAAGTTATAACCGACCGAAGAAGACCGATACACGCGTTACTCAAACGCCGACCATCAGTTTGCTCGACATGTACTATACTTTTGTGCATGAAAATGTTTAATATTATATACGTATAATATAATAACAATCCCGTGGGAAATCATTCATTATAATATTATATTTATTGTACTAATAATTTCACAAACTGTCAATATATAGGTAGATACACACATAAATTGTAGAGTTTAACACGATGGAATTCATTTATATAATCGATTTCCTATAAAAAAAAAGTATCACTTTGAAATCTTAATAAATCATGATTTATTGCACACGAGCGTCATTTCGTGTATTATAAATAATAACCGCAAATGGAATTCCAGACACAATTCGCGTGTCGCGTGAGAGTTAAACGTATGTATTTTAAAAGGTATTATATTCGGATTAAAACCATTACAATTATTATAGTATGTTTTCCCCATTAACATGAGAGAATACACTGGCGCAATGGCTACATCCATGCTATCGCGCGTCGTCCTTTAGAGTTTTTTTTTATAACGACGGTTAAAGTCCTTTATAGTCGCTTGTGTAAATAGTATTATGTTGTACATAATACATATTATTATTATTATTACTATTATTATTATTATTATTATTATTATTATGATATACGAGATGGAGGGACGCGTTTGGGAAGCGCAACGCACTAAATCTCTTACATAATTAGGTTCACTTGCTGAGAATAATATTTATTTATATTTTACTGATCCTAGGGTAATAAGCCAACATTATAGTTAATACATATTTGAATATAGTTTGTTATTCATATTATTTGCCTTTTATTAACAATATTTTAAATTAGACAACTAGTCATGTTTTTATAGGGCTAGCATATTTGCGTTCGAGGAACATTTTTTTTTAGATATGCACCTATTCACGTAAACTTGGAGACATACTTTTTTCCATGAAATATAATCATAAATGTATAGAATATTTAAAAGTCGTTGTCCGAGAAAAAATTCTACGTATTCCAGTATATACAATTATTTGCCGTATATCCTAGCTGGTCTCATACGCTATGTATGTCTTAATCGCGTCCCTGAGACTCGAATCAGTCTCGCTAAGTGTATTCAACTGCAGGTCTTCTGGTTTCGGGCCTACCGTTAAGTCAAGGTTATGAGAAATAATGTGTGTAGATTTGTTCCGTGGCGTTCCGTTAGGATAATATTTTGATGTTCGACGGCCGGATTAACTTTGCAGGATGCACACGGAGGCGCTTATTTGGTCCTCTAACATCACGAATCTACGTGCGTCGCCTAGGTCTTCAATAGTTCTACGTACTCGTAATTTAACTATACACGCGCGGAAACGATTTTCGACAACAACAACAACAACCGCTGTAAGACATGTAATATTTCGTAAACCTCGTCGCAGGCGGTTCTGTTGTACGTATTGGTTGAGGCTGCAGGTTATTGGCGCACAAGCACTCGAGCAGTTCTACACACATAGGCGTACTTGGCGTGTGCAATGCACATTATTGGGCCGACGTTAAATTACGATCGGTGCGGCAATATTAAGGTCGTATAAAATCGGAGAGCGCGTTGCTATAGTTATATTTCTATGTACATACGTTGTGCGACTGCATAGGTATTATTATCATTACCTACACGCGTACACCATGCGAGAACGTCTCGCGCGACAATATGCACGTATAATCGATAAATCGAATAATCCTAGCTCATGTTGCCCGAGCGGCTCACGTCACGTGCGCGCTAAAAAAGCAATATTTCGCGATGATATTAATCATCGGCAGAGTCTTCATGTTCATAGATCTCGCACACCGAGACTAAATCGATAGTATAATTGCCATTTATTATTTCATATTATCCCAATTTCGTCTGTATTTTATTTTGTGTGTGTGTGTGGTGTTCGTTGTTTCTCATCATTATAATATTATAATTTTATACTCGTGGATATATCGCTGCACATACTACACGACAACGAGTAACCTAATAATAATAATAATAATAATATGATATGTTAAGCGCGAGACGTGGTTTTCGTGTTTTCTTTTTTCGGACCGGGTCAACGCGCTCGGCCCGGATGCGCGCGCCGACCATATAACATTATAATACGTACTGCAGTACAATGTCCCTGTTGCTGCAGCAGCAACAACGGCAACGGCAGCAGCAGCAGCAGCGACGACGCCGACCACGACCGCGGTCATAATCGGAAGCGCGTACGTCCTTGGACGACGACGCGCATAACGGTACGGCCGCGTACGTTTTCCCCGCATACCCGAGAGAAAAAAATATATTTATTTACAACGTCACCCCGCGCCGCTCCAGCGGAAAATCTACATGTATAATATTATATACACCCTGTGTATGTGCGTACGGTTATGATTTTTTTTTATTTATAATTTATATTATATGTATTATACTATGAAAATGTAAAATATTATGTACCGCGCGTAGTGCTCACCACGGTCGACGCGCCACCACGTCCTTGGGCGAACACGATCGTTACGGCGACCGTTCGAGGGAAAATAATGATAATAAAAAAGAAAAATAAAAAAAATCGTATAAAAAGAAAAAATAATACCGTATCGTCTCGTGGGTATTACTTGGTCGCGAGCGCACGCGCGTGTAAAAAGCCGAGAGAATCTGCGTTCGACGGCGACCGGCGAGCCTCGTCAGCCGCGGCGGTGGTAACGGGACGTGCCATCATCGTCCACGTCCCCCGCCGACGCCGCCGCGCCGCACCGTCACGGTCCGTACGCGACCGCCGCCCGCCGCCGTCGTATACGCTCTGGTACACACGGAGAATCTCGACGCGGCAAGAGGATAAAAAAATAAAAATAAATAAAAAACGTGTTTTATTTTTTTTTTTATTATTATTATTATTATTCTTTCTGTCTTTCTTTCTTTCTTTCTTTCCTTCTTTCTTTCTTTCTTTTCTTTCCACGCGCGCACACACAAACACACACAGCACCGTCCGTCACGTGGCTATATACACCGTACATCTTTCGTGTGCGCGATAAAATAATAATAACAACCGAATGTTCTTCTCGCCCCCACCCCACCACCAAAAAACCTACCGATCGTCACGGGTTTCTCTGGCCGCAACAGGTCCGGTGGGAGTTTGGTCGTATACAGTAGAGTAGGGCGAACCTCGTGGACAATGCATATAATATGTTATATTATTTTTTTTTATTATTATCATTATCACCATCATCGTCGTCATCATGCGATATTATATTATATTTTACGTATACGTTTGTTAGTGTACAAACAAGGTTATGCAAACGACATTCGTATTCACGTATTATACGTAGTCTCAAAAACGAAAGAAACGATACGCATGCGGAAACGATAGACGAAAAATTAAAAATAATTCTTGTCGGTTGCCACGAGCGTTTTATGAGTGCACGAAGGACGACGGGCAAAGGGAAAATATTAATGTTAACCATGTGCGCTAACAACAATGATAAGGGTACTTCTTGTCATCGACCTGCGCGACTGCTCCTGCTTTGACTGCAATTTCCATCCAGTACTTGTGCTTACTGCTTCCAAAGGCTAAACGTGGTATGAGGTATAATAGAATCGTTCAACTTTCCATAAGATCATCCCAGGTGCACACTTTTAAATTCCTCCCCACACACTCGATTCGGGTTCTCTTCTTAGGTTTTAAAGCAATAATACAGACCTGCAAAGAACTACGCTCCCGTAAGTCTCCTAATAATCTAGTATTAAAATACTTTGACGATAGAGTTTCACCTCGTGTTGTACCTCGTGTTTAATAGACAATAGACATTTTGAGTACTCGAAGTGTCATATTATCTGTTATACGTTATTAATATATCTGAAAATCATATATTTATCATTAACTATGTAAAATGAAAATTCAGCAATTAAAATGTTAACAAAATCAATGTTAGTAATTAAATAGTACATTTTTTATTAGATTTTTAGTTATATGTAATGTATCCAACGTATACATTCAATTTATCTGAAAATACTAATCCGAGAGTTTGTAACTCTTACTCGCGAATTCTCTGTGACGATGTGTTCCGATGTCTATTTGAACCAATCGATATCAACATGTGCATTAACGGTACAAAGTTTAGATACGTTCACAAATTGTGAATGAAAAAAATTATTAACAATTAAATGTGGTGCTAATTTTTAATTGGTACTATCATTAGTCCGAATATAAAAATATAATATTATAAGTCCGAAATCAAAAAGTTCGGGAGAACATAGATTATTACTACTATATGATAACCATTGTAAAAACCTTATTTCACGTTGTTATTTTGTTCTTCTTTAGAATTTTCAGAGAGTTTTGACCTTTACGCTTAAAACATAATATCCAATGTAATGAAATGTTTTGACTACGACCCATATAATATCGCCTATAACCTATCCGCGACTGTTCAGCTTCTATCTCGATGAACGCCCATCGCATACAGCAATTTCATTTTTTTTGAGATCATCAATCGGAAAATAAAAACTTTCTGATAATTTGTAAACAGGAACTCGGAAAGATTTAATTTAATTTTTAGACACATCTCTAGAGCGATTTGTAAATGCGTTTTTCGAGGCATTGAACCCATATCATAACGATCGTATTTGCATACACTATACGAGTATACAATATCATGTCTAGGTATATCGCGAGTTTCTGATGAATAAAATAATATTAATTACCGCAGGAAAACCTACACCGTCGAATTTCTTCTGCTAGCGGTAATTGATTTCTCCTATAAAATTTTAAATACATTCGATTCGTAAAAAAATAAAAAACGATTAACTGCTTTAATCTCGGTGTTCTGTTTGTACATTTCTAAGTTTCTCGCTTTTAATTAAAACGAAACATCTAATAATTACTACA
Source organism: Periphyllus acericola (assembly GCA_949715065.1). Classification (NCBI taxonomy): domain Eukaryota; kingdom Metazoa; phylum Arthropoda; class Insecta; order Hemiptera; family Aphididae; genus Periphyllus; species Periphyllus acericola. The sequence continues at coordinate 5,278,322 of OX454272.1, forward strand.
TGTTACATACCGTTACATAACGCGTGTTCGTGTATTCCTATACGCTGAATAACTAATTGATCACATCCTTTGAATCTTTTCAAAACATTAGGTACCTAATATTATATATTTATGGATAAAAATCAAGAGCGGTTTTACGATTTGTTCGTTAATACTATTTTGTTAGTACATGTAAAAAAAAAAAAACCTTTTATTTTCATTCATCCGTTTCTAAAATACACTTAATATCATACATTAGGTACATACTAGCTATTATAATCCAATGGTACTTATATTACTATAATATTTATAGATAGTTGAATAGTAGTAAAATCTATTACATTTCAATGTTTAATTTCTCGTTCGAGTGCTGAGCAATAATACTACCAGGTACGAATTGTATATTTTAGAAATTCAATCGAACAATATTTTCAGACACGCCGATCAATGTCCTCTGCAGAAATAAATATTATCTAGGTCAACATAATATAATTTAATATAATATAATGTCATGTTTAATCTCTTCATAATTCGTAATAAATATTAAACAGCAATATTTATGATCGTGAGAATTTACATACATTTAGCTTTATATTGCTAGAAATCCAATCACATATTCCGCACGATGTGATCATCCATCATGGATTGCTGAAATGCTAATTTCTCTTAGCGTTGAGTTGAAATATTTTTACTGCAAATTTACTTATTAATTCGACACTACATAATACGACCGAACGAACCACCACCTCGCCCTGACCACGATTTGGGCGTTGGCTTAACGAACTGACCTAATGATGTATTTCAAATTTCAATACACCGCAATTCAAAGAGTAAAATTTGAATATGATTAAATATATGATAGAATATAGTTAGTTTTTATGCATTTACCATATATCCTCTGTTATAGTAGCGTGTATTTTATGAGTGTATATTATTATAATAATGTAATTTTAATTTAAAATTATAATTGGATAGTTTTACGAACCATTTAAACAGAAACCATTTTCACTTAAACATTCATATTGCACTGAACTTGATTTATCTGAGTATATAATTCTTAAAAACAGTTATAGTGTAGCTGTATAGCTTACTCTATAATAACTTGATTATATATTACGATTAAATCAGTCATAGTATAGACAGTAGTAGTCAATAAAGTAAAAGTCCATTTCTACTGAATTATTTTCATAACTGATAAGATAGTCACATCTTTGATTTACTTTTAAATACAAGCTACGAGTGTACCTATTCAAAAATAAATATTATAGGACATTATTTCTGAAAGAGTTAAAAGTTTGTTGTACTTGATTTTTTAATAGGATACGTCCACAAACATGATGGACAAAGCCCAATATCTTTGGGCCGAAATCTAAAAAATATTTTCGACATTGGAATGTGTGTCCCGGCTGTTCCGTTTACCAATAGGTATATTATACGTCTTAACGTCTATGACTCGCACTACTATTATAATACTAGTAGGTACCACTACTACAGCGCCGTATAGGATACGATTAGAATGAGTGGGTCGACCGGGACAGTACCGTTGGAAAATCTGTAGATCGTTAATTTGTTTAATATCCAAATATAAAACCAGCATCCTGTCAAAAAGTATTTACCAGTATTTCTATGATATAGATACTCGCAGAGTATTGATAGTGATTTGATTAGAATCAAAAACATAAATTCACTTTTCGTTTTTAAATTCATTACGGATAGGGATTGAACACTCACACACACACACACGTATACATGGATAAATGTTTAATATGAGTTAATACATGGTATACTAAAACCGGAACACTGACTCATAATATTTATGACGTATAATTTTGACATCGTTTCCTACACGCGTTGGACCAAGTTTCACTGGCCTCGGGATAATATTATTTTATATAAACGATTGATATTATAGATTATATAAATATATGTATATATACATATATATTGTTTTGTTAGGACTGTGCAGTCATGTTATACTCACCTGAGGCGAATCGCACTACGTCACATACATATTTGTAAGCTATGCTTATAATTTTATTCTCAAAGTTAAATGTTATGTTTGTTATATTTGAATAGTACGTATATTTTATAATATACCTATCGTTGTATATGGATCTCTGCAGGTGCGTGCGCAAATTCGACCGCAGGTCATTCGAATTCCGCGTCGGTTTTCCGTCGCGAAGTCCCCCACCCGTCGCACCCGGACCACTTGTCGAACGTCGTGATATTTTGTCTTTTATTTTTACGGTCCCCAATAATAATAGTAGTCGTGCAGTGCGACTATAATATGTACATACTCTGCGAGATCGTATTATTATACTTGCACCGCAACCGGTACACGAAACTATATACGCGGCACATACGTGGTCAGATTTTGAGCGTTCGACCTAGATAATATAATAGCATAATAATAATAATAATAATAATAATAATAATAATATATAATATAGTCTCGTGCGTATATTACTATGGGGTACCTACATAATATTATACACGTTTGACGGATTAACTACATCGTGTGATGGGTTTGACAAAAATAAAAATCCAAGACGCACGATAAAATATGCGCGTACGGTTAGAGATCTATACACGACAGGCTATGCATCTATGCATCATGTTATTAATTCAAGGCTCGGATTTTAAAACACTAAAAATCATTGAAATATGCGCTATTTTATGACTTGAACAATTTTCAAATAAGCACTATGATATGCACTAAAAACATGGAAAATGGAAACAAAAAAAATTTTCCTTTTGTAACAAATTAAAAAAAATGTTGTACGTCGTATAATAATTTATGAAGTCCCAAAACTTCTTTCTACAATTTAAATTTATGCAGAACAAAAAATAAATCAAATACCATGCATATATGAGCAAAAAAAAAAAAAATTTTACAAAACTGAAGAAATAGCACTACAAAACTAAAATTCTAAACATATGGAAAAATATGCTGAATAAAATTTTAGATTTTAAATCCTTGTAACGTAAATCAAATTTGTCACACCACTCTGATATGCGCTTATAATTATTCTATAACACTTAGCAAATGCCGTGTAAAATACCCTGCATATTATTAATATTATTAATTTTATAATATTAATACGGTTTAAGTTTATTTTAATTATTATACGACGCGGCGCTCGGTGATCTCAGATTTCGCGCAATGGCTGGTGTATACGTATATACAACTATACATATACGCGCGCGTCTAACGTCTGCGACGTATACGTTTATTGATAATATTATACAGATACGAAGTAGAATAAAAAAACTGAAAAAAAAATAAAAAACATTAATCATACGCGTACATATTATATTATTGTGTATTATGCGTACGGGTATGTGCGCCGCGACAGTTATATCAGTTATCCGTCTCCGGAGCCGCCGCGAACCGAATGCAAGTGCACGGCGCGTTACATTTGGCATTTACGTGTTTGGATTTCGTTGCCCTTCGTGACCCGAGTCGAAAACCGATGCGTGTACAAACTTGTAGCGATTTTATCATCACCACAAGTCTCGGCTAGATTTATTATGTACGCGAACGGTGAATTCCTAGAAAGTATCTATGCTACGTCAATATACATACTCGTGTATATATATATGTATACGATATCGTGCAAGTCCATCGCGAGCTCAACAAAGATTTTTTTCGGCGATTTCTCGATCAAACATTTTCGTTTTGGAAGATTTTTATTTTTTTCCAGAGATTATATTATTGTTGAACATATTATATATATTGTTGTTATAACGCATAATTATTATTTTTCTATCGCACAAAACACATGTATTATGTACGAGCTATACATACGTACAGATAGTATAATGCAAGTGCAATAGGTAAAAACAAAATATCAAAGCTGGACATTATGTTTACACGACGTCCATTATTATTATGTACATGAGCGTTTACCGCAGCGAATTCGGTCGGTCGAGAACCTACTCAAAGAAGTCATTTAGAAAGAAAAAAAAATACACATAATATGTATATTTATTTGCCATGACAATTATATTAATATTGTTGTTATCTTTTTCTGCTTTTTTTTCTCGTGCATGGTCCGCTGACAATGTGAATGTGTCTAAACAATAAAGCGCATCTGATTTGCGTACATATATAATATATATGTTGTTTTCGAGAACAATAATGAATTCAATAAACAACATATACTTATATTTCACACTGGTGTAATGCCGAATACTTCATTATTATTATTGTATTACTATTCACAATGATTGCAGTTGATTTAACAGAAAAATATAATTATTACACTCTCAACAGTTTAAACCGTGCACATTTGAATTATTTATATAATATTCGTATAAAAATATACACGTACCTACTTGCACACGAAAATAACAGCCAGCGCAAACGATTTCTACAGATTTCATGCGTATTAACGTAGTGGATATATCATGTACTTTTTGACGTATTATATTATATTATATGCTCGTATACCGTATATTGTGTATACCTGTAAGCTTTATTAATCGACGGAACATTACGCTCAGCCCCCGATATATATATTCATTGTTCTACCGATCATATATAGACACACATTATACGAGTAATATGATGAAATCGCGCGTTTTATAATAAATATCTAGTCGTAAAGAATAATATAATGATAGAAAAAATGTATAACATTATAATAATTTTTTTTTTCAGCTCGCCGAGTCATGTGGAACAAATCGTCAGGCGTAAAAACGTTCAATCAACGTGACTGTCAGCCATCGTACATTGCTGGTAAGCGGTCAAAATTTGACACACTAAATGTTGTTTTTTTTTTCCACCAAATATGTACGTCAATTTTTAAATCGAAAAATACCTACTACCTATAATGCTTATCAATATATAAAATATACCGGTGCAGCGTGAGTCCAAAATTGGCACTGCATACCTGTCATCGCGCAGCACCTCAAGATAGCGGGTGGCGTACGTAAATTTTATATATTTTTTCCGCTAACGATATTATATTTGCGACTGCACCAGTAAAACCGGTTAAACAAAACGACCTGCAGTTTTTTTCATTGCGTATACGTGTATTATTATATAGTCTAGTTATATATGATATAATAATATATGAATACATATTATTAATATTATATATAAATATATACAGGGTGTTCCAGAACTATTTGACAATTGCAATACATTTTGTCAAATGTATTTCTGATACACATTATATTATATTATATAAAATACACTTACTAATTTTGCCACCATATTTCTTCGATCTGCGTATGATGCTACGATTTCCGTTGTTAACGAACGAACTCGTGAAAAATACAAATCATAATTATATTTGCATTTCCCGCGTTGCTTTAAAAAAATATTCTGAAAATGAATATACGAACGAAATAAATCATCTTTTGGCGGCGTTGGTACAGCTACATATGTTATTTCACGACATTCTCACGGTTAGACGCATATAGTTGAAATTAGGTCAACGCTTAATTAACACCTATAATCACTTATAATAGTTATAATTGATATGAACTCGCGTTAACAAATTATTCTTAAGCTTATATTAATCAATACCCTTTTAAATCGTTGAACAAATCATTTTACATGCTTGGATATCAAAGATATTGTTTGAGGGGAAGGTGACGGGCTGAATATATATTATGAAGTGGTTATACGTAATTTTAGTGATCACACAAATGTATTGTTTATTGATTATTCGATAAAAACATATAAGTCACAAAATACCAACTAAACAATTTAAATTAGAAAATTTGATTTATTAGAGTTAAATTCATGAGCTTTAATATTATACACATATAGTAGCTAATAAATAAGAGTAACTAACGTCCTTGTGTTTTTAAACCAAAAGGAAACAAAATATTTAGTAATTGTTAATCAATATTAATAAAAAGGTTGTTCATTAAATATTTTATCGTAAATATTTTTTTCATATGAAATTATTTTAATTATTTAATGGTTGATAAATAATACTATCATTGTTTCACAGCTATAAGGTCGAATTATTAATATAGAAACTACCTTACATGAAGCAAAACAATTACTTATTTAAGTTTTGATTTTAATTTTAACATCGTTTTTTTCACCATCTGTTATATCTCCCTAAAATCAGTAATGTGTTTTTTCTTTTCTTAGAATAAGAAAGGAAGTATAACGTGTATCATTTATACAAGTTCGTTTTTCTTACTATTATATCGATACTTATCAGCACTCCTGCTGTTGGAACTAATACATCATAACCCAAACGATTATGTTATGGGCTGTAATTATAAAAGCACTCGAAGTCACGACCTCGCATAGACGTATCCTGCAATGCCTATAAACCCGCATGTTACTGCAGGTGGACTATGATTTTTATTTCTTGCCGACGGTATATATTTTATAGACATGGATGATCTTAAAAATATTTTCATGTTCCGCCATGTAACGTATACGCGATCTGTCATTAAAATTGCATGCAATAATGTGATAAATAAGTCTGGGTAAAAACTAAAATTATTCATCGGCAACGAAGGTGCAGTGTATTTTATTCAGGTGAATATATTTTCTTTTCCAACCTTATTTGCTTAATACGTATTTGAGAAATGGTATTGCTAAATATAATTACCATCGCGACCCGTTGGCAATATGCATGTGCTCAGAATAGAGTCGAAGCCCATTTGTTATTTGTCACAATATTATATTGTTGCCAAATATGGCACGAGACAACCATTAGGAGAAATAGCACCATTTAACTTTGTCAGCCCGCAGTAGTACTGTAATGGTACTCAATAATGTAATAGAGAGAGAGAGAGATAGAGAGAGAGAAAGATAACGATTACGCACAGATGTCCTTTACCCGTGTACCAAGACGGCGGAGGCAGCGACCATGTTCACAAGCTAACTAATAGAGCAAGTCACCTAAAAACATTTCCGTAGGAGGTTTCTAACCGTCCATCCGTATATATCGGATTGATTAAACGAGTCGAAGTATTGGAGATGAAAGTTGTCTGTTTGCCACGACGAAAATCTACTCGAGATTATCGTGAAGAGTCTCTTGGTTCCGTTAGCGCGCACTTCTCGAATCAGAATATGGAAACAAAACCAAGTGGCTGTTCATTCTTATTTCGTAAACATATATTTCAACGTGGCTCTTTTAATTTTTCTAAACGACACATTTTATCTGTCAAGTGTGTATTCGGGATGCTGGTTTGACTTACGTTTCGGTTTGAACACTGCAGGCCACGTTAAAATATAGGAGAGTCCAGTGGTCTATATATTCAAACCACTTATTTTCTTATTTGAGAACTGCAAATATGACTTAAAGTTAATGATTGGGAACGACTAGATGAATGGTTGTTGTTGCTATCACTGCAGGTTGCCGTTAGTTGCAGTTACTTTACAGTTATATAGGAATACCGCGAGGGTGCAAACTGATCACCACAACCATTATAATAACGTCGGTGGACACAGGTGGTTCTTTTTTTACATGTATAAGTGTATATAAAATACACGCACGCGCTGCAGTGATTCCCGTTTTAGGTCACGATCGATTTAACGCTAATAAATATTCATATGAGTTACTTACAGCGGCTAATAGGCGACTTTGTTCTACACGCACTGTTTAATGCAAGCTACTCTACGTGAAATTCCGATATGCATTTTTAATTTTCACATGCTTTTGACCACAATGCGTACAACATGTTCGGTATATAATATGTAATTTCGCTCTGGTTTCTTGCGCGCCGGCCGTTTATGTATGATTTATGCACACGAGAGTAATTATATATGTATATATATATATTATGAGTACAGGTACATATTATTATAATATGTCGTAATCTGGATTTTAAATCTCGATTATTCTTATACGTATACACACATATTGGTACAGCGCGTATAATATTAGCGTACTTGTACATTGTTGCACGTACAAACTATAATGCAGCAGTATTGAGTATGGACTATAGAACACAATGTACAGAGATGTTAAGAGAATACTATTTCGTATATATACATAGGATAACGCGCGAGTTATTATAAACAATGCGTGTAATATGCCATCCCGTATTATCTGCGGGCTCGTAAATCCGCTATATATATATATATATATATATATATATATATATATATTATATATACATAGAACCTGTACGTATAGTGTTCACGAGCACGCGTGCATAAGCAACGCTATGTAATTACACCCACGAGATTTGGCGGTTTCCTATGTTGCGGACGTTCCGAAAACGTGACACAGAAAATAAAAATAAAAAAGCTGTACAACAATAATAATATTATATATTAAACGTCCCGCATTGTGTTCCGACTTCGACAGCAGCCGGAATACGTGATTTAAATTTTGGCCGTGATTGTCGGACCAGAAATGCAGCGACACGAAAACGCCGACTTCCAGACACGTACCAAAGGGTTGGGGGTCAATGGAGTCATTCCCAATCCTTTATAATTAAGATGTAAATAATTTCAAAGTTTTTTCAAAATTATTGGTTTTTTTTTATCTGAAATGTATAAAAATAGTATTAGCATTTATTTGTTATTGTGAAAGTTTCTAATTTTGGATGCGGAGAGAATGAAATTTGTTTTAGACCAGCACCAAAATACATTTCTGTGTACGTGCCTGCCAACTTCAGACCACAATCCCTTTGATTTGCAGTGTCGACGTGGCGTTATAAGCAAGTCTTCGTGCAGACGAGATCTCTATTTGACTTGCCAATTTATACTATAAAAGGTGTAGAGTAATTAAAACGCCGTGCGGCGGGCAGGTTTATTGCGCTATACAGGACCGCCGCGGCTCAGGGTAAACGGGCGCGTGAATGAATAACGAAACAAACATAATATTGTAACAGACGCAAACGTCTTTTAAATATTTTGCTAGTGTTACAACCGTCTGTATAACAAATAATAATAATATATTGTAGGTATATATACCATGTACCTAGTATATATAATATATATACATGCATATTATGTATATACGGTGCGGTATATCTACATACACACGCGCAAGCGTACTTACACGATCATAGACTTGATATATTTTTTATATCTTTTTTCTTTTTGTTGGCAATGGGTTTTCTGGTCACGATTGATCATTGTCCGCGCACTGTTCCAATGCCTGGGTACCTATATACATACTGCATTAGTCATGCAGCATTACATCTGGGAAAAATATTCGTGTACTTAATGACCTCGGCGCCAAAGAATATAACCTCCTAGCATAAGACTAAGACAACATTACGTGTATATGGTTCATATTTTTATTTCAGAAGAAATTTGCAATGCTAATGTCATAGATGCGAGTAATGGCTGGCCTGGAAAATGGGGTTGCGCCCAGAGTCAAATGCTAATGATACCCGAAAACCCGAAAAAGGGTGAAGGGTTATTTCCAACAACCGGGTAGCGCTTAAAGATAATATACCGCCAAAAGCGTTTCGAAACGCGTACAACAAAAACGTCAATTGACGCATGTTTATCTGGCCTAAAAAAGTCCTACTTTGACACAACCTTGCGTCATAGCCTTGGCCTCTTGAGAATTCTTTTGTGCTCGGTCTAGTCACATTTAACAAGAAAATAACCGCAATAATAATTATGATGATAACACAATGTGTAAGTACGCGCGCACAACTTATGAGGAAGTTTTTCTTAATTCACTTAATGGACGGCCGAATTAAGAAAACATCAATCATTGAAACGAAATTGAAATGTCAGCTATGCCCATGGTAAGTCGGTTGGTTGGGCGTGTATCTATACTATACAATGGTCACCTGTGTTTCACAACGCAGATCCAATTAAGAATCTAAGAATAAAATAATATAGCAAGGACTTGTGTGAAAATTTGGTTTGACGTCAAATATTGTGTTGGTTTTCATCGCGAAGGCCGCCGCGCCGATTCGGGTTTCGATCAATTTGCGAATGCGGACTTGCTTATTTTGTTCAATGTAGCGTACCTATATAAAAACTATTTTAACAATCTTATAATAAGATAACAAATCGTCACAATTGAATAATATAATGTAGGTTTGCTGATTAGAGCATAAATAAAAACAAATTCGACTGCCTGTAAGTAGTTTCTAATTGCACTATGAATGCTCCAGTCGAAAGCTACCAAAAACGTACAATTTTACGCGTCTAGACATCTAATGGTAAATTACATTTTTTAGTAAATAACATGAAATAATACCGAGTCGAAATAGCTGGAAATCAAACGAGCATTTACAGAGAAGAAATTCCACGCAACGGTGAATATAATAGCAACGATATATTCATCAATCATTTCATGGAAAGTATAATCTGACTCCACTGATGAAATCGATAACGACGTATAGGTACACACGATATTTAAGCGTCATCTGTGCTAACTCGACTCGAGTATTTTGTTTTTAAATAAAATATGTATACCAACCGTAAACGTCTTCTATTTTAATACTCACGTAACGATTTTATTATGATAAAATGTAATGTGTTCGTCGTGTACAATCAGTACAATAGCAGAGCCATGTAGATGAAGTACCTCCCCACTATTTATGATAATACCATCCATGCGCGATAGCTGAAAAATATAAATATTTTTCGAGGCGAATATAATTATTTATATGATTTATCATTATTATTATTTTCATAGCCGTTCGTATACTAGTGACTCCTTCAAAGCGTTGTTGGCCGCTGCAGAGTCGCGTACACATATAATGAATGTACATAAGGTCATTATAATAATATAGGTTTATATATTATAATATATATGAATGTCATATTACTTTAGAAAACAACACAAAACCGTGACAATCGTCACGCAAGTGCGTATTGTCGGATTTGTTTTATTAATAACCAAACCGTCTCGTGTATAATATCGCCGCGGTGGTGTACACAGTGCACGTACGAAACATTATTATATTATTCGCACATCGGTGCCGCCGCGCGCGCGGTATAATATCTGGTGTGGTGCCCCGCGCAGCATCAGCCGCCGGCGAAAAGTTCCACGTGGCCGCGCGGCCATTTCCGAACACCTTTTGATTTATTTATATGCTAATGAGCGCGAACGCCGCGCGGAGAAAGTCTTGTTGGTTTTAAATATTATATTCTCAAAACGGATCCGCCGCCGCGCCATGTGCGGGTAAACGTTTTTAATGAGACGTAGACACAGAGAGAGAGAGAGAGAGAGATTGAGAGAGAGAGAAAAGAAAAAAGCAACGGCAGAGGTATTGTACACACATATATAATAACTATACTCCCGTGGTATTATTATATTATAAGAACCACTATATTATTATTATAATGTACTGTACGGACACGACGTGATTGCAGGACTCGCAGATGTACAACGGATACATAGGGACGGGTAACACACTGTTTGCTAAGCGACCGTCACGGCAAACGTTGTAGTCGCAGTCGTTTCTGTTGTTCTTGTTAACGTGAGATTTACCGTTTTTCTCGGCACATCGCGAGACACTCGGCAATACGATACGATTTTGCTGAAACCTTTGACGCTATCGCGTGCAATATAATATCGGTATAAACGGTATTATATTATACTCTACGTACACGCGCGGTAGCTGCAGGTACCCTCTATATCGTTATTACGGTGCGTGTACGCGTTACGGGACATGTGATGAATCCGCCGCGGCCGATGCGATCTGAGATGTCGGGGCGATACGCGCGCGTGGTTATGTTAAAGTCTCTGCTGTACAATCGTCTCCACTTCGACGTCCGTACAGATACCCTCATCGCGAATGCCGACTGCTGCTAGTCGACACTGTAACGGAAATTATCTCCTACAATATAGTAGTGACATCGTTCCAACATTTCGTTGACCTGAAAAACGTCCACGTCTGCGTTCCTCGCCGCAAACCCAAGTACTCCGCAATAGTATTTACAAGAAAGAACACGTTCGATCCGTTAGGTCTCTTAAACGACGCTATGAGCCCCGGCAAACGGGTAAATATCTTAAAACGTAAACTGCAGTGTGCGACGTCGAATCGATTCAAAACGGTAACCGGCACTAACCGCACCTCTCAGTCTGCGTATACACGCGCATACGTAAGCCGCCCAAAACACGTCAATTACTATTTTTATAGCTGTGTCCACGGCGGACGTCTTCCCGCGACTAACGGCGTGAACGTATTCTGCGATAAAGAGCAACGGTAGCGACGTCGTATTTATTCAAATCGTTTGGCACGACCCGATTGTTCGTTTCTTTTACGACGCCAGCCATTCCAAGATCGAAACCGTCCCGTGAGCGGGTAGCAGTCGCGGGTATAAGCATCGCGTAAGAAGAATTATGTACTATGCGCTGCTGGACGGACGCTACAGCATTTCGCATTGATAATTGTCGCGTTTCGCGTGCCGACCCGTGCAGCAGACGAACCCCATATTGCACTAGGCCGAGTGTGTGTATTACCTGATTTCTTAATTACTCCGAACCGGTTTTATTATATTCTCACCACTTTGTAACAAACGTGCATACGATAAGGTCTCTTAAGTCGCGTGTACGCTCGCGGTTTTCCTTCTTTCTCGAAACCCGTGTGCGCGCCCGATCTTTTGTGAGAGTGACGATCGGCAAAACGATACCTACACGGGGCTGGGAACGCATCATCGTGACTATACTCGGGCGCCTGCTGAATGCGTGCTATTAAAAACGATTTTATTATTATTGTTGTTGTTATTTTTATTAAATTATTATTACAAACAAACGGTGACGTTCGAATTGTAGGTCATTTTCGTCAGGTCCGGATTCCTATTGCTGCAGTAAAGCGCAATAAACTTAATTTCCGATACGTATGTGTGTGTGTTTTCACTGCTCGGGGAGTAGAATTTTCTAGCACGAGACCTTATGTGATGGTTCGAATTTTTTTTTTTCAGGCGTGGTTTAATGGATATCGACGCACTGCATGATTCGGACAGGCCAAGTCGGTGCACGATGTACCAGGTACGTAAATCGATCATCATCATATACGTATACTCTAGTCCAATTATTATCAAATCAATATTCAATCGTGATATAAGCCACAAAACCGATCACGTGGTCGGCAATAAAACAGTTGTGGGTCTCGTTTTTTAATAGAAATTAAGTTTTTCACCACAAACGTCGATAAGAATCGAACAATATAATATCTTCTAATAATATAATAATATCGTTATAGAATGGACGTTACGTCGATAAATGTAAATGAGCAATTAATATGTTAAATAGAAAAAAAAACTCTCTGAAGCCAATTCGTCATGCATTTCCTCCGTGAAAATCGGCATCAGATTTAAAAATGCAGAGGGCATACCTTAGCGTTTTTTTTTTTAATCCGCCGTCAGATTCTTATAATATACATATATATTAATAATATTAACGATAGGTATGCGGATTTCTATTATATGTTAATTTCAGTACTCTCTATATAGCTACCATTGTGTGTGTGTGTGTGCGCGCGCGCATGTGTGTGTGTGTTGTGCCTGTTGTACCACTTGCTACGAATGACCGGTTTTGGCTGGGCAAAATGTTATGTTTATTGCCGAAACAAAATAATATGTTATGGACTATGGTGGCCCGTATAGAGATTACAATAAAATGTGACACCACACCGTGTTCAGAATGATTGCTTCAAGCAACTATTATACAGAGAATCCTGCTGGTCATAAGAATTAAGACACCAGCTATATAACATGCATACGATCTTGAAGAAAGCTTATTTTGTTATAACTAATTGGTTTATTTCCAACTAGCGTCATCATAGTTTTACGAAAATGTTTAAAATATAAGGAGTATAATATTAGATTAAATTATATGTACATTATGAAGGATAACCAAATAGATAGTACAAAGTTAATTGATGATACGGTATTTTAATACAGTCTCTAGATCTTGTATAAAAATTAAATTTTCAAAGAATCAAATAAAGAATACAGCCCGTAACGGTTTCTTAATTACTGTTTATGTTTTTGATGAGACTGCCGAATGAGCACGGCTAATTATTTGCTCCGTAAAACTGTATGGTTGTAAAAAACACCAACTTTTTCATAAATTGTACTCATTTATCACGTACCACACATGTAATTAAATAATTTAAAACGCTTTCCAATTGATGATCATTGATAATATTGAATTTCAATCGTACGCACTTTAAATAAGAGGCACTATTCGTATTACAAAGTACATAAATTACAATATTTCTATTAGATTTTCCACATTTTACGTTGGTTTAACACGAGAATAAGACATAATTAATTTTCTATGCTTAATAGCGTGTCATAATTATGCAGCCGAAGACTTAAAATACGATTTAATACGATAGCTTATTAAAATTTCCTTAATTTGTTCTTATGTATGCGATTTTAAATTAAAACGTAATTTCCAAAGAAAAATCCTATTAGTAAAACTTAATTAAAAAATATTTAAACTGCCCATTTGTCATAATAATTATACTTTATTGTTTAATGATAGAAAAAAGCGTTTATATTTAAAGTGATGTAACAAAATCGAATATATATTAATTTAATATTGACAAATAAACTGAATTACTATTTGCTAATAAACAAAAAATATTATGTATTCTATCTTAACAGCTCTAATTATTAGCAAAAAAAAATATTTAGGAAATATTTATTTAAATAATATACATTGCTATATTTTATCATAACTGATTCCGTATTATTTTACTGGTATACTTTTTTAATTATTATTTTACAGTGTTATCAAACCAGACAAATGCATGCAAAATACAATCTACATCATTTAATGAAATTATAACAAATTTGAGTCTTAAACTAATGATAAATCTATAAAAGTTGTTATACATGTTTAAATAATTTATTATTAGAATTTAAATTATGCGGAAATCCGAATAATGTTATGTTCAAATTTCCAACGCTTTCGTTTAGAATTATTTACTATCAACTAGTTAAAAGTACAATTGTATCGATTGTACTCATATTGAAACGCATTTTGAACAAATAATAAAATATAAACTACTTACCTATAAGAACTAATTAAAAAAATGTGCAGCATAAAATATATATATATTTGTATATCAAATGAACACTCTCAGGTATGATTTATGATTTTGCGCCCAGGTGGATGAATTAAATATTATCGAAGGCTAACAGAAGTACAATAATAATGCACATTGAAAATTGTAAAGTATTTGCTTTCAATGAAACTGTTGATTGTTAGTTGGACATGGGGCCAAATGAATAACGAGTAAATTTCGCGAGGACAATGTCAGCGGCTACTTGTTAAAAAATAATAATAATAATAATAATAAATGAACCACTAGAAATTGGGTCAGTTGTTGCGGTTATATGTACCCACCTCAACCAGAGGAATTACGTCGACCGGTAATCACCATAGGTAACATGATCTTTTAACAACTAAGTTGAAGTTTATAAATTAATATAAAACAATTTTCTTGTAGTCCATAAAAAAAAATCAAGGGTTTTGGAAGGCGTGTCGTATAGGCAATTGCGATACGTGTAAGAGTGTATAAATCTAGGGATCGCTTATGTTTCTAAAATTTACGGCACAAAGATAAAATTAAAATCATTAGCTTACAAAATGTAGGGTAGTTGTAAAGAATTATACAAATACATTTTCTTCATAACCAAAATACGATTACAAAACAAACAAATATTACAAATTATGAACGGATAATCGCCCGATATAATCGTAACGACAATTAAATTATCTAAATATTATTATAGAACTGTGAAAAGATTCTTGAGTCGATATATGTTTAGTGAAGCACGAAGACGTCAATGTTTGATATTATTTCCCGAATAACAAACTATCACTAAGATTAAATTATTTTATGAAGGATTTCAAACGGGATGAACGGTCCAAACACGCAAACGTGCTATTTTCTGCCGTCGATACCGTCGTGGTCGACAATGTATTTTTTTTTACTAACTTCCGAACGTGTTAACCTGACAATAATTGTTTGTAATTTATCGCAATAAATACCGAGTACCTGGACTGTACGAATGATGCCCCTCAACAAACGTTCGTCGCAGGTATGGATGCGTACATGAAACACGAGAAAAATATATTGTTCGCTCCAAGACGCCTTAACCTCAATCCACTAATAACGAACCACTATACGGTCGTTTTGTATCGGTCCCGACACATATATATTCTAGCGGGCACAATGCACGCAATTTATTATTTATTTTCTCTCGTTTATTATTTTTGCTGCTCGACAAAACTTGTGTTCATTTTCTTTTTAGATTAAATCGTTATAGCTTTTTACCGGTGTCAATTTGCCATAAATACACACAATGTATGTACACGGGACCACGATGATGATGATGATAATAATAATAATAATAATGACGCCTTTACCACACATCGAGTGCGGTGTTGCAGACGACGACGGTGTAGGTGGCGGCGGCGTTGGAAGGAGGACGCGGACGTCGTCACATTGTGTGCAAAACGATAGGATGAATTACAATAAAATTGTTTTCGCCCACTGATTGTCAATTTTACAACGGGACCTACCGGAGCCGCAATATAATACGTCTATATACCACAACGCAGTGTTTCGTGTACCATGGTACATACGTGGAAATTATTATTTTTCTTCTCGATTTTTATAATAATATACAATATTACGAGTACATACGTTTCTTGTTTTTATGTTGGTATTTTTATTTTTTTTTTCACGGGGATAATTAAATTAAAACGTGAAAATGTTATGTACAATAACAACGTATAATAAAAAATAATATGTACACACACACATACGTATACATCAAATACGCGTGTTGATTACTAAAGACATCGAGGAAGTGCTTAGTTTATGATCTATTTAAAACATGTGTCGTACTCACAACACTCATATTATTTAACAAGATAGAAGATACGGTACCCATACGAATATTAAATAATTTCAATTATGCGAGAAAGCAATCTAATATTCTTTTACGTATATTGACGTGAGACATTGGGATATGGTTTGAAAATCATAAAACAAATATCATCGTACGAAGTTGATGTTTAATTATCATAATACATGACGTTTAATGTGAATTCAGCAGGTACATCATAGAGCTGAAAGCTCGTCACGTGAACTAACATTGCTCTAAAACGAATAAAATATTTTAAACCTTTATAGAAATTTCCCGAGCTCGTTTTTTTGGTCAAAAAGTTTAGGTTATGTTTATGATATTATAATATCTTGTGAATTTACTTGCTTACATATTATATGATATTCACATTGAAGATTTGGTGGTTATTGTAACTACTGAACTAGTCACCAGTGATATCTGAAATATTATGAATAACGAAGTGCAGGTCTTTCGGGCAAACACCCGCCTCCCATCTGCCTAAGGTTTCACCAAATCAACTTAAGAACTATGTAACCGAATCGGTTAAGCAGGTTTTCTTTACTAAACCATATATGTAATTATTACAATATTGTTTAGTATACTAAATAGAATTAACAAGTATTCCATCAATAGATTATGGTTGCCTTCTTTCAAATTAAACGTGTCAATTTATCTAAGCTTAACGTGTAATAAGCTGCTTAATTTTCAACTTATAGAAGTTAGATAGTGTATCATACATTTCAGTTACACAAAACAAAAAAACTTGAGTATAGCTGTTGAAGGTTTAGAGACCGTTCTGTAGGGTACTTGATCGCAATAAATAGGTTATGTTTTTATAATGGTTTATATTATATTTTTTTAATATTATTTTGTTCCCAAAAATTAATTTACATCAATTCGGTATATGCAACTCGTTCGTGTTACAATGTCATCCAGTGAATTTTTTTTTTGAAATATCCACTTCAGCAGTGGTAGCACGGCGGTGTGTGGTTTTAATTCTAAAGATATTCAGACGTGTTCGGCAGCGCAGCTGAAATCGTCGTGAGAGGTCGACTCTACACTATACGGTATTGAAAATTACTTTAATTGGCATTTCCAACGTCTGAATGACTGGTGGGACATTACATTATACCTATATTATGTTATATTTCGTGCTAGCCAACGTTGGTGTTCTCACGTTATAACCGTCCGTCTACCCGACGCGGAATGCATTTCGTATACAAAGTATTTAAGTATACAGTACACTTTATAATGTAGCATAATGACGTGGTGTATATATTAAAATACGAACGTTTTTGTTTTGACACTAGTTTTCTCTCGTCACCACTCGATAGAACTTTATTTATTTGTTTCCATCAATGCTCGCTCAAATTGTATTTCTATAATACAACATCGGAAAATGGTCACCAATGTCCGAAGTGGTCGTCGTCGTTGTCGCCGTTGTTTCGGCCATGCGAGTTCGTAATGATTTCGCGGCCCCACGAATTTTGCCCACCCGGTATACCTGCAACTGTGCGGTGTAATATTATAATAATATAATATAGTGTATAGAGGTAGTATTACGTCGGCCGCCGTTATGATACTATTTAGGCGAAGTGCTACCGGAGTGTACAGAGGAGTATACTGACGGAATTATCGTTCAACGACCGCTCAACCCGTATGACCAATTTCGTATTATTATATATTTATTTATTTAATTTTTTTTTTTTTTTTAGTGTATTCGATATATAGAGCAAAGTGTGGCCGGAGGCTATGTACAAACAGGTTTTTACACGAGCGCGCGACGCCGCCACCGCTTTCAGATGAAATATTAATACACACACACACACACACACACTCGTACGCACACATGTATATGTATAGTACTTATACCGTATGTATACTAAGTATATAAAGGCTAAAATATCGCATGCGTTGGCAACCTTGCGTTTTTTTTTTTCATATATTATACACACGGTGTGTGTGTGTGATGAAAGAGAAAATAAGCGACATTACTCATTCATTGCTCTCCTAATTACTAGCGGTTTTTTTCTTACTCCTGTTGTATACCTACTAGACACACGCACACACGCACACACACACACATTATATTACACTCGTGTGTGAAGAAATAAAATTAGTAGGTTCACCCGTACGGGATCCGAAGACGTGTGGTGCGTCGGACGCACACGTTATAAAACATAATATTATAAAGTCTTTGGTGCCGCAGTTTTCCGGTACGAACCTTTTTTTTTTTATGTATCCTCGCGATCGTAATATATTTATGGATGTAAACACGGCAATAGACACTTAATGGCTTCGAAACCAATCAGTGTAAAACGGTTTCATATGTGTATTACGCCTATAATTTAACAACACTCGATCCGTGTACGTTACATGTAACCTGATGTATGCAATAAAGAGAAGTGTAGATAGGCAGGCACGTTATAGTTGTGTAGTCTCGTGTAAACGCGCATTGTCGCCAAAAAAAAAAGATAGGTCGTCGCACGAAATTGAATAATTAAACCTTTACGGCACGTTATTGTTATTACAACTGCTCGAGACTGGTTATTGTAATTTAATATAACCGTATGTACATAAGTATACGTTACTCGTATTTTAACCACCGCCGTGCGCACTGCATCATGTAATGAGATAAGTATTCAGGCGGCAATAATAAAAAGAAAAAAGAAAACGAAAAAAAAGTTCACCCGCGCTCCAGCATATGCGAATGGAATGTAATCTCCCTTTATGCTTCTATATATACATATGTATATGTTATAACATGCAGCGTATAGTGTTTCTCGTCATAATTTTCTAGAAAGCTGCAATTGCTTGTGATTGTTTCGGAACATCAATTTCTCGAAAACTATATAGTATGTATTATACATATATTCCTTAACCATGCTATTATTTTTTTCTTCTTATAGATTTAACTGAGAGACGAATTTTTATTATAATAATTATAGAATCGAAACATGTTTGTAGATGAGTATTTGATGATACAGACTTAACGAGTTGTTATTTGCGAAATTTTCAAACTTAATTTATTTCTCTCCCCCCCCCCTATCTATCACACACTCTCTCTCTGACCATCTCTCCGCTTCATACCGATTCCAATACTTTGCGTCCACTTATTCATGTATTGACAACTTGAATATTATTATTCGGTGGAACATGTCGGTATTTGGAAATAAAACTGTCGAGAAAAATAAAACTATAGCAGTAAATATTTATAATAACTATATTTCTGTCACGCCTTATTGAGAATATCAGCTACTGCAGGCGTAATGCAGCATAGAAACGCACCAAACTAGTTTTTATATAAACTGCAATTGTTTTATTCTCGCTTTTTTTAACCTATCTACTACAACAGTGGTTTGTAATTTCAAGCGATCACATGATTCATTTCCCACGAAACAAAGATATTGCGATGATTTTTATCGGTAGTTCAAGTTAAACTTGTCAGCCACCAACACTATCGTAGACAATGCTCGCGTATTGTGTAACTAGTGATTATTACGTTTTAAATATTATATTATATATATTTAAAAACTATTCAGTCGCTATGAACATTATTATTTTGTATAAACTAAAAATTGTATAGGCACATAATATCTATATAGGTAATATATCCTTTTATGACTCAACGCGGTTTGTAGGAAAAATTATCACGATTATTATTATCGTACGGTATGATATGCAATCTTTATAGACCATATATATATACAGTTATATAATGCACATGACAATGTCAAATATCTTAAAACTATCACAATACATTTACCTAATATAAATATATAATAATAGTTAAATCACGATCATAAGACGAAGACCTATGTGCATCCATAAAGTATGTTATTCCGTTCGGATGTAAATCTTTTGAACAAATAATGGATGACTATGCGCATAGGAAAACCATTTCACGAGTCTTTACATTTTTCTTTAGAATTCCGTTTCAACATGATTTGTTGTGCAGATTAATCTCGTCTTAAGTTTAATTTATATTACATGAAAAATAATTCGACACAATACAAAATTGCACCTATATGTTCATACTGTTGGAGAGTACCAAGTGCGTCGTAATATTACCGTAACGGTATTCACACAAGTACAACAATACTATAACAACATTGTCATGTATGAATGCATATTATTAAAATATTATGTAGAACCTCAATACGAGTTCAGAATAATGGTAGGTACTATTAGCGAAAAGCGCTACCAAATGAAACTGTCCTCGCGGTACCCGTCGTTTGATTTTCGTTGCCCTGCCCCTTTCCACCCCCTCCTCGCCGTGTGAAGATAAATAATTGCGTACGTTGAGGTTTCACATTACGACTGTACGTCGGCTATATCGCTATACGGCTGCAGGACCCTCGACGATATTTTACCCCTATACGTGTACGTACACGCAGCACCAGCGTACGTACCCGACCGTGTTCGTGACACACATTGTCCCGACTTCGTGCACCGAAACTTTCTCAGCTTCTCTGCGGCTTTCCATCATACACGTGCACACTGCGCTCTGCGATTTAGCATTGAAATTCCATGTTTCCGAGACATAACCTACCTACCTACCTACCTACCGGCTGCGAGCGCGCGCGCGTACCTTACAGCGGTTATACATATTGTATATATTATAGGTCTTGCATAAAACACAACGTTCAAGTGACTGCAGTCGCACGCGTATGTTATACAGACTATAGAATGAAAAAATATAATAACTGACGCGCGCACGCGGTCTTCTCTAACATCTGTTTAATATAAATGTAACGAGAATATTAAAATATTGAATAAAATATTATTATTATTACTATCACTACGAGTGTGCTGCAGAAACGCTATTTCTGTCGCACACCGAATTCCATCGGAAAATAAAACAACGAAGTCGACCATTTGCCGCCGTCATCATAATTAACATGGCGGAGCAGGTAATATGTTTTTTAACGGTTTTCCACAAAGGAAGTTGAATTCACGATCACAGCCGTATTCGTGGCGTTCGTGAAAAAAACATAACGTACCGATAAAACCGATTAATTACCATTGCGACTCCGGGTGTAATGTACATGTACAATACCCATGAATAGTAGTAAATCTAAATCGAGAGAATATGTGCGGTGCTTGTACGCGTGCGTGTGCGTGCGCCGCTTGTGTGCGTGCGTGTGCGTGTGTGTGTGTGTTTTAAAAAGCCGACGCCCGTAAGTAGGTTACTATGGCCCCGGGTGATTCGTGTATTAGTGGTGTGCGTGTATAATAAATGTTTCCAAGTACCTCGTACGAATACACATATAAAAAATATATACCTATATTATATATTTATATGTGCTCGTTATACTGGATGTTTCGACATATAACTGAACCGCCGCGCAGGACTAACGAAATAAATAAAATTACTTATCACTTATTTTATATATATATATATATATATATGTACGCATTATTGGTATTCTGCGTAAATATATATATATATATATATGTATTATATAGGTATTATTATACAGTTTGACGATGAGAAATCATGCATATATATATAATGGGTACGTCGTGGGTATCGTTCACGAGCATATACAAGACATGGAAAAGAAAGAAAAAAGAGGCGTGATAAAACGAAAACAGCCGTGTCAAAATGGTTTTGGAAAATATAAATTAGTTTTTAAGAAGAATAGTGAAAACGTCACCAAATTATAGGTTATTGGCAACCGCCCAAACAGCCGAACACATACATGCGCACACACACACACAAACGCACACACGCACACACTCCGCTGCGAGTGTTTTGCCGGTGATGCACGCGTAATATTATACGAAAAGAACATTATCTCAAAACCGTATCTGAATGCATACACTATTAATGAACGTCAGTTTTTGCACATCCTATATGTTATGAGTTAATAAGTGTGCGAACCGGTAGCAGAAAGGCTGTTTGTGCAGCTAAAAGACAGACTGACGGGACACTAGCTGTATCTCGCATACATTTATTCATTTCTCTCGTTATTATTATAATATATTTATTAAGGTACTTACTACATTTTATTATGTTTTTTTTTTTTTTTACCGTACACTGGACGGCAATAACCTCAAGATCCATTCGAACCATCGGTCGAGACTAAGTTTCACCCGCTAATAATACCTACGTTTAATATCGTGTCGTACGATCGTTCTGCACAACGACGTGTCTGGAAAAAAAATTGCACCCGGAAATTCCGCTATAATTTCGGTCGGGTCCTTTATGCACGGCGCACACTGCAGACAGACAATTTCACCGTCGATTATGACCATAGCTCCGGGCCACATATACATATATTGTTATTATTACGATCATTCTAGGTACATATTGCTACGCGTCCCGAATACCAACTATAGTAATTAGTTTTACTTCACATTTATCTCCGAATTTATGTTGTATGATGTCACGGCGTCGTATGAAAAAAAATGTACGCGCACGTAATATTGTACACACCATACTACCGAGCATAATTCATATTAGAAAATAAAAAGTAAAATAATTTTATGGAACGCCGCTGACGGGTGCATGACATCCGGATGCTTGTATATGTGTAGTTAAATTTATGGAATTTGCATTTTGCTACTCACTGCCCACTCACAAAACTGCAGTGGTACTGTTCAGTGCTGAGTACTGCAATACTAAGACGCTGTGTGTTCACAAGTGGACTTTATGTACAAGTGCAAATATTTATTGTAAACATCTCTGGACGTTTGATTATTAATATTATGCAGTCTATACACTAACTGCGTTAATATGCATAACTATTTTAATGCCGTGTAAGAGTATCAATGCTTGCCTTAATATAAACTATTAATGAAACATAATAAGAAATGCCGTTTCTTCTCTCCTAAATCATGCGGGTCCGGTCACTATATAATATGGTTAGGTTGTGTACTCAACTTTTCACATCAAACGCTTTATGTAGGTACATAAATATATATTGTACGTGCGTATACCGTCTACTAAATATTATACACGTTAAGAAAAAACTCATTTTAATTACTAGTTAATTATAATAATGTAAATATGATTTGTATGTATATGTAGAAACAACAAGTATGGGAGTACCAGTACCTACATTAAATTTAATATAATAATTTATCAAATATAAAAAAAAAGAAAAAGCTATAAAATGTATTGACATTTTTAGAAGTTAAAAAATTTAAGTCGAAGCAATAAATCTCAAGAAGTTTTCTACTGGCGTTTCTAAAAAGTATGCCATATAGATGCTTTTCGTACTGGCAGGTTTTTAAATTATTATTATCATATTTCAGATCTACTACAAAACTTCACGACAGAAATTTGCGCTCTTCAAATCCAAAATCAATGTATTTATTATTAAAGTCTCGCAGAACCTATAATAGTTCATTAAATCATAATATGAATATATATATATATATATTCATGAATTTTCGTTTATGACATTACTCGTTATGTTGCATGAATACGTTTTATTTTTTTTTTATTCACGTCTCAGACAGAAACGTTAAGATATTTAACCTACAAATTCAACCATACGTATAACGACTATCTATACATATTCGCTGAGACTCGTATGTGTAACTGAACAAGTACTAATACGAATCAATGTTTTCAAAAACTTAAGTACTCCTAACCTAAAATCAAACGAAGTACAAGTGTGTATTTCTTCCTGATTGTCGAAAGTGATTCGAATCTAAGTAAATTTTATTGAAATGTGTATATGTAGTATATAGGAACTATTATTAAACGTACTAGTATACTCGTATTATAAACGTTATATGTTAATTTTCGTGAAACTGATCGTAATTTACTCCGTATTCCGTAAAATCGAATTTGCACTATAATGACATTGCCGTTGATCTAATCTGGTTAATATGTATATTTTTCAGATTGTATTGCTGTCTAGTTCCGTGTTTTCATACAAGAATCACTTACGTGTCGCCTATTCGGACACTCGTATTGCTGCACTGATAATGTGATTGAGAGTGACGCACGTAGTGGAAATACTGTTTAAACAAAAACCTCATTTCGCAATATTATGGACGTTGCGTCCAGTGATTATTTAAAGACTGCACTGTATTCGGGAGACAACGGCCCAGACACCGGTAACCGAGATAGTCTTCGACTAATGGAGCTTGGGCTTCATCTGGAAACCCTTCACGATGGATCACATCGGATCAACACGTCTGTGGACCATTTGTTAAACGACCCGACTCTGTCAGGTAGGTTACATATAATAACGCGGTATAGAAAGTCACATATTACCTATTCGCATGCACACGCGGTTCATAACTGGAAAAATGTGCGCAGTTTCCCCATTTTGACTTTTCCGCACCCTCAAATAATACGTGCTTTCAGTTTTAGTACTATGTTATTCGTCCATCGTCGTAATACCTCATATACTATACCTATAACCCCTATAATATAGTGATTTAACATGATTGAGTTTTAAAGCGGTCATCAGAATTTTTATTTCTACATATTATCATATAGTTCTGGTCCGTCGCTTTTCGACATTTTTTATACATAAACGTATCTTTAAAATTAATATATACGTAATTAATATGCGTCTACTCGTTATCGGTTCTAAATATCTCTTAACTAAATACCACTTGACCGGGGAGATCTATTATATTGTTATTATCGTTACAGAGAGGAACAACAACGAATTCGCGTTCGCCAATAACAATAACAACAACAATAACAACACCAACAACAACAACAACAACAACAATAACAACAGCTTCGAGACGATAATCAGCAGCGACCACAGCTTCGACTTGGACTGCGCGCCCAGCTCGTTTCCCGACAAGTCCGACATAGCGGACCAATGGCGGACGTTGAACACGGACGGCGCCATCTACACGGTGGAGGTGGTGAACAATTCGGACGGCGGCGCGGGCGAACCGCTGTGGTGCATGCCCGCGCTCACCGAACACCATCAGGACACCAACGCTGTGAGCAACTTCGATGAGACGCTGCTGTCGATGAACGGCGCCGAGACCGCGGACCCGATCGGCTCCGGCCGGTACATAAAACAAGAGTACATCAAACAGGAGTACATCAAGCAAGAGACGCCGGACTACATCAAACAAGAGCCCACCGAGTACACCGGAGACGAACTGCTCCGAAACGCTTTGCTGGGCAAAACCAATCATAACCATCACCAAAGGTAGAAACCACAAGCGTTGCATTTCGATTGGTGTCCCGATTTATTTACAATCGTAATACTATACAATATCCGTTAATTTCGATTTCGAACATTTGACGAGTTAGCATACATTTCACCCCCGAGGGTGAACGAGGGGACAACGTATTTTTTTAGTACATATAAGTCTAAACGGTCTCGTACGTATACTTTCGGAGGACGGGAATTGTTTTTTATTTTCCACTGCGATTATACACATAAGATAGTTAATATACCCACGAACGGTCTTTTGAATCCACTATTTTTAAACGAAAAGTGTGTTAAGTTCTTCGACGTGTTTGTTGAAAACCTGCTCCAAGGTTGGTTATTGGTTAAGACAAGAAACAAATGAGCCTGACAAAACTGTATACGTCTATTATCGATAGAAAACATTTTTCTGTATCGCTTGATATTTACATTTAAAATATCCGTAATAAGGTGAACCTATAATTAATAATTATTAACGAAATAAAATCTCATGCTTTTTCACCTCCGACATGAATATTTTATCCTAAGTGCAGCGTTCAAAGTGAAAGTGAATAAGTAGTTTTCGATGTCACTTTTTGAGAAAAATACCACACGCACACCGCAGATGTTGTGGAATAGACAATAACAAAAACTGGTAAAATTTTGTACGTAAACACGTAGTGCCTCTACACTAACTGGATATAGCTATCTGCAGTCGATCATTACTATACTTTGTAGTTTCGCCATAAATACGAATATACGATATGGTTGAATGATCATTCCAAAAAAATATACTTACGGCTATGTGTGTCCTAATAAAAATCCTCACTATGCCACTTCGCGCCACATCACAACGTCTTCGTGTTGATTATATTGCCAAAGCAAAGCCAACAAGTGATACAGCCATAGTTTCACCGATCGAATATGAACTTTTTCTTTACTGATGTATACTGTTGTTGCATTTTTTTAATGCAGAAATGCGTATATACGAGTATATAATTTCGTTCATGCAAAAAGGGTCCTTAACGCCATTTTAGCAAAAATGAGGTTATCACGGATTTTCATTGTTAGGAGGTATATTCAACGTTTTATGCAAGAAAGGACCTTATTCAGATATTCTTCATTGTAGAAAATGGCTTGTTGATTTTCTGATTTATGCGAGAATGGGCCTTATTCCTGGATTAATTATATTATACATTGTTGTAATAACTATATATGTCGTACAATAAAGCCTAATACACATATAAGCCCATTGTAAAAGACGGCTCGACCGCGAGTCTTCCTTCATCACACCACTCACAGTTTACCCCATATAGATTATATAGATCTCATTCACTTATCGTGCCCGAATACGGATTGTAAATTTTCAAATTAACGGTCTTTTATACAAAAAAAAAACCTCAATACTATATGTTCGCTGCTGACCTATACGTCCCTACCATGGTGTCAACGGTCCTTGTCAAAACAGCCGTTTAGGAACACGCGTATGCTTAACATGAATAATAATAATAATGTGTGTTTTAATGGACGCAGGTACGGTGACAAGGATGTTAAGCCATTGGTGTCCGACGGCGTCGGACAGCCAAAACTCGTCTCCCGGACCGCAGTCGATGCAAGATGTCACGTACCCGTCGACGTCCACGGTGGACATGCAAGACGTGCTGGCCACGACCGGGAACGGGAACGGCATCAACGGCAACACGATCGTCATGATCGACGACGACATGCCATCGATGTCGCTACTGGTAGCCGGCGACGGGGCCTCAGCGCAGAACGTCGATGATCTCCTCTTGCCAGACTTTGACTTCCAATACATCGATGGCCTGGACAGCGACATGTCTCAGTCGTTCCAGCAGTACTGCCCCACTAGTCAGGGGTTCGTGTCCTTCATCGCCGCCGAGGTAAAATGCAACGTTCGCGCGCACATCATTACAACGTTACTATTATTGTGGTCGTATAATATTATGCGTTTAGTTCCTATAATTGTATTAGCGTCCCGCCCGCGTAGGCGTCGGTATTATTGCCGACAACTGTTGCACTTACAACTATGTACAACGAACGTATTATGACTGGACTTGGGGAAAATACAATCCTTTTAAGCGATAGTATTGAGAGCATTAGAAACTATTCATATTACATTATGTCACTAAATCGGACCAACATAACGCCTACACATACCATAATGTTATGTTTTCTTGTTGATATTTTTTCTGTGTTAAAAATTATCTATACGTAAT
Source organism: Periphyllus acericola (assembly GCA_949715065.1). Lineage (NCBI taxonomy): Eukaryota > Metazoa > Arthropoda > Insecta > Hemiptera > Aphididae > Periphyllus > Periphyllus acericola. The sequence continues at coordinate 5,306,443 of OX454272.1, forward strand.
TTTTCATAAGTTTCACCGCCGATTTAAAAATGTTGTCTTCAATCGTATTTCAAACCATACATAATGACCACCGCGGAAGGAGTAGAAAAAAAAACTGTAAGAAGTTTGCAAGTACAATATGTTTCCAGTTCTTTTCGACGAGCCATTTAACCTCTCGCCGTTAAACACACTCTGCCGGTTACTGGCTGTCGCCCATTACTTGCTAACAAAATATCAATCACGTTGCGTCATTATCATATATTATTATATGATAGGTGTGGCGTGTAACTGACATAATATTGTTTTGGACTAGACGGTATATATTAAACGTTTTACGAAATCAGAAATGACTTTATACGAGCTGGTTTTAAATAAGTACCTGTATGCGATTATTAATTATGCGCTTCTATAATACGGTGTACCCAAAGACGGTCGGATAAAAATTTTATTAGCATTATTACGTTATCGATATATTATTACATTCGTCAGATGTTCGTAAAATTATAGCTTGGACCGTATAGATTTTATCGAACATAATTATATTGGTCGCAAATTATTGCTATTATATTAGTCTGCGGTATATTATGCTGCAGTTATAAACGCGATAAAGAGAAACCCCACGATCGTTGAGAATATAGACTTTTTAAGATAAACATAAAATTAGACTTAGGTATTGCATTCAAACTTTAACTTCTATAAATTAACAATGGTTTTTATACCTACACTTTTTTAATTCCCTAACATATTAGTCAAACATTGTAGGCATTCTTATATAAAGCACCCGAAAATATGCATACCATTCCATACATACCTATTTATAATAATAATAATCAGGACTCGCAAGTTAATGTTCTAAATATCTCATAAACAAGCATGCAACCAGGGCCGTCCTTAGGGGTGGGCGAGCAGGGCCAGGCCCTGGGCCTCGCGCTTTTTGCTTAAATTTGGGGCCTCGCGTTTGAAAAAAAGTAGAAAAATTGGTTTTATTTTCGTCGTGGTGTCTGAGGTACCTACCAAATTTTTTTTTGATAAGAATTATTAATGTCATAATAAAATGTTTATAGATAGATGATTTAATACTAAAAGGTGTGTAAAGTATTTTCGCCCTGGGCCTCGCAAATCCTAAGGACGACCCTGCATGCAACTATGTCGTTCGGAATGCTTGGCCATGCCTTTATAAATATGTTGTACAAAATAATCGAATATCCTCGAAGATGAAAACAATTATAAAATTGCTGTGTAATTTTTTAATTTTCAATAAAAAGAAACTTAGCTTTTTATTGTTCGCAGTAAACCTTTAAAAATGCTTTTACACGTCACTTTGCTGTACGCATACGATTCAATGTACAGGAAAATCGTTTTTCTTATTACAAACGTTAGATTAGGGGATATGGATTTAATGCATTAACTGGCGAGCTCTGCACTAGCGCGATTATTATTCGTATAGTTCTGACGCATTAACTTACGCGGTGTATGTTTGTGTCCGCCCGCAGGTGGCGAACATCTCGCAGATCCCGACCACGGTGGTGCTGGACCACCGGGAACCGG